>QEPC01001496.1:1604641-1631084 GCA_003113815.1 Sphenodon punctatus
GAGGCCCCAAGCCAGCCCCCCAGCCAGGCCCCTCCAGGCCCCCCAGCCCCAAAGAGACCAAAACCGCAGGCCCAAGCCCCCCCCAAGCAGGCCCTACCTGCTGCCCCTGGGGCTCCGTCCTCCCCTGCCTTGAGGAGCTCGAGACCATCACGTGATCCCTACAGTGAGCGTGCACAACCCAGTTGACTTGAGAGAATGTTGGGAGCCATCTCGAAGAACCTTCTTTACAAGGTAGCAACCCGCTGCTGCTGCAGCTGCTGCTTTGCTCCTAGGAGGGAGAGGCACTCAGGCAGGTGAGGCCTCCCCCCACCCGGCCCCACAGGGGTCGGGACCAACAATTTTTTTTAAAAAAATTAATTAATTTTTTAAAAAATACAGCGGGATCGGCCCTCCAGCCCAGCCCGGCCCACCGGGAATCCTCCCGGTGGGTTCAGTGGCCAATCCGCCCCTGAACTGTGCCCCCAAACCTCCCTCCCCTTTTCCTGCTTACCAGTATGCCTTTATAAACAGAAAAGTCTTGCACCACATCCAGAATATGCTTGGGCTCACTCAAACCTCCAGGAGAAGGGAGTTCCATAAAATTGGGGCAGCAGCCCAGAATGCCTCGTTGCAAGCCCTTGCCGTACGAACAAGGCCTTTACAGACGGTACCCACAGGGAGGTGCTCCCCACAGGGATGCGCTCCCAGCCAATTGCAGAAGCTGCACTGGGGCATGCTAGGACAGGCGGTCTTTACGTTTTGTGGGTCCCAGACAGTTTATTATTATTATTATTATTTATTATTTCTTCACATTTTTATGCTGCCCCCTCCATCTATGCCTACGTTAGTGTTATGTCAAGAGTTTTTTTTCTCTTAATGTCATTGATGGGGAATAACTTTGGTAGCAAAAGTAAGGGCTACTACATACAGACCAGGTTTCTATTAATGACTGTTGGCATTGTGACTATCATGTTATCTGACTCTTTTCTCAAAACAGATTTATATGATATGGGGTTAAATGTTGGTAGTCACTATTGCTCTGTCCACATTAAAGTTTCCACCGTTGTTGCCACTGGCAGAACTGAAAAGCTGATGTCGGTGGGACCGATCCCAAGCTCTGTGGATCCCACACACGTGCAACCACACACAAACTGCATGGACCTGCATCGCGGGCATATTGTGCCGTGCGGAAACTGTACGCGCTCATGCACACGGCATCCACAGGGCTTGGGATTGGCCCAATGGTGGGATATTTTGCAGAGAAGGTAATTGGGACTACTTTAATAATTGCAGACTGCATGATGGAAGCCTATAGTCATTTCTCAACCTGACATTCAAAGGCACAAGCCACAATTGCAGGTAGCCTTTCTTAAGTTGACTGTGGTACTGAAGCAGCATTACAAAACACATTTTGTGTGCGAGTCTTTAAAAGAACTAGTTAATTTTAAGTAATTTGTCCAATCTTGCAGAAGTCAGTTTTTTTAAAAAAAAACCTACCCATTACATTACATTTATTTATTTATTTGCATTTATACCCCACCCCTCCTGAACCAGCTCGGGGCGGCTAACAATATCAAAAATAAAAACACAATTATAAAACATTTAAAAAACACTCCAAAATCACAATTAAAGCACGGCTAGGGAGCATAAAAAGTAATACAATAAATAAATAAGGGTGGAGGGGATAAAAAACCCTAACCCCCCCCTCCCCTAAGGCCTGGGTGAACAGCCAGGTTTTGAAAATTTGCTGGAATGTTAAAAGGCTTGGGGCCAGGCGAGCTTCCTCTGGGAGGGAATTTCAAAGGTGCAGCCCGGCCGCCGAGAATGCCCTCTCCATTGTGGCCCCCCGCTTAACACGGGGGACCTCCCAGAAGGCACCCCAGCAGACCGAAGGAGCCGCTCTGGGGTGCGGAGGGCAAGGCGGTCCCTGAGGTACAATGGGCCCAGACCATGAAGGGCCTTGTAGACCTTGGACCCGGCTCAGCTTGCTATTGGCAGCCAGTGCAGAGTCTGGAGCACAGGTGTTCCCGACGGCCCGTCCTCGAAAGGAGCTGGGGCGCCGCATTCTGCACTAGCTGCAGCCTCCGAACCATGAATAAGTGCAGCCCCACGTAGAGCGCATTGCAATAGTCCAGCCTCGAGGTGACAAAGGGTACTTTCAGACGTTACGGGCGGCCGGTTCACCACAGCGAACCACCAGGGGGGGCGAACAGCGCAACCACGCCCGGGGGTTGGAAAACGACCCAAACAGACGTGCCGGGAACGGGACCACGGCCCGGAACCGGGCCGCACCATCACGGCCCGTGGCAGCACAACAGACGTGCAGCCGAACCCCCGGCGGGCGCTAAACCCCCACAAGGCACCGGGCAGGGGCGGGACACAGACATGGCCGACTGAGGGCAAACGAAGCCACAAGGCACACAAGGGAACGCCCACACAAGGGAAACGGGAAGGGAGGGGGGAAGAGCGAGAACAGGCTGACAGCCGGCTCACACAGCGGTCCCGCAGCGGGGCACAATGCACGGCCACACGCCCGGGCACACACACACACACACACACACACACACACACACACCAGGGAAAGGCCGGGAAGGGGCGCCCGGAAAACCCCACCCGGAACACCGGCAGGGGGGGGGGGGCACCACCACGGGGCAAGGCACAGACAGCAGCAACCCCCACCCCCACACCACCCCAGTCCAGTCCAGTCCAAGGAGGTGCCCCCACAGGAACAGAGGCAGTCTCGGGGGGGGGGGGCGGACCCCCGGAGCAAGGCACGTTGGGGGCCCCCAAAGCACAGCGAGGCCGGCGGAGGGGCGCCAGGAGGAGGAGGAAGGGGGCCCCACAGTCAAAGGCTGGCACAGGCAGGGCAGCCGGGTCCAGCGGTGCTCCTCCGCAGCACCAGCGACGCTCAGGCAGCACCCACGGAGTCACGGGGATGGAGGGGGCCCAGGACCACGGCCAGGGGCAGCAGCAAGCAGCGAGGCGGGCGGGAGCTCACCGAGGTGGGGTCCGCAGGTCGGGAGCGGCCAGCGGGGACCAGGGCCCCCCCCCGGGCCGGGGCGGGAGCCCACACGGGGGCACCACGCCGGGGGGGGCAGGCCAGCGACGCGGGGCTCACGGGCCGCTGCCGGGGGCCCCGCTGGCCCCAGGGCCCGGGTGGCCCGCCCGGTGGACCAGGTGGGGCCAGTGCAGCATGCCCCGGCGGTACCCCTGCAAGGACATGTAGTGGGCGATCAGGTAGTAGGCCTCGAAGGGATCGGGCATGGTGAGGGCCAGCTGCACATCCACACGCGCCCACACCGCCAACAGGGATGACATCTCCACCGCGGAGGGCTCCGGCACACAGCAGGCAGCAGAAGGGGGCCACGGAAGATGCCCCAGCTCCAGAAGCCGCTGGAACGCCGCCCCACGGGTGCGCTGGTACCCACGGGCCCCGTGAACACAGGAGAAGTAGCTCACGGCCAAGGCAGGGCCACCCTCGGCCAGGCACTCCGAGTAGGCGCCCAGACCACACACCACCAGCGCTGACACGGTCTCCGAGGCGCTCCAGGGCACATGGGCGCACAGCACCTCCGGGATGCGCCCCTCGGGGAAACGAGCCAGCCCCAGGGCCTCCGCATGCAGCCGGCAATCACGGGCGCTCACCACATGGCCAAAGTAACGGAGCCCGGAGCTCAGGCTCTCGTAGGCACCTGCACGGCTCCCCGGCCCGGCCAGGAGCAGCTGCACGGCAGGGGTGTGCCACAGGTCGCACAGAGACATGGTCTCGCGGAAGGCCCAGATATGGGGGGCCCCTTGGGGGCCGGACAGCGGGAGCCCCATGGATGGGCAGCCAGCCATGGTCCAGCACAACAGGGAATGGGACACGGAGCCCGGAGGGCACACAGACTGCCCAGGGCCGGGAGAGGCTCGGCCCGGCCCCCGGGACAGGGAACACGGGCCCGCACCGCAACATTGTAGCACAACAGAGCGAGGCGTGGGGTGCGGGCCCGGCACAGCTGCAGAGAACAACAGCGAGCTCTCTGTCTGCCTAATCGCACCTTCAAGGCCATCCCGCTACAAACAGCGAGGGGAGGGGGCCCGGGGTGCTGGGGGCGGGAGCAGCCGGAACGCACCGGCACAGGGCGCGCGCAGGCCCGCGAGGCCGACCCCCGGGCGGAGCCACCAGCACCGGGCCGCCATAAGCGCTCCCAGCCCCCACCGGGGCCCCAGCACCATGGAGCGCGATAGGGCAGGTGGGAACTGGATGTTCCTCGCGCTCGCGGCTGAGTGGCACCGTGACCACACTGAGCAGCTGTGCCTCCTGACCGAGAGGGTGCACCTGGCCGTCCGCCTGCGCTATGTCCTGGCCCTGCGGGCTGGCGTGCGCCTCCGGGGCCAGCAGGCCCGCAGGAGAGTCCGTGCCCGGCTCAGGGCTCGGCGCCGGGCCTGGGGGGCGTGGCTGGCCGCCTGCCGGAGCCTCACCCGGCCCGCTGCGCTCCGAGGGGCCGCGAGGCGGTTCCGCTGGGCAACGCAGACCCTCCGCCGGGCAGCGCTGCTGGCTATGCCCATAGCGCGGAGCCTATGGGTCACGGAGCGGCCCCAGGCCTGGTGGGAGCGGGCCCAGGCCCACTGGGGGGAGGCCGAGTGGGGGTCCCACTTCCGGATGGGCAAGGCCACCCTGCTGCGCCTAGCGGAGCTCCTCACGCCCTGGCTGGAGCGGCAGCACACCTCCATGCGGGAGCCCATCCCCATGGTCCAGCGGGTGGCCATAGGGGTCTGGGCCCTCGCAACGCCCGACTCCTGCCGCTCCGTGTCCCAGCACTTCGGGGTGGGGCTCAGCACGGTCGCCTGCATCGTGCGGGATGTGTGCGAGGCTGTGGAGGGCGTGCTCCTCGACAGGACCATCCAGCTCCTGGACCAGGGCGCTGTGATGGCTGGCTTCGCGGCCGGGGGCTTCCCGAACTGCATCGGAGCCGTGGACGGCACACACATCGAGATCCTGCGCCCGGCCGCGGGGGAGGCCCTGGAGTATGTGAACCGGCACGGATACTACTCCCTGCACCTGCAGGGGGTGGTGGACCACCGGGCCCGCTTCATAGACATCTACACGGGCAACTCCGGCCGGAGTCACGACGCCAGGATCATGACCATCTCCCCCTTCTATGCCCGCATGTACCGGGGGGACTTCGCGGACATGGGCATGAGGTGGATCGAGGGTGTTCCCATGCCCCCCTGCATCCTGGGGGACCCCGCCTACCCCCTGACCCGCTGGCTGATGAAGGTCTACCCTGTCCCGAGCACCCCTGCGGAGCAGGTATACAATACCCGCCTGTGTGCGAGCCGGACCGTGGTGGAGCGTGCCTTCGGGGCCCTGAAGCAGCGCTGGAGGAGTATAGCTGGCCGCCTGGACTTCACCGTCCCCACCTCCGCCCTGGTGATCGGTGCCTGCTGCGTTCTGCACAATGTGTGCGAGACCGAGGGGGCGGCCCTGGAGTACCCCGAGCCCCACCGGCCCCCCGGTCCTGTTCCCCTGTACGTGAACGCAGGGAACCCCCGGGAGTACCGGTATGCCAAAAGGATCCGGAACGCCCTTGCAACCCACATCGCCCGGGGGGGCCCGCTGTGAGGGCCTTCCCGCCCCTGGGGGCCCCACCCCCCCTTCCGTGCCAATGCCCCTGTACACGCGGTCCCACAGCCCTGTCCCCCCCACAAACGGGCCGGGGACAACTGTCTCTTTACAACACTTTATTGCCCACACAGTTCACACAATCACCCTGTGCCCCCTCCCCACCCCCGTGCCCGTGACCCCGTCCACCACCCGCCCTCATGTGGCCCTCCCCCTCCCCCCCCTTCCCACCATCCCCCCGCGTTTCCTGGGCCGACCCCTCGTGCGGCCGCTTGGGCCCACCGAGCTCTGGGAGCTCCCCTCCCCCCCACTGTCCGTGTCCCCTGCCGTGTCCTGGGCCGGTCCCGGCCCCGGCAGGGGGCCGGGCGGCGGATGGGCAGCTGTGCCCGGTGCCCCGGTCGCGCCCCGGGGGGGCTGGACCCTCCGGAGGCCCGGGGGCACTGGGAGGCGCATGCGAGGGCCCTGGGGCCGGGGGGGCGCCAGGGGCGGCAGGGCTGGGCCCGGGGGCGCCGAGGGGCCCGGCATGGGGACCTGGGCGGGCAGGGCGCCCGGAGGTGCGCCGGCCATCACGTAGGCACACATGGTGCCCGCATGCAGGAGCAGGGAGGTCCCAATGTCGTGGGACCTGTCCATCTTTGCACTGTGCTCCCGCACCATGCCCTGTATGTCCTGCCGGAGGCCCCTGAGCAGCCCCTGCTGCCGCTGGTGCTCCCGGCGCTCCCGCCTCCGCTCCAGGCGCACCTCCGCCTCCAGCCGGCGGTCTGTCTCCAGGGCCTTCTCCATGGACCGCTCTATGGCCGCCTCCATGCGGTCCACGGAGGCGATCATGCGCTCCCCCTGTTCCTCCGCCCTGCGGACGATGTCCTCCGCTTGCTCCTCCCTGCGCCTGCGGACCCGCGCCCGGTACTCCCGCATCCGCTGGGCTGGGGCCGCGGCCGGCGGAGGCGCCGCGCGCGGGGGCTGCCCTGTGGAAATGGGCGGGTGGGTCAGTGCAGGGCCCTGTCCCCTAGCGGGGTCGGGTCCCGGGGCCCCCTGCCCCCCCTCCCCCACTGAGGCCGGAGGCCCCCCTGGGCTGGCGCCCGGGGGGCCCTCCCGCCATCCCAGCCCTCCCGCCTTACCTGGGTCCGGCACCTGCTCTCCTGTGCCCTCCGCGGGGGCCTGCACCGTCTCGCTGGCCCGGTCCTGGGGCTCCCCATGTCCTGCGGGCGGGAGAGGGGGGAGCGGGTGAAGGGGGCTGGTTGTGGCCCCTGCAGCAGGGCCCCCACCCCTGCCACCGGCCCCCTGGTCCTGCCCCCCCCCTGCCCTGGGGGCCCGCTTACCCTCTATGTCCGTCTCCGAGCCTTCGGAGCCCGGCGCCTCACCCTGGGAGTGCTCCCCCTGGGACCACTGGCTGAGGGTGGTGAAGGTGCCGACCTCCGACTCCGCCTGGCCGGCCCGGCGTTGGGATGTCTCCGGGCTGCTGCTGGGGGGGGGCCTTGGGGCTTCTGCGGGTCCCGGGTGGTCCTCCTGGGGGTGGGGGTCCCCTGAGCTCGTGTCTACCGGGCGGGCGGCGAGGGGAGGGGGTACCTCGGCCCGCTCCCTGCCCTGGACCACAGCGCTGCCCACCAGGCGTGGGGCAACGATGGAGCCCTTCATGTGAAGGATGCGGTCCAGGGCATCGTAGTAGGGGGCGGTGCGGGCCCCGTGGCCGGAGCGGCTGTTATTGTCCTTGAGGGCCTTGTACCCCCTCTTGAGCTCCTTGGCCTTCGAGCGACACTGGTTGACAGTGCGCTCGTGCCCCGCCGCCTCCATGTCGCGCACGATGTCCCGGTAGACATGCTCGTTGCGCTGGTTTATTGCGAGCTCCACCTGGTACTCGAGGGTCCCCCAGATCCGTATGAAGTCCCGGGTCTCCTGGAGGCCCCACTGTCCCCCTCTGTGATAGGCCTTCCTCCGGCTGGGCCCCTGCTGTTCCTCCTCCCGGTGCAGCTCATGCTGCACCTGCCTCTGCTCCTCCTCCACCTCCTCCTGGGGGTGCGCCTCCGGGGGCCGGGGGCCGGGCTCCTCCTGGGGCTCGTCCGCCCGGGCCGACTTTCGTGTCTGGGGGGGGGAAGGGGGGTGGTTGGTTGCTGGGTGAGGGTGTGGGCCCTCTCGGGGGCCCCCTGCCCCCCTGCCCTCCGCCCGGGGTCCCCCTGCCCCCCTGCCTTCCGCCCGGGGTCCCCCCGGCCCCCTCCACAGGGGGTTCCCCTGTGCCCCCTGTTCCCCTCCCAGTGGGTGCCCTTACCCGTTTCCTGGGTGCCTCCTGTGGGCCTGTTCCGGCCGCTGTCCCCGGGGCGGCGCGACCCGGCTGCAGCTGTGGTTGGTGTTCCCGGGGCGCCTCCCTGGTCGGGTGCTCCCGTGTGCCCCCTTCCTGCACCTGTGCCCCCTCCGCCTGCATCGCTGGGCCTGGCTGCACGTCCTCCGCCTCCTGTCCCGCCGCTGTCGCTGTTCGTGCCTCCGCTCTCTTCCGCTTCCCTCCTCGCTCCATCCCGCCACGCTTGCTTGCTGCTGCTCTCGCTTTAAATCTCCCTCCGGTGTTTGTGTTGGTGCTGGTTGCCTGGCAGCGACGCTGCGTGCCTCGTCCCCGGCCGGGGCTCCATTTTTTTGGTTCCGCTGGGGGATTGGCGTCCAGACGTTACTTTTGCTTGGTTCCCTGTGGGGGTTGGTTTGACCACGCTTCCCGAGACCTTCCCCCGGCTAGCCCGGGAAGCGTGGTTGAAACTGACCCCATGTGGGTATTGAGCGTGATGAACATCTGGCGCACGCCGTTCAGACGTTCCGGGCCCTTTGGCCCCGCGGGGGGGTTGAGCGTGGTTCAGTGTGGTTCACCGTGATCTCGTAACGTCTGAAAACACCCAAAGACATGGATCAGGCCGGAGATGTACGGACGCAGCCTCCGCACCAGATATAACTGGCGGATGGTGGCCTTCGCCACTACCTCCACCTGTTGCTCCAGGCGGAGGTCTGCATCCAATAACACCCCCAGACTCCGAACCTGCTGAGCTGTAGGAGGGCGAACCCCCCCCAATCGGGGGCCAACGCCTCCCTTGCTCTCCCCACCAACATCATCTCCGTCTTATCGGGGTTGAGCTTCAATCTGCTCTGCCACATCCATTCCGCCACGACCTCCAGACGCTGGGGGGTCAGTTGAAAAAAAGAGGTACAGCTGCATCATCAGCATATTGGTGACATTTCGCACCCCGAACCCTCTCATGACCTCCCCCAAGTGCTGCATATATACATTAAATAGCACTGGAGACAGAATGGAACCCTGCGGAACGCTGCAGGATGAAGCACGGGGGCAAGATGTTTCAGCTCCCAACACTACCCACTGGCTTCTCCACAAGAGGAATGAGCGGAATGAGTGAATTTAGTGGTTTTCCACTCTGTGTAAAAGTCTTATCTGCTCAGGGCAGAAGGGGATGGGTGCAGATGTGAGAGACTGGCCGAACGGCACTGTAAGTATTCAGGCTCTGTCTTAAATTCATTCTTTTTTTGGAAGAGGAGCTTTGGAAGGAACACATCTTGTGGTTACTAATTCCCCTTATAGTCACTTATTTATTTTATTTATTTAAAAAACTTATTACCCCGCCCCTCCTGCCACAGGCAGCTTGGGGCGGCGTACAACAATTAAAACAACTAAAACACATTACAAGGAGGCAACAGAGAAAACAACCGCCCCCACCCATCACCCCTGTTCCCCACCAAACACCTGGCGGAACAGCTAGGTCTTGCAACTTTTTCGAAAAGAGGGGAGGTCCGGGGCCAGCCGGGTCCCCACCGGAAGGGAGTTCCAGAGGCGCGGTGTGGCCACCGAGAACGCCCTCTTCTGCATGGCCACTCAGGAGACCTCGAACAGGGCATCCCAGGACGACCGCAGGGGCAGATCCCGGACACGGGGAGTAAGGCGGTCTCGCAGATAGCCAGGGCCTAGACTGTTTAGGGCTTTATAGGTTAAAACCAACACCTTGAATCGGTCCCGGAACAATACACAATAGAAAACATGAGTTGCATTTATCTATTCTGTTTGAATAGATAAACCGTTACTGTTAAATGGTTCTTAGTGAAAGCTGGAAAGGGTTGGGATGGGAAGTTACCTTGGTAAATTACAAACCAGTTGCCATCCATATAGTGCAGTGGGATCCGCTCTATAGTTAAGGCATGATGCATCCTCAGTTATAAAGCCCCAACAGTCTATTCATTGTACAATTGACATGAATAAAGTTAGGATTGTGACATTTGTAGTGAAGGCTCTCTTGGGTAAGCAGGTCATGCTGTCCAAATTTCAGCCTAATCGCCTGGAGAGCAGCTGAGTTACTGCAGCTGGAAAACTGCACTTTGACGTCTGTTTTTTCGGCCAGTCTAACAGTCTCGATCTGACCAGAGTAGAGGGGTTAAGTGTTGGTTGGGAGGAGGTGTAAGTCTTTTAGAAAATTTGAAGGAGGCTGCCAGGGGGTGCCTTTGTTTGTTTTTTAAAAATCAGAGTAGTAGTTCTTAATTTACGACATCTAGAAAGTGTTAGTCCAGTGTTAGTCTATGGAGAGGGTTGTATCTGAGATATAACATGGGGTGATGACAGGAGAAGGGGCTGAGTGTGAATTGAGGCTGTATCTGTCATCCATCCATGTATTTATGTTTATGAATGTGCAGGGGAAAGTTTTTTAAATGGGGGTTTAAGATGTGACAGGGGAGGGTTCGGGGGGAGAATCTCATAGCTTTGGCGTTTCTCTCCCAGATTGGGACTGGGTGGGAGGGGTGACAAAGGGAGCAGGGGGTCACAGGCTGTAAACAAACCGGAAGGGCTGAACTTGGCACTACTGGCAGCTGGGGAAAGAGGCAGCAGAGCCAGAGGGGACAGGCAGGGACCCCCCACCCTCAAGTTGCTGATCCCACTCAGGGGAAGGGGGCTCCCTTTCCAGCACCGCAAGTGCACTCCTCTTGGCCCACATGGATCCGTACGGAGCTTGAGTGAAGAACAGAATAAAATGAGACTGTCACAAGGTCACTTCCACCCATGGAAAGGGTGAGGAAAGGAGTAGGGGGGCAGATCAGGAGCGGGGTGGGTGTCTGGGTGGTATGTGGGGGAGGAAGGGAAGCAGAGCTGGCTTTGCCATTTCTGCCAGTCAGTGATCACACTGGCTCTGGCTGGGAGAACCCAACGGCCAGAAGTGCTTTAAATTGCAGGGAGTGAGGAGGTGGGGTGGAGGCCTCCATACTGAACAACTGCCCTGAGAAGAGGAGGAATGGGGAGCCTCCTTCCCGAGGTGCTAGGGAAAATCCCCCTCTCGCTCTGCGTATTTTAAAGCCCCTCTGCTGTCTCCTCCCAGTATGGGGGTTTAAATGGTACCTGGGGGGGGGGCAGGAACTGTCCCCTAGCTGCTGCTCTGCCGGGGGAGTTCCCCACTCCTATTCCTCCCAGCGAGGCTGCTTAGGAAAAGCCTCCCTCTTGCCCCCCCCTCCCCCAATTTAAAGTTCCAATACAACTGAAGAAACAGCCACTGTATGCTGGTGTTTTTTTTTAAAAAGGAGCAAATGACATCTGTGGAATCTAAATATCTGTATCCACAGCAAAGCAAGACTGCAGCAGCTTTCCCCCAAAGGTGTCCTTAATAAGTGAAGGATGGGCTTGGGATGAAGAAGACAGAATCAGCTAGTAGATGGAGGTTGTTGCCAGCAGCGGCTAGATCCTTGTGTTAATTATAAGTAAGCTGCATGGTGAAAAGATTGCCCGCTCCGTGCTGAAGCATTGGGAAGACCCTGATAAATGTCACTTTCCAGCCAACTTCAAAGTGCAGATCTCTGTTAGAGCAGCTCAGCTGAACACAGTGTTTAAAGCACGTAGGAAGGACAGACAGAAATTGCTCTATTGGTCAAAGGAAGATGGGTGCTTTGTGTACAGGTGATGAGGAGGGGGAAAAAGTTTGCCGCTTTGATGTCCAGGCTCTGCAGGTTTTCATTTCCTCACACTATTATGCCCCGCCTACCATGTCCCAGCAGGTTTAAATGGGAGGTTTGCACCAGATTCCCTAGGCGTGTATAAGGGTTTCTGGGGACACAGATAGGTCAGTGGGGCCCAGGTGGTGAAAGGGGTCCTCAGGAATTGTAGAGAAACTAATTGAATTGTTTGCCTCGGTCTTCACTGCATAGGATTCAGCCCTGCTTAATTACAAGGCAGATGTTATTTATGATAGAAACTCTGAGCCCTGATGGTGATAGCTTGCTCCCTACATTAGGACACTGACCGTAAAACAGAAGGGGACTTTGTTCATAAATAACCATTCATACCAATGTTACGAGGAATTGTTAAGGCACTTTTGATTTCACTCAAATCATGTGCTGCTCATCATTCTACTGCACCAGCAGGACAAATTTTCTCCATTGCATTGTATTTAACAAAAAAATTGAATATTCTCTAATAAAAAAACCTCTGGTTTACAAGACGAGTTAAGACTCTTGTAAATTCAAGCATGCAGTAAAAAACATGGATGTTGTATGTTTTCGCATATTGTGCTCACTTACAACTTAGGCTCCAGGTGCCCACGCTTTACCTTCGTCTTTCAGCCCCCACTGGGTACACATTGAAATTAATAAAATGGAATGGCCATTGGAAGGAATGGAGGCAACAGCAATGCCAAATACTATTATCATTCCAACATCCAGTGAAGTGACTGTGAAATACAACACAGCTGCATCTTTGGGAGCACATTGGGAAGGCAAGAGGGTGTGAAATGATGAGGAAAGCATCAGATGTAGTAAGTGGAGTGGTTGGAATGATGGGGGGAAAACAGAGTGCAGGATCAACTAAGTGGATGGAATGACAGGTGGAATTAGAAATAGTGACAACAAGATTCTGGGTGAAATAACTGATTCAGAAGACTGATAGGATACCAGGGGAGTGGTTGTATCATTTTACCCACTTACCATAGCTGACTCCCTATCCTTTGACTCCCAATAGCCTCCCTCCCTGTTGTTTTTTCTTGTCATTCCACACACACCTTTACTTCTGTTCCATATGACACAGGTAAATGTATTTCTCAGGACTTTTGAGTTCTCTGTGAGGGGAGTGGGGGCTAGGTTTGGGCTCTTTAGTTTGGAGAAGAGACGACTGAGAGGAGATATGATAGAGGTCTATAAAATCATTAGTGGTGTGGAACTAATAAACAAGGAGCAGTTATTTACCCTTTCAGCTAATACTAGAACTAGGGGACACTCCATGAAACTCATGGGTGGCAAGTTTAAAACAAATAAAAGAAAATATTTTTTCACTCTGCGTATAATTGGGTTGTGGAATCTACTGCCAGAGGCTGTGGTAAGGGCCAGTACTACAGCTGAGTTTAAAAGAGGTTTGGACAAGTTTCTGGAAGATAGGTCCATTAGCAGCTATTAGCCAGACAGGATCAGGGAACATGATGGGAGCTGGGGGAAAACAACAGGGAATGGATTCCCCATTGTTGGGTGCTTCTCCCAAGCCACCGTGATTGGCCACTGTCGGAGACAAGATACTGGGCTAGATGTACCATTGGTATGACCCAGTATGGCACTTCTTATGTTCTTATGACTTAGACCCAGGACACCTGGGTTGTCTGTTACAAGGTTGAGAGCAAGAAAGAGAACAGGCTGGGAACCAGGACTATTGAGTGAAGGAAGTGCAGCCTACTGGATTAGAGGGGTGGAGAGACTGGAAGTCAGGAGTCCCGAGTTCTCTGTTAAAGGTTGGGACCAAGTAGATTAGAGGAAGTGGGAGCCAGGACTCCTAGGTTCTCTCTTAAAGAGGAAGTGGTGGGGGTGAGGGGCCAGCTCATGCCCTCCTGTCCCTAGCTTCAGTGTTGCCCCCAACCTGCAGAGGAAGAGGATTGAGGCTGGAAGACGAAGCCAAAGTGTGGATGTATGCAGCCTAAGTTGTAAGTGAGCACAATATGTGAGATTGTACAATGAATTTGGCATGGGAGTTAAGACAGTAGCCTTAACTTGCATTTTCCATGCTTTTTACTGCATGCTTAAGAGCCTTAACTCTTATTGTAAAACGGAGGTTTTTTATTATGGAATAAAAATGTATGGTCTGCTTCTGGGATGGGAGAGGCAAGATGCTTACAACTTACATTTTATTCTGCTAAAAACTAAGCAAGCATTTGTGTTTTTGTTGTTTTTAAAAGGGGACGCAAATATCTGCTAGCAGGGACATTTTATTTTCAGTTCATTAGCAGTGGGGAGATTGTCAGTTTTCCGATTCACTGAGCTATGTTGATTCAGTCTCTTTCCATATCTCCTTTCCCCCTTCCCTTTTTATTATTATTATTATTTATTATTACTATAATAATAATAATAATAATAATAATTTTAATTTTTACCCCAGCCTTCTCGCCAACAGCAGCTCAGCGGTATTTTTAATACATATTAAAAATACAAATATATGTATTTTGGTCTGTTTTATAAACATAAAACACCCCACAACCCTACACCATCCCCCAGCCTCTCTCCACCCCACCACCTCCTATCTCCCTCCTATCCTTCACAACTCCCTCACTCCTTTAGCCCCTGCAGCCAAATTCCCTTGTAAATAGAACTCTTTTACACCACTTCCTAAAGGTGCTCAAGCCCAGACATAAGCGAACCTCCTGGGGGAGGGAGTTCCACAGCTGCCGGGCAGCAGCCCTCTGCATTGTGGAGACCAAGTTAAAAACAGGTATCTCTAGATGTGCGTCTTCTGCAAGCATCCTACTAGCACTTCTTACATGGAAGCTGTGTCAACATTAATAGTAAAAATGGATATTTTTAATGTACTAAGCAAATGCATAACAAACATTTTAAAACCAAGTGAAGAAAAGGCAGTTATAGCTTTAACCCAATTGTAGCCTTTAAAGGGAAAGTAATAAACATGTGAAAATAATGTATTGTTACACTTTAACTGGAGGCTATGAATGATGCCTGCTCATATTTTACTGCTAATGCAGTATGTGGTCATAAGGCACCTTAAGTTCACTAAGTAAAAATGTTTAAAATAATGTTTTGTTCATGTTTTGCTGCAAACAGGAGGAGCCTGATCTGGTTAGTGCTATTTATGGACGATGGATAGCCTATGGGAAAAAAGGACTGCATGTGAGTATCTAAAAACCATCTCTCATACTTGTGCGTAATCAGATGGTGGCAGGCACCTGTATATAACTGTAGAGAAAAAAAGCTTAGTAGAACCAGAGGAAGATTATTAAGCCTATATACAGTCTTAGAGACTTTCAGCATGCATTATTTTGCTATTTTAGATTGTAGTTAAACATCCTCTTCTAGGAAAATGCTCTTGTCTTTGGCGGAAGGCAACAGTTTATACTAGTTGTAACCCAGATAAACTGTGCTGCTTGGAGACATCTGAAGCAGAGAGGGCTGGCCACCTTAGCAAAAAAAACATTGAGTTCATGGTACCATTGCTGTCTGGTAGTCTAAAGATGTATTTTTTGTGTTCTTTACATTTTGTCTTAATTTTTATCATATTTTCCTCATCCTGCTCATCTATGAATAATACCTTTTTTTAGTTTCACAAAAATATTTAATTTATAGGATTTTAATAGCTGAGTTTAAAAAAAGAGTTTAAGTTCATGGAGGATTGCTCCAACAGTAGCTATTTGCAAGATGGTGATGGTACATAAGCTGAGACTGAATAAAAGGGGATGAATCTTTCTCTTTCTGTTTTACACATGCACACCTCTCTTCCGAGCTGCTCCTCCCAGCTGGTGTGTGTTCATAGCTCTGAGCTATGAACAGTAAGAGAGAGAGAGGTGTGTAAAAAAATATAACCCCCCTCCTTACTTTCTTACACCTCTGATGAGGCATCTGGTACTGGTCATTGTTGGAGACAGGATACTGAACTAGATGGACCTCTGTTCTGATGAAATTGGCCAGTTCTTATTCGTTCCAGTTGAGCATCCCATAAGGCAGAATTGTGCGTGGTAATATTCTCTGATTGTGGCATGGGCTTCCCACATCCTGGGATAGCTATTTCACTAAAATGCAGGAGGTATTATAGAGTGGAAGTTTCTGCTCTATAGTTAAGGTGTGATGCATGTGCAGTTATAAAGCCCCAGCATTCTATTCATTTTAAAATTGTCACGATTAAAGTTAGGATTCTGACATTTGTGGCAAAGGATTACTGGGGTAAGTGGTTCAGGCTGTCCAACTTTCAGCAGAATTGGTTGGAGAACAGCTGTGGTATCGCAGTTTGGAAACTACAGTTTGAAATGAGTTTTTTCGGCCTGTATGACCGTCTCAAACTGACTAAGGTAGAGGGGATTAGTGTTGGTTGGGAGGAGGGGTAAGCCTTTTAGAAAATTGAAGGAGGCTGGCAGGGTGTGCCTTAAGTTTACTTTTTGTAAATCGGAGTAGTAGTTTTAAATTTATGACAGACTAAAATTGGCTTTTCTGGATATGGGGAGCGTCGTATCTGTAAGTTATGACGTGGTGACAACGGGAGCACGGACTGAGTTTCTGTCATCCATCCATGTTGTATGTATGTTTATGGATGTGCAGGGGAAGTTTAAATTAGGTTTAAGAGAGAGCGGTGTGCAGATCAGGACCAGGTGGGAGGAGGGAAGAAGGGAGAGGGGCTGATCAGGGGAAAGGGGGGGGGGGAAGGGAGCAGTGGGATGCAAATTGAGACCAGGTGGGAGGGAGGGAAAAAGGGAGCAGAGGTGGGGGCAGATCAGGACCGGGTGGGAGGAGGGAAGAAGGGAGGGGGTACTGGGGACCCAGCATTGAGGGGTGACTTTGCTGGGGAGGGGGATAGGGATCCTCCTGGAACCGTTCCTTGCTTTGCCACTTCTCCCAGCTGGGTGAAATTAACCAGAGGACTGGGAGAAGTGGCAGAGCTAGGAACGGCTCCAGGAGGATCCACTAGCACCCTCCTCCAGCAAAGTCATTCCTTGCTGGGTCCCCAGCCCCTCGCAAGCCAAGCGCAGAGGGTGGTTTAGCTTGCGGGTGCTGGGAACCCAGTGCAGGGGCTCGACTTTGCTGGGGGAGATAGATAGGGGATCCTCCTGGAGCAGTTCCTAGCTCTGCTGCTTCTCCCAGTCCTCTTGTAAATTTTTCTTCACCATTTTCGGTGGGAACATTAGTAGGTGGATAGAATTCCCTTCCCACTTCCCAGTTTTTAATGACTTCATTGCTCTGGTGGTTTTGGGGTAGTTTTAGGAGTTAGCCTAGATTGATAGCTGTAACTTCCGAGGAACTTATCAGGAAGAATCATTCTTGTTGAATGTTGCAGAGCCTGATATCTGTATCTAGTTATACAGAGCATGATCTTAAATTAACCTAGTATAATAAACCTGCTCATAGCACTTGTACTCCTATGAGGAGGGTTGGAGAGACCTTTAGCACTGAAATTGTGGCCCTTTTTACACAGGCGGCACCCTGTTCATGCGTGGATGCCGCCTGTGTAAATCCCACAGCGGGTGGTGCAAGCTCCCGTGAGCTCACCCCCCCCCCCCCCACAGAGGTACTGGCAAAAACAGAGGTGCCTCCATGCGTGGGGATGGGTGGAGGTGAGTGTAGATAGGTGTGTGCCCATCTACACCCTCTCCCCACCCAGTGTTCATGGACCCTCCGGTGCCATGACGCAAAGGGCCGGTGTGTGTCTGCGTAAAGCGTTTTTGCAGAGTAAACCAAGTGAGTCAAGATGAAGCACACTGGAGGACACAAGTCTCAGAATATTACAGGTGATTCATACAGACAAAGGAGCCATCTTACTTTTTGAGCTTTATTATGCAAACAGCGTGTCCAGCTAATGTTTGTGGCATGAGATATCTTTATCCCATTAGCAAAGTTATAAACTGTTTTGGGGAATGTGTATTGATCTTCTTTGGGCTTCCTTTAAAAAATGATTTGCGTAATCTTCACTTAAACATGTACTTCTGCTAATATAGTTAATTTTAATATATTTTAGTGTATTCATATATATTATATTAATATATCAATGGATTTAATATCTAATATATTTTGGATTTATTTTGTGTTGTATTTTATGTATGTATTTTATAAACTGAATTTTAGTGTTGGAAGCCGCCCCAAACTGCCATGGGCAGGAGGTTGCAGGGTATAAATGAAACTAACTCACTAAAATAAATAAATTTTAAATATTTCCCCTTTTAAGGATATAAAAAATGCCGAGCTGGCTTTGTTTGAACTAAGCAGAGTAATTAGCCTGGAACCAGACCGGCCTGAAGTACATGAACAGCGAGCAGAGGTAAGATTTTTCTTCATTAGAGACTTTAACAGCAACACTGTGAAACGTTAAATATTTGTGGTAAGAATGTGCTTTTCCTTTTGACCTGTTCCTACTTTTTAATGGTGAAAGCTCCTGCATGGTGTTCTATGCTAAACGGGGTCCCTCCTATAAAGTAAATGGTTTTAAAGCATGCATGCATATTTCCTACAAGAAAAGTGTATTTAGTTAACATTACGAAGGTATGAGCAAAAAAGTAGTAGTTAATGCAAAAGTATTCGGTATGCACCAGAACTTAGCTGTGGATATATTAAAACAGAATAATACTTTTATTTGTAAAATGCTTTAGTGAATGCTCGAGCACTATGCACAAACCCGGTTCAGTTAGGAATGTGTTATAATCCAGATAGTAAAGAAAACGAAACTTCTGTTTATGGATGCCAACATTCAAAGTATAACACCTCATTTTAAGTTCAGAAATACATCTGTGATCTAGAAATCCTTACCTTTCTAACTACAGTTGTCCTATTGTGTTTGGACCTGGATTGCAAAAGGAAAACTATTGTAATGGCTAGTTGGCACACATGAGAGGTTCCAGGGCCCAGACTCTGGTCCTCCAAACTGTGAAGGCAGGCAGCTGTGTACCATTGCCACAAGATGACTGGTGACTCTTACCAAGAGGCAAGCCATGGGACATGGTCAGAAGCCAAGCAGGGTCAGGGATCAGGAAGTCTAAATTGGGTAGCCTGGGTAGGTAAGTCAAGAAGATCAGTATAGGTATAGCAAGGTAACTACAAATGATGTCTAGTGATGGCACAGCAAGCTATCCATCAGTAACAGGACTAGAAATTCAATTGCTCAAACAGGAACAAGAAGTTGTATCGTCTGTGGAAGGAAACCAATCTGCTGCCTTCTACCAGACAGCTAACTGTCTTGGCTGTGAAGCTATACTATGCCTACCACCTCTCAGCTCATTTGTCAGGGAGTAGGGGTTTGGTTGACTTTGCGTTGGCCTGAATTTGAGCTCTGTGACAACTAATCTGAACATAAAAAAGCACTATGAGTTATTCCATGAAACATGGCATAGTGTGTGAATGCAGTTGATCTGATTAAAAAGTTCTGTTTTACGGTTTTGGTTCTCTGTTCTCTGCATGTGGTAATTTTGCAAAGGACTTATTTAATTTTGGTTTAGGATTGTAAATACATAAATTCAACTACCTGTGCACTTCAGAACAAGATTAATTGTATAGATATGAAGCTAAAAATTATAATTTACAATACAATAACATTAGGGTTGCTCAGTGTACTCTTTGTAGGCTAATGCTTGCATTGGGCTTACAGATACTGTCCCCTCTGGGCCGAATTAGTGAAGCGCTGGTTGATCTCACCAAAGCTATTCAACTGCAACCATCAGCACGACTTTACAGGCACAGAGGTACCCTTTACTTCATATCTGAGGTTAGTTTTTTCCTATTAGTCACCACTTTAAGTTAGAATTTTCCCTCCCTTCAGACAGATCATATAGTAATGGAGAATGACAATTTAATTCTTTTACAGATGTTACATTAAAAAGGAGACCTTAAACATTTTGTTCTCAAAAATTACTCAGTGGTGAAGAGTAAAGTATTACAGTATTATTATTTATTTATTTATTTATTTTTACTACAGTATATTTTTTAAAAAAAATTAAAAGAAATTTCTTCATTTAAAATGGCAATCCGTAAGTGCTTAACTACTTTTGTTTGTCCTGGGCGTTATGGGTAGACTTAATTTGCCATGGGAATTATTATTGGATGCCCATTTTAAAATTGGAAAACGTACAGAAATGAAAGAGGCAGGTGAATCCCATATCAATTCTGTAAATCATCATTAAACTTATAAAATATTATCACTCCATATTCTTGGTACAAATGTTTTTGATTTTGGCATTTTTAAGGACACAACCTTTAGCTTAGCTTGTCATTTCAAATGCAAAATGAATAGCTGATATCCCAAGGGGATATGAAATCCATTTATTCCAGTGACTTCACTCAACCTATTTTCAATCCATTTCTCCATTCATTGCATCCCAGTATATTTTTTCTTCCACAGTTGTTACAAAGATAGTTAGAAATAAATTATGCTTCCTCTTGTCTGCCATGCCAACTTGCAGTCAGCTATCTTTGCTGCATTTAAATGGTGCTAGGGCTGAGTGCCTTCTTTCTCCTCTAAAGAATTATTGCTACTTTCATGAGCCTTTCTAGAGAAGAGCCATTTCATATTAGTACTACTGAGATTCAGACTCTGCACATTAGATTAAACATTGAACTCCATTTTCCACCCCGGGGGAAAATGAGGATGCACAACCACAAGACTGTTAGTGTTCTCTTTATCAGTTAGATCTGGCAGTGTCTCAGTCTGATGAGAGCTATTTTTGTCCAAACAGGACTATGCAACAGCCCATGAAGACTTCCAGCACTCTTTGGAACTGAACAAAAACCAGCCTATAGCTATGCTTTACAAAGGTTTAACCTTTTTTCACAGAGGACTTTTGAAGGTAAATTGTTTTACACACACACTTTCAGAGTAAGATACTTATGAAATTAGTTCTATAAAAATTATTCTGGCTGTTGTAGGACTCCTCCTGTGGAATTTCTACAAGTTTTCCAAGATAGGTTTTTACGTGAGTGTAAGAAATCTGTAAACTTCAACTACGCAAGCAAGAGACATTTTTTGTTTTACTGGGGGGAAAAAAAAACTGGTGCTTTAGCATGTCCAGGCAGAGACCCCAATCCAATGCTGTGTGGAACCTTCACGGAGCTGCGTGCTCACACCCACGCAGAACCCATGCAGAGACGCATTGCTGACACATTATGCCGCAAGCAAAACGCACACATGTGGCTCCACATGGGGATCCGCACAGCATTGGATCGGAGCCAAATACCAGAGAGCTCACTGCAATTCAGATTTCAGATTTATTTATTAAGGCCAGCTACTGACGCATCTCTAATCTTCCCTTTTTAGGGAACGTTATTGAACGGGCTGTGGCACTGCAGCTCCAGGTCCATTTGGACAGCATTGGTTTCCTTGACCCTTTTCATCCTCCCGGGGGATCCTCCTGGCCGTCCAATCAGGACAGTAGGGTAGATCCTGCCAGCTACCACTAGGAGGCAGGCCATCAACTTTTCTAGACCTTATTTCCAGGGATCTATCCTTAGCCCTCCAGTTATTTGTCTGCCTCGATACTGCTAGGAAGCAGGCTGACTGTCTCCCAGGTGACACAGTCCTGAAGATAGAAAAACCAATTAAAGGCAAGGAACTGGACGCTCCGGGTGCCAGGGGAGGAGAAATTCCTCTCCTTGTTCACCTCCCTTCAGTGAAGGGATTTTGGAGCAGAGCCGAGTGCCCCCTTCCCTGTTGGTGCGAGGGTCCCCGAGGAACGGGAGCAGCAGCCCCAAAGGAGGCGTGCTTCGGGGCCATCCCCATTCCCCGCTAGGGCAGGGAGAGCCAGCGCAGCAGATCTCACTGCAGCGGAGGCCGGATCGACGCTAGGAGCAGCAAGTAACCTGATCCCAGAAGCAGCCCTTCCAGAATCTCTCCCTCCCCCCCCATCCACCTGGCAGAAGGTCCTTTCCCACCCTCAGGGAGCTTTAAGCCGTGGCATACCCAGCATAGTTAGCTCTGGCACGGAGCGGTGCAGCCCCCCGTTTTCCCACGGCCGCCCCTTGCTCTTGGCCCATCGACTGGTCTGGTGCCCAGAGCAAACGCGCGGGGCTTGGATCTCCTGCCCAGACCTGATCCAGCCCGCGAATGACAACCCGCGCTCCAGTGCAGAGCGACGCAGCCCCCGCTCTCCCAGGGTCGCCCCACGTTCGGCCCACAGACTGGCCAGGCACCCAGAGTAGCTGCCACGGCGTGGATCTCCTCAGCAGCCTAGGTCCCTCTCGCCGCTCCCCCACCCGACCCGCATGGCATAAAGGCGGGAAATAAATTTTTTTAAAAGATGGCCACCAGATGCAGGGCCGCGGTGGAGCAGGCAGAGACAGAGGAACAAGCTACCTCAGTGAGCCCTCCCCACCCCCCCTCCAACCCAGGACCCACACATGGAGGTGCTGAAAGAAATTCTCTCAGAATTTAAAAGAAAAGGGTTCCCCCCCTCCCCCCCGGGAACAAACAAAACGCACCTTTAAAGGCCGTTCGAAAGGAGCAGGGAAGGGAAAACCCGCAAGGGCCAAGAAGCCTCGCAAATCCGCCCGGCCACTTGAGTCAACGTCCTACTCAGACCCCCCAGAGGAGGTTCTGTCCGTCCAGTCCTCGGAAGAGGAAGGTACTGGGGAAAGGAGGAGGAAAAGAAAACATAGGGCACTTCGCAAGGAATCCAGCAAAGAAGAGGGGAGGTATCTGATCAAGCCTCAGACAGTGAGGACAGATCAGGAGAGGAGGAACCGGGGTTGGACGCCTCGTCCAACCTGGACAGGCACTTCCCCAACAAATATAGGGACCAGATCTATGACCTGGTCTCCAAGGCCCTCCACATCAAAGAAAAGAAGGATAAGGAAGCATCAACAGATTCCAAGGAGGAGGAGGAGGAAGAGGGGAGGGAGTACCTGCCGCAAGCGAAAGAAAGGGATAAGGGGATGATCTTGGACAAAGCCTATGAGTGCATTATTGAGAGAGTGGCAGCGGCCCAATAGGGCCTCCAGAATGTCCAAAGCCCAGTTAGTGCTTTATTCCCTATCTAAGAACAAGAATGCTCTGCTCGCCATACCCAAGGTAGACGCAGCAGCCACCTCCCTGACCAGAAACTCAGTCTTCCCCACCGAAGGAGAGTGTTACCCCCGAGATCCAACAGACAAGGGGATCGAGTGCAACCTTAGAAGGAACTTTGAGGAAATTTCAGCCATAATAAAGATGGCTACGCTAACTTCTTATTTTTCAAGGGCCTTAATGACGTGGATCAAACGAGCAGGGGATCCACAGGTCTCTACGAGAATGACTAGAGTTCTCTCGACCAGAATACAGCTTGCCTACGCCTTCGTAGCCGATTCCTCGACGGACATGCTCCGCTGGGTGTCCAGGGCAGCCGCATCCAATGTGGCAGCGTGGCGATGCCTATGGTTGAGATCTTGGAAAGGAGACAACACTTCCAAGAATACTCTGGTCGGAGGCCCGTTCCAGGGCCGCAAACTCTTTGAAGTTTGTCTGGATAAAGTCCTAGCGGATGCCACAGATAAAACCTAGAAGCAGACTCTGCAGCGCATGGGGGTCCAAAAGCGTTCCTTTCGTCCCTACAATACATCCATCTCAGTTCCTGGGGGTTCCAGACAACCATTTTTCCCACGCAGGGAAACCAATAGAAATACAGATCCAGGTGGCAGAGACAAAAGGGCCACGACAATCTAAATAAACAGCGTCAGAACCCAGGCCGCCCCAAGTTGGAAGCATGACTGGGCCCCAGACGATGGAGAGGGGCAGGAGAGACTGGGAGGCAGACTTCACCTATTCGGGGACCAGTGGAGGGAGTCCACCACAGATGCTTGGGTCATTCGCACCATACAACAGGGGTACTCAATAGAGTTCTCACACTCCCCACAACAGTTCTTCTGCACCTCACCAGTCTCCAGCATCCATGCCAAACAGGCAGCAATGCAAACGGAAATCAACAGGCTCTTATCCGTCGGAGCCATCGAATCAGTTCCACACCACGAAAAAGTCCAGGGGCTCTATTTCATTCTTTTTCTGGTCCCCAAAAAGTCAAACGAATGGAGCATGTACCTGTTCTACCATCGCACAGGCAATGGCTCAGGCTCATTTATGCCGGCCAACATTGGCAGTATACACCCTCCCGTTTGGGCTGGCGACCTCCCCGAGAACGTTCACCAAGGTCCTAGTAGCGCTCATAGCAAAACGAAGAACGGAGGGGATCAAGTTGCACCCATACCTAGACGACATCTTGATACGATCTCCAGCCCACGAGCAAGTACAGAGGCACGTAGATAGTAGAGGTGGGACCCCAGGGCAATTACCGGCTACCGGATTTACCGGATTCCGGTTTCCCAAAAAACGGATTCCCGGATTAAATCCGGTATACCGGTACCGGATTTATTCTATTGATTTCAATGGGGCACTGTTCCTATTGAAATCAATGGAATAAAAAAATTCCTCCCCACTCTCCCTCCCAGGCTGCGTGGGTGGAAGGGGGGACACCCCCCACCCACCCTGCCCAGCCTGGATTTAAACAAAAAAATTCCCCTGAGTGTCCCTACTGCGGCTTCGGGCCGCTGCCGGCAACCCAGAGCGAGCCCACCAGCCCCAGCGGCCGTCCCAGCAGCAACCGCTAAGTATTAGGTAGTGTACTGTATGATCCCTGGGGTGGGGTGGGGGTTAACACCCCCACCCCACCCCAGAGATCACCCTACTTCCAAGTTCCCACCCAGGGATCCTACTTTCATGGAGCTCCGGCGGTCCGGCGGCTTCAGCGCCGACTGTGGCTGTTGGCTTCAGACGCTAGTAGGCCTTCCGAACGGAACCTCCACTCAGACTGCAGGACCTCCCAGACCTACTGACCCAGGGTCTGATCCAATTTGACAATCCAACATCGCTCAGACTGACAGCCTGGAGGTTGAGAGGAGCACCTTAAGAAAATTAGGGTATTCTAGCCAGGTTCTAGAAACTGTGCTACAATCTAGATGTCCGGCAACCAAACAAATTTAGCAGAGCACCTGGACTACGTTAGCTAGATGGTGCGAGACTAGGGCAGTTAGGCCAGACAGGGCACATGTTAGGAGTATCCTAGAATTCCTACAGGAGGACTTAGAGAAGGGTCTGAAGCCCAACACCCTACAGAGACAAGTAGCAGCACTTAACAGCGTGCTAGGCACAGTAAAGGGTCGCAGGATATCCAGCCACCCCCATATAAAACGTGTTCTCAGGGCAGCTAGAATTATTTCTCCCCCGGTGGTTCGTCGCTTCCCCTCGTGGAGCTTGAATCACCTCCTTAGGGCTCTCACCAAAATCCCCTTTGAACCTTTGAGTGAGGTTTCTCTCTACTTTTTATCCATAAAAGTAGCATTTCTCATAGGGATTACCTCTGCCAGAAGAGTATCAGAATTGGGAGCTCTGTCTATAGATTCAGCGCTATGCTCCTTCAAGGAGTCCTCGGTCGTCCTCAGGTTGGACCCAGCTTTTAGCCCTAAGGTAGATTCCCATTTCCATAGGGAACAGGAAGTGAGTCTCCTGTCATTCTGCCCCAATCCAGGGCATCCATTAGAACAGTCCTGGCACACCTTAGACGTTAGGAGAGCCCTAAAAATCTACCTATTCAGAACTAAATCATTTAGGAAAACTTCGGCCCTTTTCATTTTGTACAACCCTCAAAGAAGGGGATTGAAAGCATCCAAGGCATTAATAGCCAAATGGATGACCCTTTGTATCTCAGAGGCCTATAGGGCGACAGGAAAAATTCCTCCGCAAGGGATTTTAGCACATTCCTTTAGGGGAGCTGCGACTTCACAAGCCTTCAGAAATGCGGCTTCCTACGGGAAGATCTGTCGAGCTGCAACCTGGTCCTCGGTGCATTCCTTCACTAAACGCTTCCATTGCGGGACTCTATGGACGCAGCCTTTGGGAGAAGTGTTCTCCAGGCAGCCCTCTGAACAGAGATACTGCCGAGAGGACTACACAGTGTTCTGTTGGTTGATGTCTCTCCTTCGTTTACCCTCCCATAATGCTGGACTGGGGTACTGCTTTGGTACGTCCCTACTGTCCGGACTGGACGGCCAGGAGGATCCCCCGTGAGAAAGGAAAATTGGGCACTTACCTCTGAATTTTCCTTCTGCGGGGAATCCTCCTGGCCGGCGGGTCCCCACCCGGAGTGATTATAACTCTGTAGTGTCTGATAGCGGCTTTGCTGCCATGACTCCTAATTCTTAAACTAATCTGGTTGGTTAGTTGATATTTAGGAAGGGGAGAGAGAGAGTTAAAATAATTTTACCTTCAATTCTCTAGTTAAGAGTGTTAGAAAATTAGTTAGCACAAAAGGAATATATCTTAACAGACAAGCAGGTTGATAAGGCTGGGAGAAACTGGAGGGCTAAGGATAGATCCCTGGGAATAGGGTCTAAAAAAGTTGATGGTCTGCCTCCTAGTGGTAGCTGGTGGGATCTACCCTACTGTCCTGACTGGCCGGCTAGGAGGATCCCCCGCAGAAGGAAAATTCAGAGGTAAGTGCCCAATTTTCCTATCTGGGTTCCACCCCGGCTATGGTACTGAGACGGCGTTGGTGGCTTTGGTGGATGATCTCCGCCGGGAGATGGAAGTAGGATGTTCGACCCTTTTGATCCTGCTAGATCTCTCGGCCGCTTTTGATACCGTGGACCATGGGCTGTTGTTGAGACGGCTGCAAGACTTGCGGGGTCTGAACGGGACTGTCCTTGGATGGTTCCGCTCATTCCTCTCGGGTAGAAGCCAGCGGGTGGTGCTGGGGGCTGAAACATCTAGCCCCCGGGCCTTGACCTGCGGCGTTCTGCAGGGTTCCATTCTGTCTCCACTACTGTTTAATGTGTATATGCAGCCCCTGGGGGAGATCGTGAGAGGGTTCGGGGTGCGATGTCACCGGTATGCTGATGATACTCAGCTGTACCTCTCTTTTTCAA
>QEPC01001496.1:1635668-1674956 GCA_003113815.1 Sphenodon punctatus
GTGGGTAGGGAGGGGTGTTTTAGTTCCCCCACCTACCTGGGTTTTTATATTGTATCTTAGTCCTGTTTTAATGTTTTATAATATTTATGATAATTTTAATTGATTTTATTGTATTTTAATGTTCTGGAAGCCGCCCCGAGCTGCATGGCAGGAGGGGCGGGGTAAAAATCTATGAAAATAAATAAATAAAAATAAATGAGAGGAAGATAAGCCTTCATATGTGGAGATTTCCTAATGGACGCCAATTCCATCACTACAATTCATGAATGTCTGTGTTAAACTTTTTCTGAACTTCAGACTTGAAAAATTTGGTTGAAATTGGCTGTAGAATTTAAAGTTATTATTCAAATGTTCACGCACACACGCAAAATGATTGCATAAGCACTCTTTTGATGGGAAACTGGGCTAAAAATGGAATCTTAAGTTGACCTAGGTTCTCTTACTTCAGCATTCCTCAAAAGAGAAGTCTCCATTCTAGATTCCATTTTTAGCCCAGTGCCCCATCAAAACTGTGAATCTTATAGCCTGATTTCAACCACATTTGGTAAAGAGGCCAAAGATAATTAGGGTTCCCACATTTTGTAGCAATAGGTTTTCTGCAAAACAGTTTGAGAGTGGGTTTTGTTTTTGTATAAAGTCACAAGTGGAAATACTTTTTATAATCCATTTAATTCAACCATATAGGAAACCTTAACCAAATTCTGATGTTGCTCAACTGTTGTTAGTTTGAAAGCTGACAAGTAAAGCATAAAGAGGAGAAATGCTTAAAATTTTATGCTGTAGTTGAATTTGTAACTGAATTGAGCTATAGAATTGAAGTACAGAAAAAAACTGTTTGAGAGGCTTCTAGAGAGATTAAAATAAAGCATATCAACAACTCTGTCACAAGAGGGACAATACTATAATGATAGCATTGGGAAGAAACGTTCCCAGATTTCTGTCTGTTTTAAGTAGCGATCCTGATTATCATTGCTTCTGTTACATGGAGTTGACTGTACTGTAGTTTGCCCACTATTGACTTTTACCTCTTTTCTAATTCAAATAACTATGGGTGTTTTCAGATGTTAAGGGCCATTCGGCCGGCCATGCTGAACCCTGGACGGATCCCGGTCCATGATCAGATCGATCGTCCTTTAGAAGTACCAGCCTGATCGCTAACGGGGATCGGGCGGGGCTGCACGGTGCAACATGCAGCTGCACAGCCTTGCCCCCTCCCCCCCCCCGCCATGCTCCCTTCACTGCCCCTCCGCCCTTGGGGAGACGGGCGGGCGCAGTGGCCAATGCAGCCGCTGCACCCAATCCCGTACCATGGTCGGGGACACGATCTGAGGGCCAGAACCGTGGATAATTTGATCCCGGCCAGGTGTTTACTTTGGTGAACGTCTGGCCAAGAGCAAACAGATGTTCCCGTGATCGCTGCCACCACATGGAATCCACTGGGATTCACTGTGGTGAGCAGCGATTTCATAACGTTTGAAATTACCCTATTTGTCTAAATCTGTCTTGGTGGTTCCCAAGCCTTTTGCCTTTTTAACTCCATTTTGAGACTTGCATATACTTTCCATGATGCCAGATAGCAAAAAGTCATGTAAAGTATATCAAATATATGTCAGAACTGCCCCTCTCCCCCATCCAAAGATGACATTACCCCAACAGGGGTCTGCCTGAGCCATAGCTTGCGAGCCTCTGGACCTAAAGATTTGTTTGGTCTTGAGTCCTTTCACTGACTGACCTAAATGGCTTCCCTGTTTGTCATTTAGTAAAGCACTGAAGTAAGAAATAAAATTGAATGAACTTGCATTCTAATAAGCATGCAGAGTAAGAGTTTGTAAAAGTCTTATTGGCAAGAAGTATACACCTTAAACCATTTATTCCTTTGATCCCAGTCATGATAAATCATGTACTGTTTTAATAACAAAAGCATCCATGTTCTCAAAGAAAAACATATAACAATCATGCATTTGGGTTCTTGTTCAGTTTTGTCAATAGTTTGACAACTGAAACAACAATTACTGGGTTTTTTTTAGTATTGTCAGAATTTGCATAGCTGGTAGAGGAAGTATGAGAAATATCTAACGGCTCATTAAGCCAGAACGTTACAGTTATACCCATTCTAATTTGCATGCAAGAAGCTCTAGATAAGCTTTTATAACTTGTAGATCAAGTGGTGATTAATTCTTGAAGGTCTTTTATTGCAGCTTTAATGGAATTTCTAGAATCCATGGTGCAAATATTTGAGTGTACATACAGCTTTAAACTACAAAATTTGTGGTTGAGCTTAACAGCGTTGTGCACGCATAAAATATACCATTTTATTTTTTGTCAATACACAAGATGTATAAAGAAGTTTGATATAGGTGTCTAGATGCTTCCCCACACTCCCAACACCAAAAGTTGTAGTATCAAAGCTTCTGGCAGACATTAATTTATGTGAGGTAAGAATTATTAGCTGCATCCTACAGATCTGAAGTTGACTTGCTCAAGGAGCCTGTAACAGATCCCAGATCTCTTCATCCTGTGCCAGTGGTTGAACTGCATGGTCATTACTGCTCCAACTTCGGCAGCTGAGCTCTTCCTCCTGCATAACCACACCAATGTTGATTTATTTCTATTCAGCTTCAAAGACTAACAAATCATGTCTGCTTCTGGGACACTCGTGCCTGGATAAAATAATCCCATGATTCCAGACAGCAATAAAGACATGTAGATATCAATCTGGATTGTGACCATATCTGCTGATGGAATGATTCCACTTAGTGTTGTGACCCATAGTTTAGGAACTTCTGCTGTACTTTCCTTAGGGCTTTCATGAAGTATCTGCAGTCACTTGGTTCTGGAGCAAATGCAGCAGAACAAGGAATGAGGAAAGGCCTGAAAAATGAGAAAGGATCAGGGTTTGGTTTGGTTTGGTTTGAAGTGGAGACTCTTGGCTGAGATTCAGGAGAACTAGGTTGCTGCTTTCTATATGGTGTAACAGAGTTGCATTATCCGCAGAAACTTAAAAGAGACCAAGGCTTACAATATTTTGCCACTGGGATTTCTAAGTAAAAATCCTATCAATAGATTATAGATCACAGGAAATACTATAGCATTTAATTTGTCCTGTATGATGCCTTGTAATACAAACCTTGTTCAGACTTTCCAGAGATTTTGTGTGACAACAAATAAAAACCTCATCAAGACAGATTAATGATGGCTAATTTTGATTCCTACTTATATTTTATATAGGAAGCTATTGAATCATTCAAAGAAACCTTGAAGCAAAAAGCAGACTTCATAGATGCATATAAAAGCCTGGGGCAGGCATACAGGTAAGCATGTTTAGGAAAAATCTTTAACACAACTAGCCTTCTTGACACAGCTTTTACAGTCTGTGTTTAATACGGCAGCTTGTGTTGCTAAAAGTGCTAGCAATCTGTAAACAATAAAAACAGCAGTATCAGTGTAAGTTATCACAATCAATTCTGTGAATGAAGAGACTGCTTTCAAGATATTCAGTTGCCCACCACTGTCTTCCCTTCATAATTTAAAAGTTCTGTTATGCTTTTTCCAATAATGCAGATATAAGACTTTCTTCCTTCTTTAAAGTGGAAGATAAAATATTAAATTATTTAAAAAGAAATCCTCTTCCTGAAGGTTTTTCAGCAGAACCAAGACACTACTTTTTCCTATAGGCAGGCTTGAATAATGGTGATTGCTAGCAACCATCAGTGGAACATATATGTTGGGATGTTGCACTGAGCAGAAACTGGTGATCATGGATATGGTGGAGTCTAGACTTGATATGGTGGAGTCTAGACTTGCAGACCTGAATAGGAAAATAAAGGTTTAAAAACATGCCAATATGTCTTTCCTTTGTACAGGTCACTGGACAAACTTTTAAAATTAGCCTTGTTGTCCGGTCCCCTTAGATGACTGAAATTGTTACTCAATCTGACCATGCAGACAGTTTGCAATAGGAGATTATGACCACCAGGGCCATTGTGGTGCCTTTTCTGGTTGCTGCTTTGTCCTCTCTGATGCAGCCAGGCCAGTAAACTGCAGCAAGCAGTCAGCCTGGATAGTCAGCAGCAGGAAGAGGAAAAGATGACAGCAGAGAGGCAGAAGGTGAGGGTGACCCAGTAGTGGACTATCTCTACCCCACCCCACCCACACAAGTCTCTTTCTTCTACACCACCAGACATACGAGTTGTAGCAAATTCCCCTAATGTCTACCTCCTTCATTTGTCTCCCTTCTCATCAATCTACCCCAGATAATTCTCCAATCCCATAGACATCCCTAACTCTGCATACCCCAGCTATCCCCCTGATTCCTATTGATTTCCATCTCATCTTCCTCTGAACAACACCCCCACTAGCTCCCGTGTATGCTCAGTTACAGCCCACTTCTCGCAAATTGCATATTCCCAGATACAGCCCACTTATTACCAGTACCCTCCCCCATCCATTCTTCAATCTGGCTAACATACAATTTGTCTCAAAGACCCCACATTCCACTTACCTTTTCCAGACCCCTCCAGATTCCCCATACATCCTAACCGCTCTTGAAAAGCTCCCCAGGTTTCCCTAGATATATCTAGGTCTCGCATGCTCCCACATCTTATCCAGATACACTCTGCAAAAACCCATCTTCTCTTAGCCATAACCTCAGTAACCTCACTAGTTACTCTTATATTCTGCCCAGCCCCACATTCATACCCAGCTGTCCTGTACCTGCTTACATTAAAACATGTGATTTTTGGAAATCACCAGGACGCTGTGGTTAGCATAAAGGATATCCTCATAACTGGTAAGCGTGGACTACTAATTTTGTTTGCAGGCTAGCAAAGATTTTCATCCAATTTGCAAGGCTACTTTAAGTAAATATTTTGCAAACATTAGAGATCACCATTTCAGCCAGGTTTTAAATTTTATGAACGTAAAACAATTAGTTTTCTGAAACTCGAGATTGAATAGGAGTATATCTCTGAACATTTTAAAAAAGAGTCTACTAAATAAGAACAGTATTTTTGATAACAGTTCAATCTTTTATAAAAAAAAATGAATTTTAGATGTTAAACTTTTAATGATTCCACTTTAGTACATCCATCTTATTTAGCACAAAATTGAATGGATTACAAGTATTTTCATCAAAGAAGTTATCTTTGATGCAACATAATTTCAGAGCCCTAAGTTGAGCTTTTATTTGATCCTTTGATCTGAACCACATTAAAATTTCCTAGGTTTGTATGTTCACTCCATTTTTTTTATTAATTACCCAGAGAACTTGGTAACTTTGAAGCAGCTACAGAGAGCTTCCAGAAGGCTTTGCTTCTAAATCAAAATCACGTTCAAACATTACAACTTAGGGGAATGATGCTTTATCATCATGGTAGCCTAGATGAGGCACTTAAGAGTTTTAAGGTAAGTACTTATCATGCTCTCCAGACTTATTATGACACAGGCTATATTAAGAATTATGAGATCAAAAAACCTTTGGTTTAAGAGCGGAGTTATGGCTCTTACAAACTGAATCATGCTCCAAAAAGCACGGTAATTGTAAGTTAAGGCTTCTACCTTAACTTGCACACCATTTAAGCAGTAAAAACATTGTTCAGTCTCCTGTTGTGCTTGCTTATAACTTAGGCTCCATGCCCCTATGCTTTGCCTTGGTCTTTCAGCCCCAATCCTCTTCTTCTACAGATTGGGGGCAACATTGAAATTAGAGACAGCAGAGGACATGAGGCAACTTGCTGTCCTCTGGCCCCCTGCTTTCCATGTATGCTTCCATTTGGGTTAGGGAGAATGAGAAAACTGAGTACTGGGGGCTGTATATGAGGGGAACAAGGTTGATGGACGTGGAATGTGTTCAGGGAGACACAACTTGGGGCAGCCAGAGAAGTGTCTGTATGGGGGAGTGGGCAGTCGCGTGCTGGGGTAGTGCTTATGGGGGACAAGACTGAGAAATGGATGATGTGTATGCCTGGATGAGACGGGGGCAGGCAGGAGTGGGGAGCAGTGTTTGTATGTGGAGAGGATGCTCAGGTGATTGAGGGGATATATAGGAGGGAAGAATGCTACGAGATGGGTGGTGTGTATTAGGGACAAGGTTTAGGGAACAGCTAGGGACGGGGGCAAAATGTACGTTTGTGTTTCGTGTGTGCTTTCAGTTGGGTTGGGACTGATAGGACATCCAAGTACTGGAGGGTGTGTGTATGAGTATGGGATGTGTTCTGAGAGACAAGACTGGGGGCAGCTAGGGGTGGGGAGCAGTGTGCGTGTATGCGTGCATTGAGTAGCCACATGCTAGGAGGGTGTATATGGGGGGAGAGGGGGGGACGAGGCGCGGAGTTAACCAGGGGTGGGGAACAGTGTGTTTATGGGGAGGAGGCATCCAGGTCAATCAGTCAGAAATTTATTGTCTTACAACTGTCTCAACCAAAACAAAACAGAAACAGTAAAACAAACATTCAAGATAAAAATATTTGACAGTAATATCCGAGAATAAACTCCTCAAAAAACATTCAAATCACTCTTGTCAAGATTCAGTCTTATTTTGTTCATATTCATGGCAAACGTAGCCACAGAATATATAATACATTTTGACTTACTTCCTAGAAGAAATTTAAATTGTACTGTTAAAAGCCAATGTGGAAAGTCTGGTGCCAATAAAAGATCCACAAAGCCCTAAGATCAGATTATAATGAGCAAAACAGTAAATAACAGGACATAGTCTCTGCTTCACCCGAAATACATGTAAGGAATGTTATTATATCTACCCTTTAAGACATTAGACTGAAACTGGGAGAAACTTAATTTAACAAAAACTGTTCTCAAAAACAGAGATGATAAATCTAAATAATATTCATACTGAAAATGAACTTTAAAGATTGGAAGGTAAGGGGCAATTCTGGATTCTCTATTCAGCAATAGATCCTCTTAAGCTGAAGAATCCAGAATTCTCTGCCAGATAATCTTTATAAATTGAAAAAAATGGTAAGCAATTTGAGAGAGTGAACATTTAAACCTAATTGTGACAAATTCTTTGAAATTTGGAACCAAGGAGAGAATCTAGAAGTAAAAAAAAAGTACTGCTCTTCCAAAACTAATTTAAGTAAAAAATCCTGGTTTTAGGTGTAGAAAATGCCAATATTTGGCTCTGTATCATGTAGCAAGGGTTGATAAAGAAATAAAACCCAATTCAGGCCTAAGGACAACGCCTGAAGTAGAAATCAGTAAATTCAATAAAGCTTTTAAAAAGTAATTTTGTACTCGGTGTATTTTTTTCAAGTTGACAGTCCTTGTAAACTTCAAAGGCTGTTTTTCGAGATTCTCGTTGGTAAACCTGCGGTTTCTCAAGGTCAAATCAAGAACCTGGTTTCTTCATGAGATTGTCGAGAAAACAAGAGTAGAGTTTCAGCACTACTTCAAATGGCAATTAGATAAATTCTTAGAGGATTGAGCCATAAACGCCTACTAGTTAGGTCTTAAACCCCTGGCTACTGGTAGTTGAGAGTGGTTAGCAGGTGATGGGTCATGCCTCCATGATCTGTTCATGTACTTCTTTATGCTACCAGAGCTGGACACTATCTGAGACAGGATGCTGGGTTAGATGGACCGCTGGTCTGACCCGGTATGACACTTACATTCCTATGTGGTTTGAAATGTAGCTGAGGTACATTAGAGGGTGGAGTTGGGACTACCTGAGTCAAGAGCTTAAGAGATATTAGCCAGTTCCAAGATTCCCATGTTAACATCTTAGATTTATTATTACTTTGATTTTTAATCTTCCAGAGGTGTCTGCAACTAGAGCCATATAATGAAGTATGCCAGTATATGAAAGGTCTCAATCATGTTGCAGTGGGGCAATTTTATGAAGGAATAAAAGCTCAGACTAAAGTTATGCTAAATGATCCACTCCCTGGCCAGAAAGCTAGCCCAGAGTACCTAAAAGTGAAATATCTCCGAGGTAAGTTATAATTGAAAATTCTTTGCTGTTGCTCTAAAATTGCATAAGTAATATCTATGGAAAGTAATTTTCAACGTGCTTTATTCTTCTGATTGCTATATCACAGTATGCTGTCTTCGCAGGCATGTTGGGTGAGGCCACACAAGATGTTATCCCACTTTGGGGAGCATTAGCCCACTTCGGGCAACGTTAACATGCGATGAAATGGATCATATAGCTGGTGCCTGCCAGATATTTACCCAGCCCTGCCCAGGAGCAGGCAACCGGCTGACGTGTGATACATCCTCCACAGAAGGCTGGTGACGCATTGCATGTTAATGTTGCCCAAAGTGTGTTAATGGGCTACCTCCCATGTGACTGGGCCCGTGCAGCCTGGCAGCACCATAGAATGGCAAGACATGGTTTGCTACTCCTGGGCATCCATGGCCACGGGCAGGATAGTGGGTGGGCCAGGGGATGGTGGGTGAGGCGGGGTCAGGTGCCTGCCTGCGTAGACGGCTCCTTGGCCCACCCTGTGGCATAGTGGGACTTGTGACAGTGGCCTGCCCAGTTTCCCTGCACCAGGGCAGATTGTGTGGCCTGCTTTCCCCACCAGCCCAAAGTGTGGCGGCTGCATTTGCCTTCCCCAGGGCGGGATGGGGATCAGGCCCGCCCTGTCTCATGTACAAGGAGCTGCAAAAAGGAAACGGATATCAAATATTGGATTGTTTGTAGTAGTAGTATGAACTACAGTAGCATTAAAGTGGCCCAAATTTATTAAACCTTTTTACTTTTATAGAACTAGAAATGGAATTAATGTTGGAAATTATATAGTAACCTACAGCTCCTGTAAATGTTTGACAGAAACATACTGTAATGCTGTTCAGATTCTTATTAGTGTTAAACATTGTTTGTATTAAGATGTTTAGTCATATTGATTTTCTTTTCTCTGCAGAGTATTCTCGATACTTGCATACACATCTTGATACCCCTCTTACAGAATACAATATAGACGTAGATCTTCCTGGAAACTTCAAGGATCACTGGGCCAAAAATCTTCCCTTTCTCATAGAAGACTATGAAGAACAACCAGGATTGCAGCCACATATAAAGTGAGTGGTTCTAAAGCAATGGAAACCATTTTGAGACACGAATGTATCCAGGGAGGGAGTTCCAGGCATGGGGGGCAGCAAGAGAGAAGGGACAAACACGTTTAGAGGAGCAGGGGAGTCGGAAGCAGGCGAGGGTGGGGGCAGAGGAGGAGCGAGGCTCCTGGCCAGGAATTTGGTGGGATACAAGAGCAGAGTGATATGGCGAAGCAAGCCCATAAAGAGCCTTCAAGGTGAAAACCAGGACCTTGAAGTATGGACAAGGTGGATAACTTTGGCAGCAGAGTGTTGAACGGAGATAAGTGGGGACAAGATCAGAGCAGGGGAGGACCAGTAAGGAGGAAGTTACAGTAGTCCAGGTGAGAGATTAGACTAGACCGTGGACTAGGGTTTTTGCAGCGGCAACAGTAAGGCAGGGCCAGTTTTTAGCAATATTATACAGAGCGAAGTGGTAGGATTTGGCAAGAGTCTGGGTCTGAGACGTAAAGGAGAGGGAGGAATCAAAGATGAATCCCAGGCTATGTACCTGAGAGACAGACTGGATGGTGACACCCTGAATGGAAACTGAGAGGCAAGTAGGAGGGGAACGTTTTGGAGGGAAGATGATGAGTTCAGTCTTGGCCATATTAAGCTTGAGTTGCTGATGAGACATCCAAACAGAGGTGTCGGAGAGACAGCGATATGAGACTGGATAGAGGAGGAGAGCGTGGGGGTGCAGAGAGAGAGTTGTGTTTTATCAGCATACAGGTGGTACTGGAAGCCATGAGATTAAATGAGTTTAGAGAAAGAGTGTAAAGGGAGAAGAGAAGTGGGCCCAGGACAGAACCTTGGGGAACTCCCACGGAGAGGGGAAGCGACGTAGAGGAAGTACCAACAAGAGAAACGTTGGAGTAGTTCAAGAGATACAAAGAGAACCAGCTGCGAATCCAGGAGGAGACCATGGTCAAAGGTGGCAAAGAGATCAAGGACAACAAAAATGGAATAGAGGCCCTTAGACTAAGGCTGCATTCCCATCTGCGGTGGCGATGACAGCAAAGGAAGGGGTGAGGGAAGACGCGGCAGCGCGGAGGAAGGAAAAGAGCCGGTACGAACGGGAATCTGCCGCGGCTTCTCGCGCGCATGTCAGGGTGCAAAACCCTGCTCTGACGTGCACTAGAGAAGCCACGGCAGATCCCCGTTCACACCAGCTCTTTTCCTGTCAGCTGGCTCCTCCGTGCTGCCACGTCTTCCCTTGTACCTCCCTCTGCCGCCACCACCGCTGCAGATGGGAACGCAGCCTCAGCTAAGAGAAGGTCATCGGTGATTTTGGCGAGAGCAATCACAGTCGAGTGGAGAGGGCAGAAGCCCGATTGAATGGGATCAAAGGAGGAATTAGAAGAGAGGAAATCAAGACAGCACATGTAGACAGCCCGCTCCAGGTGCTTGGAAGTGAAGGATAGGAGCGAAATGGGGCGATAGCTGAAAGGGTCAGAGGGGTCAAGAGTGGCTGCCTTAAAAGACAGTGGTGTGTTTGAAAGCCAATGGAAATGACCCAGTAGAGAGGGAGAGAGTGATGATGTACAGAAGAGAAGGCACAGCAGTGGGGGCAGTTGCCATTAGGAAGGTGAGAGGGGATCAGATCAAGTGGGCAGGTGGAGGGGTTGGATGAAGAGAGGAGAGAGGTTACCTCATTAAGAAATGCTGGGGAGAAGGAGAAGAGAGGCATGAGGGGGACTAGCAGGGAAGGAAATGGGAGAGGGTTGAGAAGCAATAACGAAGTGAAGTTTATCAGTCTTGTTGAAGAAGGAGAGCAGATCCTGTGCAGAGAGAGAGGAAGGTGGGGGAGGATAGAGAGGCATCAAAAGGGAATCAAATATTGAGAAGAGACGGCTTGGATTTTCTTTTTTAAAAGTGGCATTTGAGGGCTCTCTACTTCATCGCAGATGCTTAGTCCTGTCTGCGTGTGAGTATCCACAGAAATATTGTTTGCATTTTTCAAATTCATAACGGCTGTAAATTCACAAATTGCCTTTAATGAGGAAATAATAGGTTTTAAACTATTTCCTTCAGCTCTACACAGTATCCCACACATTTTTTAAAAAATTCACCTTACATAGCCATGGCAGCATTTCAAGTTTTATAAATGAATTCATGATCCAAACACACATTCCCTCAGCAATGCTGGAGAAGCCCAGGATGCTTGTTGGTCGCTGGAGCACAGAAGAAGATTTTATTGAATTTGGACATACAAGTTGGAAAACATTACCTCATCTTGTGAGGAACCAATCTGTGAAAATAACTTTTTTATTTCACACAAAGTAGCTTTCAAATCTGTGTCATTAAGTATGGCTGAACCTGTGTTTCTTTTGCAGTCAAAACCTCTTATTTTTACTAAGTTTTTTTGCATGCAAGGAACCGAAGAATCAATCTTGTAAGATGAAACCAAGTGAGACAATAACCCATATTCGCCTTCACCAGGTATGTTCCTGTGTGCCCGTCTGTTAGGTGTCTGCCATTTGGCCTGCACATGATCCCCACAGAGCCACCACTCGAGATGGAGACCAGGGACATTGTGGGCCCACTGGGTGAGCCAATCAGGGCTAATGAGCACACACACATTTGTGTCTCATCAATTAGGTTCACCTGCAGCCTTGTCTGCATCCAGTTCCCTTCCCAGTCCCTCCCTCTGGCCCAGCCCCCACAGCAGTCACTCTTCCGAACCCTCTCCAGGAGAAGCCCCTGGTGCCCCTGCCTGTGCTCGCCCTCTCGCTGGACCCCAGCTTAGAGGCTGAAGCAAGAGGGAGAGAGCTGTCAGTTCTCAGCTGAGAGGCAGGGAGGAGTCTGGGCACAGAGTTACTGAGTCCCCCTCTCTGAGGGTTTGTGGCAGGACTGGCACTGGCTGTGAGGCAGCAGGAGACACCCACACCCCTTCCCAATCCTTCCCTCTGCTCAGGCCGGCCTGGGTCCCGCAGTGGCTGTGCCTCCCAACCGTCTCTGGGAGCAGTCCCTGACACCCCCGGCTGTGTTCTCCCTGTCATTAGCCTGTGTTCTCCCTGACACCAGCCCGCAGCTGAAAGGCCACAGTGAAAGGAAGAGAGCTGTCAGCTCTCAACTGACAGGTGGTCCTGGGAGATTGCTAACACTACTGAGTGGAGGCTGCCGCAAGCACATGAAATGCAGATAGAGGGCTGCCCATTTATTACACTGGACGTGCTAAACATGTGAGTGGCAAGTGAATAATGACTGCACAGACAGAACACCAACTCCAGAGGGCTATCGTCTCGTTTGATTTCACTCAGTCTGTACATAATTCCTCATGTATTCTTCAGTGATATTGCTTTGATACCGACGAAACATATTTGGCTATGTATTCAAGGAATGGCAGAGCTGCTGTAAAAGCTTTCTAGTTTGCTAGATAGTACTCAGGAATCATGCTAAAAATACTTTTTTTTTTTTTTTTTTTTTTAAAAAAGTACTGCTCTTAATTCTTGTTTGTGGCGGTGGTATTGGCCATTAGTACACATCCACTTTGTGTTCTGGTGCCAGGTAGTTAGCCAACACTAATTATTCATCTATATTTGGTATCAACCTTGGTATCAACCTTTGTGATTTATTTTTATTTATTTATTTATTTTTTCCCCTCCTTCCCTTTCAGGGATGTACTGTTTCAGAATTTTGAAAGCTATAAGCCTGAAGTGCAAGAGGTGATATGCATAGCTGATCGTCTGGGTTCACTGATGCAATATGAGACACCTGGATTTCTTCCAAATAAGAGAATACATAGAGGTATGTTGGAAACTCTCCTCATATCTCAGATAATGGAGTTATTTATGTGAAATTGCTGTGCAATTTAGAAAACACATTTTTCTTTAGATTGGTTTTTCAAGTTTACAAGCTGCCATGTATGGCATGCTTATGGTTTAAACGTATAAATATTTAAAGAGGCAGTATTGCCTCAAACTGTGAACTCCTGAGTCTTAATCCAAGCTTTCACATTTTTTTCTTTTCCTCACATTTAATCACTCCACTTTGGTCTCCTCACTAAGTAAACATAAGAATCTGACTGGTGTATATATATATATTTTTGTTGTTGTTCAGCAATGGGGCTAGCTGTATTAGAAGTAATGCAAGCAGTCCAGCGGACATGGTCAAACTCAAAAGTTCGAATGAACGGGAAAACCAGACTGATGCAATGGAGAGATATGTTTGACATTGCTGTGAAATGGCGAAGGTAATGATACAGGAGAAAAGAGTTGCTAAGCCTTACCTTTGTGATACTGATTCAGGTTTCAAGTAGCTAAGAAACAAAATTCAGGATAAACTGAGCAATTGCAGGCTTTGTGTTAGCAATGGGAGAAATAAATTGTGACGGTTGTGGGCTCATAGATTCTACCGATTTTGATTTGAGTTCTCTGGTGGGCTGATGATCTGCTGTGGCATTTGCAGGAATTTTCATAAAGGGCTATTTAACCATTCTCTAAGCAAAGCAGGAAGACTGAAGTACAGATGGCCTCTAGTTTACACATGGCAGGGATTAAATGGACTGTATTTTCTTAAAAAGAGAATTTCGAGGAGGTAAAATTGATATGACTATAGAGCATAGGAGTAACATAGGGAGTCATGTAAAGCACAGAGTCTTTGCTAATAAAATGAAGGTTGAGTATTGTGAAGTAATGCAAACCCAAACACTACGGTATTCTTTGCAACCCATATATTCTCAGTCTTGTATTTCTTCATCTATTCAGCATCAATTAATTTTGGGCGGTGTTAACACTGTTTTACTGAGACAGCAGTAGAAATTTTAAAAAAATTCTTGGGAGGTGGTTGGTTGGGTTTTTTGGGTGGCTTTTTTTTTTTTTTGCTTTAGAAGGAAGAATAAGAATAGATTGTAAGTGAAATGGTAACTCGTGACATCCAACACTTTCTGATTGGGGGTCTGGATCTCGCCATCTTTACTAATGTTCTTTGATCTTAGAAATATATAAAAGTGAGCAAACACTTTTTTTTAAGTGTAGTATTTGTACTGTACTTTAAAATCTTTATATCTCTTCAGTTATTCACAAAACTGTTTTGTGCAACTGTCTGTGATATTGTAAACCATGGAATTCCATTCCTCCAATGTGTTTGCCCTTTTTTGCCTCAATGATACCTGCTAGTCCAAGCAGAGATGACTGAATGCAGATGCACAGCAAGCTAAGCACAGGGTTTAATTTTGCATTTCTAAAAATATGCAAATCAATTACAGGTACACATAAATCAAAAGGGGAGAAGAGAAAACGCAAAAACATGCATAACCACTACTCCCATGAGAAAGGAGAGGTGATGGAGTTCAATAATCCATAATCTTCATGATAATCATAGAAGATATGTGAGCTGATATTCAAAGTTCCATTTACATTCCTCAGCATCACCGTGTCATATCGCAGAAGTGTGATAGTTACCAAAAAGGGTGGAGAAGGGAAAATGTAATGGGCTAAAATCTTCCTGCTCTAATTCCATTCTAGTCTCTGAAATATTCCAAAAACTCCTTTCAGATTGTATTAAATTTGCCTGATTTGTCGCATCTCTAAAACATAATCCTCTTAATTCATGCTATGCTTATCATGTCCTTACATCAAGTTTTGACTTTTGGAGATGTTTTACTTTCCCAATGAAAGTAAAACTATTATGCATGCTGCTAACAAAGCCCACTGTAGGTAAACAACTTGGGGCGAGTTCAATTTGAGCTCATTGGGTATGGTATCACAGAATGCATGTACTCAGTGATATAATTGTACAGGCAAACTGTGTCTAGCTGTATCATTGAAAATTTTCTTCCATTTATGGAAACTGATACTGATCTATTTTTTTAAATTAAAATGCATAACTTGTTCTACAATCTCTGTATTTAAGATGTGCCTAGTATGAGACGGGCAGAGCCAAAAGTTGCATCCGATTGCAGCACAAATTGGAAACTATTTTTTAAAAGGGGATTTAGAAAGTTTCCCAAAAAAACTTTTTTCTAGATTTAAAATAATCCTTGGAATATAAAACTACTTTTGCTGCATGAGTTCTAACAGCCTCTGTCTTTGTAGGATAGCTGACCCAGACCAACCGGTCCTATGGCTGGACCAAATGCCAGCTCCAAGTCTTAGCAGAGGCTTTAATAATCACATCAATTTAATCAGGTATGATGTTTTTGTGAAATCTTCTCACTTGTCTTAAGAAACAGATTACATATTCTTCATGAACAATGCATTTGATGGTGTTTACTATATTGCATGCAATTTTTTTGTCTTATAGCATTCGAGCTGGTGGTGTGTTCATCTTTTCCAATATTCATAGTTTGATTTATTTTCTCCAGTCTTGTTATTTTCCCACACATGAATTTCCCCCTCTTTCTTGAACAGTTAATGTTATACAGTTCCTTTACTATGAAGGAATGACAAATAGACTCCATAGGTAGATTGTTTCAATATTGTTTTTTATTCCAGGATTAAAATACCTGTTGTTTACACTGAAGCTTAAATATACTGTGATTGATGTGATTTTAGCAAATGCTGTTCCAAGAAGACTGTACTGACAGCCTAGACCACATAATATGGTGTGATATAAATTTCTTATAACCATTCTATAATAGCAGAAATTGGCAGAATAATTTATGACCCTGTCCGTACTTCAAGTGAAAAACTAAAGGTACCAGACTTAAGAAGCTGAAAGGTATCTGGTGTATACCTTTTAACTAAAGTCTTGAACTACAGCAAATAAGTTCAGCTGTACATATCCTCCTTCTGTACTCAAAAGTGAAGGTTCCTTACAGCAAACATTGCAGCTCATTTTGCCAAGAAGCACGGGCAGAGGACATGGCAAAACACTGTCAATCACAGGGTTTGGGGGAGAGGATCTATTTGAAGACATCTCCAGGCTATGTTGTTTTGTCTTTCTGTCAGAAAAGCAGAGTGCTTTCTCTGTCTAGCTATTTTTATTTCTAGCTCTATTTGAGGCTTTTTCTTTTTTCTTTTCTTTTTTTAAGGAAAAAAATGTAGAGGAGAAGAAAGAGAAATCTTTCTAAATATTGTTTGCGAAGAAAATAATGTTGATATTTAAACATTATCCTGTGTACTAGAAGGTCTCTTACGGAATCTCATGCCATTCCCCAGCCCATAGATTGAACCCCAGCAATCTGACCCTTTTTAGGTGATGGTTTGTATAGATTTTGCTAAAACTCTAATTTAGCTCAACAGTCTCTCTAAGGGTAGGTACGTTGTCCCCAGCACCTCAGGGACAATGCTGTGCTTTGACCTTCTCCTGTGCTCCCCGGACATCGCTTCAAAATGCTGGGGAACGATCCCCACCTCATCCAGCAGGAGGCAGAAGAAGAATATGACTGAGCATGCACAGTGGAAGATCGTCCCATGGAATCCCAGTCAGATCTTCTGCCTCTGACCGGCAAGAAGTGGAGCTGCTTAGTTACCTTTGTTTTCATCAGGGAAGAAGGAAGCAGCCCATGACCTGGAAAACAGAGCAGGCTGCCCCTAAGAAGAAGAGAGCAGTGGGGAGCCAAATTGGGAATTCTCCACCCTGACCCCCCATTCTAGCAGGCATGGGGAAAGGCAGAGAAGGAGCGGCAGAGCTCCCTAGAGTGTCCCATGCGCAGCTTCACTCCTGCTGCTGGCAGCCACAGGATCGGGCCTGGCAACAGTGGCATCTCCCCCAACAGATAAGAGGGCCTGCTCAGCACTTTCACCCCATTCCTTCTCTAGTCAGGCAAACAGGCAAGGCAACAGAGTCAGCAAGATGCAGACCCAATCTTCAAGAGAGACCCAACAATCTGCAAGCCCGCTCTCTTCCCCCCCCCACTCTCACTGAGGCCGAAACTATGCAAATGGAAATACTAAGGAAAATCCTAGCATCCCAAGATAAATTAGGTGTGAACATGTCACCCACTGGCAGCCTGGCAAAAGGGAAAAAAGCCTTGCAGCCTGGCCAGCAAGCAATAGACCTTACAAAGGAAAATTAAAAGGGGGCGGGGATAAAGGAAAGAAACCTGCCTAGAGGAGGACCCTTATAAAGAGTCTTAGGCTCCATGCTATGGACCTCTCCTCCCCCTCAGAGGAGGAAGAGGAATCAGCTGTGGAGTTGAGCCAGACAGAGCATCTCTCCTCCTTGGATGAGGAGGAACCCCTGCCCAAAAGGCCCTCTAGGTCCCATTCTAAGAGTGCCCCAGTGGTAATAAATGGAGACCTGGAGGACATGGGGGATCTGGAAGAAGAATGCAATCGGAGGGTCGCTCCTCCACAGAGGAGGGGGAATATACATCGAACCCCAATCTCCTCAGCCAGAGGCCCCAAAGGAAAGGAGCAGGGAATTCCCCATCCAATCTTCAGAAGCCCTATTTAAACTCAAAAAAGCCTTGGGGTTGAAAGAGCAAACAGGGAAGGATCAGGCCCCTGACTCCTCAGATGAGGACTCATCTTAAGAGTACCTGCCTACAGTCCCAGACAAGCGGAAGGGTCTACCTCTTGATAAGACTTTAGAAAAACGAATAAGATCAGAATAGAAGCGGCCAGCCAAGCACTCCATTTAACAAAGACCCAGGAGACCTTTTATACCTTTTCCTCCCATAAGAGAGAGTTGTTCAATACCCCCAAAGTAGACGCTGGCACGACATCTCTCACAAGGCAGTCTGTATTCCCAGTAGAAGAGGACTTACAGCCCCCGATCCACCAGATAGGGTTATCGAGTCAGGGCTGCAGCGTAACTTCAATGCTTGCTCCGCTGTCTTGCAGATGGCCTCTACTGCCTTGTATGCCACTCGAGCACTCTTCAATTGTTTTGAGCAAAGCAGGGACCCGGAAACCTCCCCAAGAGAGACCAGGATCCTGGCATCCTGCATAACCCTGACTATGGCATTGCTGCTCAACACATGCACAGACATACTTTCCTGGACAGCTCAAGTGATGACATCTAATGTAGTGGCCAGATGGAGACTCTGTCTCTGCTCTTGGCGGGGAGATTCTTTAGCGAAAAACCTACTGGTCTCTGGAGAGTACCAGAGCATGAAGGTCTTTGGAGTCTGCCTGATGCAGGATATGGCGGGATAGAAATATATAAAATAAATACATAGTCTTGGCAGATGTAGCAGATGAAGCAAAAAAGCATACACTAAGCATCCCTTTTGTCCCTTTCTTAAACAGCCATTCAGATTCTCAGGTTACAGAAGAAGATCTACAGGAACCTACAGCCATGATGCAAGGGGCAAGGGACACTGGGCAGCACACACAAAGGTATTACAATAGAATAGGTATGCATAGTGATCCACAATAGAAGCAAACTGGGATTGGGGCAGCTGCTCCCCAGAACGATTTCTGATTAACAGGACCCCATTCTTGCAGAGACCTCATCAATAGGAGGCAGGCTCCAGCTATTTTCTGACAGGTGGGCCCACACATGCACAGACAGATGGGTAACAAACACAGTCCTTAGGGAGTCTGTGGAGGAACTAAGGAGGAAGCCATTTCATTTCTTTGTGCTGTCTCCAACCTCCCAAAGACCGAAGAAGTGACTCACTATGCTGGCAGAAATCGCCTGCCTCCACACCATAGGAGCCATAGAGTTCCAGATCAAGAAGAGGGCCAAGGCCTCTATTCAATTCTTGGTTCCAAGGAAGTCCGAGGAATGGCATGCCATCTTAGACTTAAAAAGACTAAATCAGTTTATGAGGCTAAGGAAGTTCAAGATGGAGACGGCATTCTCAGTATGTGCGGAAATATCCCCAGAAAATTGACTGTCCTCACTAGATCTACAAGAAGGATACCTTCACATAGCGATCCATCTGAGTCACAGATGATGGATATGCTGCTTTTACAATGGGGACCACTGGCGGTACAAAGCCCTCCTCTTTGGTCTGTTGACTTCCCCCAGGACTTTCACCAAGATTCTAGTAGCCCTGCTCGCCAACCTCCAAATAGAGGGGATTCACATTCACCCCTATTTGGATGACCTCCTGATTCGGGCAGCCTCAGAGGAGAAGGCGAGGTCCGATGTTCAGAGGGCGATTCAATACCTGCAACTCCACGGATTTGTGATCGATTTAAAGAATTGCTGCCTTGTTCCATCCCAATCCCTGGAACATCTGGGGGTGATAATCGACGCAACGTAAGGCAGGGTTTTCATTCCACAGGAGAGCGAAACAAAGATTAGACTTCTGATTGGACAGATACAGGACCATACCCACTTCCCCCCCGATGAAGAGCCTAATCAGACTTTAGTGCCTCCTGGTCCCTTGCTTTCAGCATTTGCAGTGGGCCAGGTTTCACTCAAGGCCCCTACAGAACTTTCTAAGACCATTCCAAGACCCAAGCACACAAGGATTGAACCCCAAAATCCAGTTATCTCAGTAACTGAAGAACTCTCTCAATTGGTGGCTGGCAGAGCACTGCTTCTTTAACTAAAGTCTTTAGTTAAAGACTAAAGAACCTCCTAGGCTGGTCCTGACAACAGATGCCAGTCTCTTGGGTTGGGGGGCTCATTTGGAGAGTTACTGTGTTATGGGGACATGGCCCTATACAGATGTCAAACGGCATAAATTGGCTGGAGCTCAGAGCAGTACACCAAGCCCTTAAACGTCTAAAACAGGAAGTGAAGGGCAGCCACTGACAACATATCCGCCAAGGCCTATCTAAACAACCAAGGAGGATCAGAGTCAAAGCCACTCCACAAAGAGGCAGTGGCGATTCTGCAGTGGGCAGAGACCAATCTTCACCCTGCAAGCCCTTCATTTCAAGGGAACGGACAATGTGACAGCGGACTGATCGAGTCGACAACACCTAGACTGGTGAGAATGGTTTCTGGCTCCTGAAGCGTTCAAGCTAATAAAAAGAAGGTTCAGAACTCCCCTCTTAGACTCTGATGAATAAGAAGGTGACTTTGTTTGTATCGCAATTCAGATATCCCCAAGCGGAGGCATATGATGTACTGAACATGGCCTAGGCAAAGGGTCTGTTGCATGCCTTTCCCACATTCTCCCTATTGAACAAGGTCATAGCCAGAGTGAAGAAATCTATCTCATAAATAATTGTAGTGGATCCAACACAACCCAGAAGACAGTGGTACTTAGATCTGGGGAAACTGAGCGTGGTGCCTCCCTTACTACTTCCAGCACTACTGAACCTCCTGTCACAGGGCCCAATTTACTGTGAAAATCCACAATATCTAAACTGCATGGCTCTTGAGAGGGTGGCCCTTAAGAAACTAGGATTCTCAGACAAAGTCTTGGAGACATTAGCAACTAGGATACCCAGGTCCTGGAGACGTTAGCAGCACATAGTCATCCAAGCGAATATACCAATCAATGTGGAGAGTCTTTTTGGAGTGGTGTAAATCCCATCAGACTGACCCATGCTCTTCCAGTGTAAAAATAATTTTGGAATTCCTGCAAGAAGGGCTCCAAAAGGGCTTAAAACCCAATACCCTATCATGACCAATACCAGCTCTAGATAGTGTATTGGGAAATCTAACATATGTAAAATTTTCTTCTTGCACATATGGCTGAAGGCTTATCCAGGCCTCATGCCTATTGTCTCCACCTGTTTCACACAAGTTTCTTACTTGGAGCTTGAATGTGGTGCTTGGGGCTCTCCTCCACACCTTTTTTGAACTTCTTTCAGAGATTTCCTTATATTTTTTTATCCATTAAAGTTTCCTTTTTAATAGACGACATCTCAGCCAGGAGAATTTCTGAGTTGGGGGCCTTATTGGTGGACCCCGCATTATGCACCTTCAAGAGGAATTCCGTGATGTTGAGGTTAGACCCATATTTTATCCCAAAAGTCAATACCCTTTTTCATAGGGCTCAGGAAATTTCTTTACTGTCCTTTTGCCCTGAGCCCCCTCATCCCAAGGAGATCCTGTGGCACAATTTTAGATGTGCGAACGGCTCTTGAAGTGTACTTAAAGAGGACTGAGGATTTTAGGAAGTCTACAGACCTATTTGCTCCCTCATAAATAGGCAAGAAGGGCTCAGGATAGTCATAGTCAAGTGGGTGACACTGACATCCTGTATCTTGAGGGCTTACAGAGCTCAGGGCTTAGCGCCCTCTCAAAGAATTCTGGCATGCTTATTAAGAGGGGCAGCCACATTGTGGGTGTTCAGATCAAGGGCGTCTTGTGAGGAGCTGTCCGTGGCGGCCACGTGGGTTTCCTTTCACACCTTCATTATAAGGTAAATACCCTTGAATTGGTCGAAGCAGTTTTTGGGCATAGAATCCTTTAGGCAGTCCTAGAGGAGGATCTCCAGGATTAATTCAGATACTGTTCCTGGGTAATGCTTTATCCTCCTCACAGCTGGGACACTGCTTTGGTACTTCCCCAGTGTTTTGAAGTGATGTTCAGGGACCACAGGAGAAAGGAAAAAATGGGACTCTTACCTTGGAATTTTCCTTCTATGTTCTGCTGGACATCACTTCAACCTCCCTTTATGGGAGACTACCTATGCAGCTGGAAAGCATCACACATTAAACCTGTTACAGTTAAGCAGGACTTTATTAGACATAAACTAAACAAATGGTTATGTTAGTATGTTGGGTTTAACCATTTGGTTATTGAGCAAGTATTGGTGGTTGCAGTATATGTTGCAGAGATGGAGCTATGGTCATACTGGAGTTCTAGGGGACAATGTCCCACTGAGCAGGCTCCATCAGATTTCTTCTTCTTCTGCCTCCTGCCGGATCAGGTTGGGATCGTTCTCCAGCATTTTGAAATGATGTCCAGCAGAGCACATAGAAGGAAAATTCCCAGGTAAAAATCCCAATTTTCCTTTTTCTGTTCCCTGTCCAAAGTTATAGGTCCAAGTCTTTTCTTTTTACTTTTACTTTTCTCCTCATTCTTCCACCAGCAGAGTTTGTCCTTCAGACTTGAATCATGGGAAAAAGAAAACTTAGACCCTTCAATGCAAGATGGTAGCCTTCCAAAAGAGGTACTGCATTGTAGTAGTTCAGCAAGCTAACTCAATATGACTCCTGCATACAGCAGTCCACTGAACCAGAAATGCTGTTATAGCTTTTATTGACCGACAATAGAGTACCATGGATACTCTCCTGCTCTTGAGCAGTAGGCTGGCGCTTAAGTTAGAATCACAGGTCTTGCCCTTAATAGTCTGTCTTTTGGACAAAGACATGTGATGATCTCTTTTGCCCTCACTGTAAAACCCATAATAGATAGTTTCACCTCCAGGCAAGATTACCTCTGTTTTCACCAGGTCCTTTGAAAGTCAGATTGTAAATACCAATGCTTCCTCCATAGTCTGGGCAAAGAGGTTTGGAGGCTTGTTTCTTACCCTCCTTTAATTCCATGCTGTTTATTTAAATATTAGGTCATACCAGGTTCACATGATTTTCTTAGTAACTTATGGCCCATGATACGCATCTGTAGCTAATGCAGTAGTCTCTGGCAATAGAGCCAGTGTCAATGCCTTGCAGGGCTAAGATCCATTCAACAGTTCTGCCACTTGGATGCTCCAACCCAGGGGTGAGGAAGGAACATTTCCCTCCCAGGGGGCACTTGAAAAATTAGTACAGGCTCTAAGAGCTGCATAGAAGTTGGTGACAGGGGTGTGCTTAGGGAGAGGAGGGCCCAGATCATGGATCTGTGCCATGAATGTGTCCCCTATCCTTGTCTTCATGCCCTCATTTTTTCTCCCTTGCCCTGAGCTCAGTCTTTTCAGTGCTTGGGAGTAGAAAGTAGATCTGGGGCCAGATCCAGGCACTGCGAAGGGGTCAAATAAAAACTAACCGCAGGTGTCACCCGTCGCTGCCAGTCTCACGCTTACACCAAATTACATGTAGCATCTGCCCCCTCAGAGGAGGTATCCTCTGATCACACTGGCACTGAACCACATGTAGCACCTGAATCCTCCAAGGAGGCATCCTCTGGCCATGTCAGTGCCAGACCACAGGTAGTACCAGCCCTGTTACCCCAGAAAGTGCTACAGCCTCAGCCAATCAGGGCCAGCACTGGAGACCACAAGGTGGGACAGGAAGTATCCAGCACTTCCTCTTTTCCCCCTATATAAACAGTAGGCTGCAAGTTGTCTACGGCTTGCCAACTGGCCCCTTCCCAGTACAGCCCCCCTCTGCCTCCGCACCCTGCCTGTTCCACGCCTAGTTCCTGCTGCTAACCCTGCTTCTCCCTTTGCTGTTACCTTGACCAGATTTCTGTGTTTATGCTAACTGACCACCTGGCTTGACTCTACGCTTTGGCTTGACCATGCATCTGCTGATTCCTTGCTGCTAACTGATCACCTGGCTTGACCTCACGCTCTGCCTTGACAATGCCACTGCCAGTTCCTTGCTGCTGATGCTTGTGCTAACTGACCACCTGGCTTGACCCCATTCTTTGCCTTGACCACACCTCTACCCAACCCCTTGCTGCTGATGCTCAGGTTAACAGTCCATCCTGTTCACCAGCCAGGTCTACAGCCTGACAGTGGGCTGCATTTGGTCCCTGGACCTGAGCTTCCTCATCCCTGCTCTATTCTCACCTGACATTTCTCCAAAATGGTCTAGAATTCCTCTTGAGGCAGTATATAACCTTCCCAGTATTTTCCCCAGGCCTTGTTCCTCTTCAGGGCAGGCATAGCTACATGAACTTTCTTTGAAGGATCCTGTTGTTCTCCCTTAAAAGTACCAAGTCCTGTGATGACAGATAATTTGTCTTACTCCTCTAGGTGCTTAGATGAGGCTGTTTCAAAGCGTATTCTGTCTTGCTGGATAAGGAAGTGTATCCAGCTATGCTGTTGAATAACTAAGGATCCAGTGCCTGATAATATTGAGGCACATTCTTCTAGAGATATTGTGGCTTCTGTAGCCGCCCTGCATTATCAATCAATCAGTCACAATTTATTTGTACCCCGCACTCTCCTAGCCAAGCTAGCTTGAGGCGGCTCACGAAACAAAATATGGGGTAAATATCCCACACAGGGGGACCCTTTACGATAACATAATCCAATACAATACACAGTCAATGGAACCCATCATCCCCACATCATAACAATAATAAATATACTCATTAAATAAATATCAATGAACCCCACTGACAAAACTCAACCCACTTAGGCTGCTCTCTGCTGCCACCAGAGAGACAATCTCCTTCCTTACCATCCCTGCTGCCACCAGGGAAAGTAATCAGCCTCTATCTCCACCCCTCTCTCACCGGGGGAGATATCCTTTTCAGTTTTATCCGTATCATAGGCGAATTCCACCCACACAATACCCCCTCCACCTCCGGGCCCCGCCGAAGGGTGTGCCCCTTTGGACGTGCCCCCGGCATGACCTCCGGCTGCCCCGGATGGTGTAGGGGCGGCCCGGAGGTTGCCGTGTCCCTGCCCCGCTCCCACAAGGGGGGGAGGAGAGAGGATTCCTCGGTCCCTAGCTGGAACACATGGGACCCCCTTCCCCTGCACACAGTACCAGGTAAGTCCATGTCCATGGGGTGGATGGCGGGGGCTGCTGGACCCCACTCAGGCATCACCACTGGCCGCGCCATCCTCCTGCTTCCCGGGCTTTGCTGTCTCGCCTCTGTACTGCTACTACAAAATTGTAAAGCAGGTGCGTAAGAACTTCCATGCTGAATCAGGCCAATGGTCCGTCTAGCCCAGCTGTTTGACAGTGGCCAGCTTTGGTTGCTTCACAGAAATGTGCAGCAGATCATAATGGCAGGAGCCATTTCCTGATATTCGCTTCCTCCCCCTCTCCCACCCCGATAGTTGGAGGTATCATCCCCTGACTAATAGTTATTTACCAGAACGTACCCTTGAATTTTCTTAGCATCATTACACCTCACAAAATTCTTCTTAAAGTACACTTTGAGCCAGACACTAAAGTATCTGAAACGGATGTAAAAGAATTTTTACTCAGATTTTCAAATCACTGTAACCTTTTTGCTTCCTGTCCAATTTATATAAAAGCTGGACAGATTGTATCCTGCACCCAAGTGATCTTTTCTGCCAAATCTCACACAGATAGGATAAATGGTGCTGATGTTATGATCAATAGAATGTTTGTGTGTTAAAGTGGAGGATTCAAGCTGGCCTTAACCATAGAGCCACTCACATGGCTCTATAATGTACAAGCAGAAAATGTGAACCAGTAGCTCACTTGTCGTCGTCCTTCCTCTTTTCCCTTCCTGTCTTCCCCTTATATAACCCTTGTTTTTCTATACATGCATCTATGTATCTGTTCTAATTCTCAGTTTTCAGTCTTCCTTTTTAATGGACTGGTTTTGTCACTCTTACACCTTTTGTGTAGTCTTTTAAAACCATTGATGTGAGTAAATCTGTCCTGATGAGAGGGAGTGGAGACTGGCTATATAATCTCCTGTGATTGGCAGTGGCTTTGTCTCTGTAGCTATAATGTTTGCTGTATAAAATCTTTTTTTGTAGACTGGGAGAAGAGGAAGGACTCCTACAAATACAATAATGGTACGTAAATGCCCTTTTTGAGGCAGGTCTCTTTCAAGACCTGGCAAGTCTCTTTCAAGAGTTTAGACACGTCTTAGTGTTTCAGGGAGAAAAGATTCCTGCCAGCTATTTTCTTGAGTATTGCTTGTACATTGATGACTAAATGCTTATTTCCTGGAAGATTAGAGTATAGTGCAATATGTAAATGGATGCAAATGTTCACAGTTGCTATTTCATTAAAAAATAAATACATTCCTGAAGGCTTAAACTACTGTTCTGTTCATATAAATAAATAGATACTTTCTTTAGAATGATTACCTTATTTATTGGAACACGCATGGTTGTGTTCAGCTATATCTTATGGTATTTCTCACAGCACTGATTCAGAATTCACTTCAGAAACACTTATTTTAAAAGATTGCAATTTAAGAAGTATGGAAGTTAGGAACTATTTATGTCAGGAGAAAAAGTCTTCTGGGAGATGACTCCTTGCAATAGCACTGTAACACAACAATGTCAGTGGTTAAAAAGTCAGTCAACTAAAACCAGAGTTATTAATCACTTTACATATCTTGCACATAAATCTTTCTTCCCATGTGTAAAAACACACATTTTTTTAAATCGAGCCAGCACAAAAATTGCTGATAGTATTTACTGTACACAAGAATACTTGTGAGGTAAGGCAATACCCAGGCAATGCAACCTATTGGAACATAGCAGCAGCTGCAAGACCTTAAGAATCCTGCAGGACCCTCTATTGGCAGCAGATAAGAAAATCTTACTTAGCCTCTTATTTAAGTTTCCAGTATTTTTCAATACAGCACCATGTTGAAATTGAACATCATATCATGAATCATGGTCTGTCCCTTTTAAAATGTTCTTTTAAAATGGTCTGTCCGTCTAAAAAAATGTGTTTGTTTGCAGGGGGCAGGTCATTAACATGAGGTACTTGGAATATTTTGAAAAGATGCTTCATTTTATCAAAGACAGGATCCTTGTTTATCATAGGTAAATAACTTGTTCGGCCTCATGTTTCCCAACAGTATTGGTTGAATCTTACATGACCATGGGCAACTCCAGAAAGTATGAGAAATTCTGTGTTAAAGTTTCAGCACCAGCCATAACTGCCCTTTTACCAATGAGAGAAGCCCATCAATAGCCACATTAAAGAAACCAAAGTATTCCACCATTCCCCTAAGGCTCAGGGCAGCTTACATAAAACACACAAACTAAAAATACAGTAAAACCTCCCTTTAAAAACGCCATTAAAAGAAAAACCCGCCCTCACGCCTAACCCTGACTGCCAAATGCTTTTACCTAAAAGAAAAGTTGGATACAGGAGGATCTTAGCTTTTGACTTGCAAGGAATTTATGGCCATAGGTGTTGATTTTCTACTGTAATTTTTGACAGATATTTGAATGGAGAACTGGATATTAGAGTAAGGCATTCTGTCTTTTACAGGGTGGAAAGGTAGGGGTTACATGACAGAGGTGGCATGTAATTAACATTTCCTAGCTCTGTGAAATTTAAGTATTGCTGCTCTTATGTTCTGGAGGGTTTTGAGTGAGTACTCAGTAGCCTTAATTTTATTAATTTAACCTACTCGTTAAATTAAGTTTTGAGTGAGTACTCAGTAGCCTTAATTTTATTAATTTAACCACTCGTTAAATTTAACCTATTATATACAATTTTGAAAGTACTCTTGGAGTAGAAGTGAAAGGGGTATGGCCAGGCCTTATGAGAGTCTGAAGCACTCTTGCTTCAAAGGTTTCCTACTCTGAGGCAAGATCTAGCAAAACAAAGGAAATTCTCAGGTGACAAATCCCTATTTTCGGGGCCGGCCTTAGGATTTGTGGGTCCCAGGGCAAAGATAAAATGCCCTGGTGTACCCTCCCCCTTGGGGGAAACCTCTGCTGTCCCCTGAAGGTAGTCATGTTTGGGGGCCAGCTGAGGGACTGGTGTCCCCACAACCTGTCCTGGTGAAAATAGAGGTCACTGTGAGGCCCTCAAAAAGTGGGGCCCAGGGTGACTGCCCCAGGTTGTCCTGTGGTAAGGCTGACCCTGCCTATTGTAGCAGGTGTTTTACCTTATGAAGGTAGGAAATCATTATGTTAGGGAGTATTGGGGAAGGAGGAGTAGCCCCCAAAGGAAGAAAATGTTGTATTAAGTTTTGCAATCATTTTAAAATGGTTGAAATTTGATAATAGATACTGAAAAAAATGCTGGATTCATTTGTATTTATTACTTTAAATCTGTGTAATTATTTTAGTGCTAATAATCCCAAAGGGCTGCTAGAAGTTCGAGAAGCACTGGAAAAGGTACATAAAGTGGAAGACCTTCTTCCAATAATGAAGGTAATTTTTTCAACAAAACTTAGTCATTAGACAACATTTAAACACAACAGATAAATAATTTTACAATGAATGATTAACTCTGATTACATTCTAAGAAATCTAGTGTGCACATTTGCAGTTATTTTTATTGACACTATTAAGGTTTAGTTCTTCCTTCAAATATGTGCTGTGTATTCAAGAGGAAGATTTACAGTAATCGTCATTTTTAATTAGTAAAAATATAGGTATATTGGAAAAAATAATGAAGATGACATAGTTGAAGCCCCTTTATCAAAATGCTTAAGAGGTGTAAAAATATTCCAAATAAATGGTGGTCCCATTTAAAGGAGAGGTGAGATCTTAGACACAATTGTAGCATTGGAAAAAACTGTTCCCAGAGTTTTGTCCCATTTTAAGTAGCTGTCCATTAGTTTTGAGACTTCTTTCATTTTAAAACCCAAATGACTAGCTCAGTATAATGACGAACAGGGTAAACTGCAAAACCAGAAGTGGAATATAATAATTATTATTTTTTTAACATTAGATCTCTAACTCAAATTTGAATTAGTGCACTAATGAATAAAAGAGTCGTTCTTTATGGCTGCTGATAGTCTGTGTGAAATGAACTGATGGTCTCCATATTTTTCTGGTGAAAAGAGAGTTAGCATCCCAGAGTAAAACTACCATGGTGGTGGTTGCCTGTTTTGACGTTCTTCCATCGAATAGCATGGAGACTAGGGATGAGATAGCAACTTAGTGATGGTCCTTCACAGTCAGGGTTCAGTTATAAGTAATTTTGTGAAAGTTAGTGAGGCTTGCACACTTACTCAGTTACTTGTATATAATTCAGGTCATTTGCTTTACAATAAGTACCTAAACAATTCAAACATTGCTGAAGCCCTTTGTGGGTCTGGGATAATAACACTATGTCATCTGCATATAGCAGAATAGGGAGTTTCTGACCAGCAATCTTAGGAGGAGAAAATACCTCCATTGTCATTTTATCAACAATATAATTGATATATAAATTGAACCAAATAGGAACCAGTAGGCATCCTTGCCGAACTCCCGATGTAATAGGGAAGGAGTTTGAACGTAAGCCTGCAGAGTGAAGTTTAACCTTAGCCTTGGTGTCGTGTAAAAGAATGAGCTTCAAAAGATGTGGGTCAGTATGTATTGATCATAATTTGGCCCATAATTTCTGATAATTGATAGACTCAGAAGTCATCCTGAAATCAATAAATGCAGTAAACAATTTCCCTCACATGATGATGCAAATATTTAGAAATCAGGTGCATCAAAACAAAGCAGTTATCTATCATGGATTTACCTGATCTGAACCCAGCTTGCTCTTCAGCTATTACACAGTTCTCACAGGGATCTCCTCCTGGACTGCCAGCTGTGACATGGGGTTAGATTCTCCACCTCAACCACCAGGAGGCAGACTTCAATTTTCTGGAGCATGCTCAGTGAGGATCTGACCCCCTGTACTCCAGTTGATTGTCTGCCTCTGAAGCAGCAGGACGCAGACTTTGTCCTCCATCCAGGAGGAAATCTCTTTAAAATAGGATAGGGCCTCTGAGGGCTCTAGGGGTGCCGGGGAGCATGGCGGCTGTCCTCCGTTCACCCCGGAGTTCCTTCCCGACGCTAGGAAGGAACTTCTCCCAAGCTCCCTGGACATCACTTCAAGACTCGGGGGTAGTTCCCCACAACAGCCGATAGGTGGCAGAAGATCATCGCTAAAATCTGCTGAAGCATGTGTATAGGGGAACCCCTCCTGTATCTCGAGTTTGTTCTTCTGCCTAACAGTGTGAGGAACAGAGCTCAGGAGCTCCGTGTTGAGTGGCAGTTTTGAATTTTTGCCAAAATCGAACTTTGAAGTTTGAGCACCCACTGCTCTTCCATGATCCCCCACCCTGGCTGGCCGTGGGGAAGGGGTTCAGCTGGCGCGGCAGAGCCTCTGCGGACACTCCATGCACACTCCATCCCCGCTGCCGGTGTCCGGGCTGGGATAGAAATTATGCTGTGAAGCAGAGTCCGCTCCCTGCATCCAACTGATGTTTACTCTGCTGGACAGCCTCATGAAGAAGATGTAAGCTGCAGAGGGTAATGTAAGCCCCTCCACCCCGCCTTTCCCTGGGCGAGGCCCCGCAAGAGCAGGCTGAAAAGTTCCCGCGGGGCCCAGCACCTGCCAAAAAGGCTCCCTTTAAGGGAAAGTCTAAGCCTGCGTATAAAGGGAAACCGCTTTCAAAGACCCCCAAGGTGTCTGAAACGTGAGTCAGGGCCCAGGATTTGAATATCGCCTCTGAGGAAGAACAGGAGAGTGAGGGTAACTGTCCAACTCTTCTCAAGTGAGAGGTACATGCCCCTCTCCCACCCAAGAAAAAGAAAAAGCGCCCTGTCACACCTCTGAGGCAGAGAGACCAGCTGAAGGTGCTGAGGTGGAGCAAGAGGAACAGAATTAGGAACAGAAATCTCCATTAAAGAAAAGCCAGAGAAAGATTGCTCTCCTGAGTCTTCAGAGGATGACTCAGGGGGAATATTTGCCTAAAATCACAGGAAAAGGGAAGGGGCTTCTCGTTAATGAGACCTTTGAGAAGGTAATCGGAAATGAGTGGGGGGCTCCTCCCAATCGCACTATATACCTTCTCAGCTCAAAAGAAAGCGCTTTTTGCTACACCAAAGGTGGATGCACCGGCTACTTCATTGACCAGGCAATCTGTGTTTCCCATGGGGGGGTATCTTTTCCCCTCAGACCCTACTGAGAGGGGCATCGAGTCTGCCCTTAGAAGAAATTTTGAGGCATGATTAGCTGAGCTCTCCTGTGTATGGCCCTTCGCTTATGCTTGCAGAGCTATGGTTAAATAGTTAGAGCAAGGCAGGGACCCTAAGACTTCTCCTGAAAGGGACATAATCCTAACATCTTGCATCACCCTCTCTATGGTGTTGATGTTTGACATCTCCTCGGACATAAACTCTTGGCATCCCAAGCCATGGCATCTAATGTTTTAGCTAGAAGGATGCTCTGGCTACCATCCTGGAAGGGTGACACCCTAGCCAAGAACTTGTTAGTTTCTGATGCTTTTCAGGGAAGTAAGCTGTTTGGGATGTGTCTGGATAAAGTCCTAGCAGACACATCAGACAAAACCAAGAAGATGACACACTATCAAGTGTCTTGAGATCAGCCTAAGAAACCTTTTTTTTTCCTTTCCAAAACCCCCATGCAGGTCCTCAAACTATGGCTGAAGTTCCATGAATCCAAAGTGGAAAGACCAGGGAAAACGCAACTACAAAGACAATGGTAGATGGTGGCCACATATCCCAGGGTTACCCAAATCTGATTCCTGACTACTCCAGACCCGTCGACCTATCGCACCCTCCGATAACGGGGAAGACTTCCGTTTTTCAGAGACAGGTGGAAAAGTTCTTGCACAGACACCTGGGTGCTCGAAATTCCAGGCTTACCTCATCGAGTTAAAAGATCACCCTCGCAGCTCGTTCATTTCCTTGCCCACATCGAGAAATCCAGAGAAGCACAGTGCAAGCTGGCGGAGATAGCTCACCTTCTGTCCGTCGGCACAATAGATCCAGTGCCTCTAGACCAATGGGGTCAAGGGCTCTACTCACTCCTCTTCCTTGGGCCAAAGAAATCTGAGGAATGGCGAGCAGTTCTGGATTTTAAAAAGCTGAACTGCTCAGTGAAACTCAAAAAGTTCAAGAAGAAGACAGTTCAATCTGCATGACTATTTTTCCAGGAGATTGGCTTACTTCTCTAGATTTAAAGGAGGTTTACCTCCATATTCCCATTCATCCAGCCCACAGACACTCCCTCGGGTTCAGGTACCAGGAGAGTCATTGGCAATATAAGGCTCTGCCATTCGGGCTGTCAACTTCGCCGAGGACCTTTACAAAGACTCTAGTCATCTTAGTGGCCAACCTTCGCTTGGAGGGAGTCCCAAGTGCACCTGTACCTGGACGACCTCCTAATCAGAACAGCATCCAGAGAGAAAGTCCAGGCAGATGTGGAGAGGACATTCCATTATCTAGAGGCCTGCTGGTTCTTAGTCAACCGAGGAAAGAGTGCCCTGACCCCCCCTCCCAGACCGTTGAGCAGGAGACAACAAAAGGTCAGGAATCTCATCATCCAGGTCCAGTCTCGGGAACCATCGCATCTGAAACAGTTGGTGAGTCTTGAAGGAATAATCTCCTGCTTTCCTCTCCTGCAGTGGGCAAGGATGCACACTCGAACCTTGCAGAAGTTCCTACACCCATTCCAATTGACAATCACATAAGGGCTCTCCCGAGAGTCAAAGTCACTTGGTGGGTCAAGTCCTTCCTAGATTGGTGGCTCCTGGATGCATGTTTCCTGAAAGGGAGACTTCTGGTGGAACCCATAAAGATAGTCCTAACAACGGACGCAAGTCTATACAGCTGGGGGCCTCATTTGGAGAAGAGCAATGTGCAGGGGACCTGGTCCCTGGAAGAATTAAAAAGAAGCATAAACTGGCTAGAGCTGAGGGCCATTCACCTAACTCTTCTCCCCTTCGAGCCCGTTATAAGAACCCAAAACGTCCTCATCTACATGGACAATGTGTCAGCCAAAGCATATGTCAACAATCAAGGAGGATCGGTATCACCAGATCTCCAACAGGAGGCGATGAAGATCCTAGCTTGGGCTGAGATCACTCTCCAATCTAGTCAGGCTCTACAGATCAAGGGAGTGGTGAACATGGAAGCAGCCTGGCTCAGCAGACCAACTTGATCCGGGGGAATGGTCGCTGAGCCAGGAGGCATTCGTTCTCGTAGTAAACACCTTCGGGATCCCAGCTATTGATCTCTTCATGTCACCCAGCAATGCAAAGGTAGCCAGGTTATTTGCTAGTAGGAGGCGCCCCAGTGCAGAAGTGATCAATGCCCTGAGTCGACAATGGCCGGCGGACCTCTCCTATACTCTCTTTTCCCCCCGCCTTCCTCCTCATAGGGAAGACGGTGGCCAGGATCAAGTCAATGAACTACAGAGTGTTCTTGATAGTTCCAGCATGTCCTAGACATCCATGGTACTCGGACTTGGGGGAACTCAGGGTAGCTCCACCTCTGAAGCTCCCGTCGTTTCCAGACTTTGTTTCCCAGGGCACCCTCATGCACGACAGCCCACAGCAGTTTCATCTGCTATTGAAAGGAGATCCCTCCAGGACATAGGTTATTGTGATCAGGGCTTGGATACGTTGCTAACTGCTAGAAGGAACTTGACTAAACATATTTACCAGTCAACCTGGAGATTCTTTGCGAGCTGGTACTCTGAGCGAAACATAGATCTTTGCTCAGCAAATTTTAAAATAATGCTCAAATTCTTGCAAGCAGATCTCCAGAAGGGTCTAAAACCCAGCACACTCACTATTCATGTGGCTGCCATAGATAGTGTATTGGGGGCTACCATGGATTCCAGATTGGGGTCACATCAACATATTAAAAGATTTCTGGCAGGGACAAAGTTAATTTCTCCCCCTGTCGCACACAGGTGCCTTACATGAAATCTTAATGTGGTGCTAAAGGTTTTCCTTCATCCTCCATTTGAGCCTTCCCTACAGGAAGTGTCTTTGTATTTTTTAACTGTTAAAGCGTGCTTCTCGTAGCTATTACATCAGCCTGTGGGGTGTCGGAGCTGGGCGCTTTGTCCATTGAACGCCATTGGTTCGGCGTTCTCCATCTTTAAGGAGGAGTCAGTCACCTTGAGGTTAGACCAGGTATTCATCCCCACGGTAAATACATTGTTCCATAGGGCCCAGGAGATCTCTCTCCCATCCTTTGTCCAAGGCCTGCTCATCCGCAGGAGGCTTTTTGGCATAAACTAGACGTTCAAAGGGCACTAAAAATATATTTACAGAGGGCTTTAGAAAGTCTTCGGCTTTGTTAGTCAACTACTGCCCTAGCCAAAGGGCGGGGGAAGCCTCTAAAACTATAATAGCCAAATAGGTTACAATAGATATTGCGGAACCCTGTAAAGTGCAGGCCCGTCTACCTCCTCAGAGCATTAAAGCTCTTTCTCTCCAGGGTGCAGCAGAATCTTGGGCCTTTCGTTCTAGGGCTCCTTACGAGGAAGTGTGCAGGGCGGTAACTTGATCCTTCCTGCACACTTTCACAAAGCATTCTAATATCCATACCATTGCTAGGTACCGCAGGGTATTCTGAAATTTAAAAACACACTATTGTATATAGGTAATTTGAACCGCATCTGCTCCCTTTTCTCTCCCATGGGCTTGTTGACGGTAATTGCTCTGCTGTTTCCCCAGAGTCTTGAAGTGATGTCCAGGGAGCTCGGGAGAAAAGAAAATTGGTGTTCTTACCTGGGAATTTTCCTTCTATGAGCTCCACTGGACATCACTTCAACCCACCCAGCAGAAGAGTTGCGTAGCCCATTCTCTGACCTATAATCCTTGATTGTTTGGGGCCTAGTTAGTCTCCTAAACCTTGGCTTTTGGAGAGTGTTGGGTTTTCTTCCATTTTGGTTACCTCTATTGTTTAACTGGTTAAATAACTTGTTTGGGAGTCAATTCTGTTGTTGCAGGTCTATAGCTCTTGGACGCTGGAGATCCAGGAGGCGTTCCCCTATGCGCATGCTCCAGCAGATTTTTGTGATGATCTTCTGCCACCTAGTGGCTGTTGAGGGAAACTACCCCAGAGACTTGAAGTGATGTCCTGTGGAGCTTAGTAGAAGGAAAATTCCCAGGTAAGAGAACCAATTTCACTTTCTCAGCCCTAGTGCTCCGGTTCTCAGGTGTACTGGAGACCAGCAGAGTGGGCACAGTGGAGCTCCCTGCGAGGCCTCTGGCTGACAACAGGGCCTGCTAGAGCTTCCCCAGCTGCGGATAAGCAGCAGCAGAGAGATGGCTGCAGCCCCCCACCCCACCCCAAAAAAAAAAAACTGCTGGAGGAAGCGAGACCAAGATCCTGGGCTTTGCCAGGATGGTGGCTTCAGATGGAGGCAGCAGCAGTCCCCTCCCCTGCTGAGAGAGAGCGAGTGCCAGCCGCAGCAGGGAAAGAACAGGCCAGGGTCTGCTCAAGCAGCGACCGAGAAATCAAAGCCAAAAGGAGTGCGGTGGTCCTATCTCCTGCCCGGCACGGCCTGCGTGAGGGAATCCAGCTCTGATGCTTCAAGAGAGCAGCAACAACCAGTAAGGCCCCGTAGACCTTTGAGGCCATGGACCCCCGCATGCTAGTCCTCAGGGAGATATTTATTTTATTTATTTATATTTATTTATTTATTTATTAATTTATATCCTACTCCCTCCAGCCTTACAGCAGCTCGGGGTGGCTCACAACACATGAGAACCTCAAGCACAACCCCCCACTTCTCCCTGAAAGTAAAGGTCCCTAAACGAAAGACTCCCTTTAAGGGGATTTATCAAGCCAAGGGGAAGGGGAAACACCTATTCATGGATGAGCAGGGAAGAAAAAGGGACACCTGGACTAGGCCTCAAAAAGGGGGGTTCATCGGAGCAAGACCCTGGATTTAACTCGGGCCACGAGGATCTCTCCCCCAGGAAATGCCCGAAACACAAACATAGGCCTAGGAGGCATAGGGCGGAGTCCTCACAAGAGGAGGATAGTGGGAACAACGTGGTCTTAGAGGGAGCCTCTGAAGAGGAGGAGGAAGTGCGATGATCCCCCTCGAGGAGGGACAGCTCCCGGACTCCCCATGGAGACTTCTAAGGACCCAATAGAAAATTCTGTATAAAATATAGAGATGAGATGTTTGAATTGGTTTGCAAAGCCCTGAAGCTAAAAGAAAAGGAAAAGCAAATAAGGACTTCTCTGTCTCATCAGAGGAAGAGTCTGACAGGGACTGTATCCCAAAAGCCCATCCCAAAGATAAAAGGATGCTTCTAGACAAGACTCATGAAAAAATAATTAGGGCTGAGTGGCAACTTCCCTCTAGGGCGTTTAAACTCAGTAAGACACAGGAATTCCTGTACTCTATCCAAAAGTAAAGAGCCCATGCTAGCTTTTCCAAAAGTGGATACTGCAGCGGCTAGGAAATCTGTATTGCTGACCGAAGGGGACTGTTTTCCCAAGGACCCTACCAGTAAGGGGATCGAGGTCAACCTGTGCAAAAATGTTGAGATAGCAGCAGTTATCAAGATGGCCACCCTCTCCTCGTACTTTACTAGAGCAATGATGCGGTGGATGGAGAGGGGGAAAGCCCCCGAGACTTTCCCAGAGATGACTAGGGTCTTAGTCACTAGAATAAAGCTAGAATATTATTTTATAGCAGTCTCCACTATTGATATTCTTTCACGGGCCTTAGGCAGTGGTCTCAAATGTGTTAGCATGCAAATGCCTGTGGCTGAGGTCCTGGAAAGAGGACAGTGTGGCAAAGAACACCCTGATAGGGGGTCCCTTTCAGGGAACCAAGTTATTCTGGGTCTGTCTGAACAAAGTCCTAGAGGACGTTTCAGATAAAAATAATAAACAGACCCTACAGAATGTGTCTTTTCCAAAACGCTCCTTTTGAGACTTTTCTTCAGGAAACTCCAACCGAGGTTATCTCAAGCGTAACTACCATGCTATCAAACCTTGGCAGCACAAGTACAAGACCCCTTGGAACAAGTCAAAGGGAATGGGACACTTCCCACAGCCCAAAGACCGGGGAGGAGCGTCCAATGTAAAGACAGGTGCATGACTATTTTTCTCTCCCTCCAAAAAAGCCCACATCTTGGGGGAAAGCTGTCTCAGTTGTGGATGCATGGAGATCAGTGATGGAAGACTCTTGGGTGATAGAATTGTGCCATTTCCCTCAACCGTTCCTCTTCGTATCTCCCAGTGTCAGAAAAACTGGGAACGCATGAAGTGATGCTGGGGGAAGATACACAGGCTTTGGAAGATCGGGGCAATCGAACAGGTACCAGAAAACGAAAAAGAGTCAGTTCTTTCTTCAGTCCCCAAAAAGTCAGAGGAGTGGAAAGCGATGCTCGACCTGAAACACCTGAACAAATTTGTCAAGGTGAAGAAATTCAAGATGGAAACACTCCTTTCCATCTGCTTCACAGTTGGCCAAGGGGAATGGCTGGCATCGCTGGATTTGTAGGAGGCGTATCTCCACATGCCTATCCATCCAGCTCACAGGAGATGTCTGTGGTTCCTTTATGCCACATAACACTGGCAATACAGGGCCCTCCTCTTTGGTCTGAACTCCTCCCCAAGGACTTTCACAAACTTATTCATCCCATTGGTAGCCAACCTGCGGAAGGAGGGCATTTGAATTCACTCGTACTTGGACAACGTTCTCATTCAGTTGACATCCAAGGAGCAGACGCTCAGGGATGTGGCCAGGACCATCCAGTACCTAAAGGCACACGGCTTCATTGTGAATTGGAAAAAGAGCCATCTTGTGCCTACGTAGCAGCTGGAACTCCTGGGTGTGCTGTTAGACACCTGCGCGCACAAGTACTTCATCGCCCAGTAATGGCAGGACAAACTGCGGAAGCTGTTAAGACCAGTCCAGGAGAGTCAGCGTCTTCGCCTGAAAACAGTGGCGAGTCTCCACGTTCTCATGAACTCCTGTGCAAGGCCCCTGGAGTGGTTCCAGTTTCATGCAGGACCCCTGCAGCAGCTCCTCCACCTGTTCCAAGATTAGTTAAACAGAGGCCTCAGTCCTTGGGTGACAGTGCACAGGATAGTGAAGTCCTCCCTGTCCTAGTGGTTGGAGGGTGATCGCTTCAACCACGATATCCCTCTCAGAGTCGTGATTACAACAGATGCAAGCCTGTTCGGATGGGGAGCACGCATGCATAACAAGACAGCCCAGGGGAATTGGTCTCAGCAGGAATGGAAGCGTAGCATCAACTAGCTGGAGCTCAGGGCAATTTTTCTGGCCCTCCAGACCTTTGAGTCAGATGTAGAGGGAGCTCATGTAATGGTGTTCATGGAAAATGTGACCTCAAAAGCATACACAAATCACCAAGGGGGATCTCCTTTCCAATCCCTGAACCATCAAGCCACTCTGATGTTCACGTCAGCAGAGAGAGATCTTGTGTCACTAAGAGCCCTTGGCATCCAGGAAAAGGCGGACGTTCGGATGGATTGGCTGAGCAGAGGGATGATGGATCCGGGAGAGTGGTCTCTGAGCGAGGCAGCATTCCAACAGATAGTCTTAGCATTTGGAAGACCAGTCATGGACTTGTTTGCAGCAAGGAAAAAATGCAAAAGCTCAACGCGTCACGTCATGCCATCCAGAGTCGCAAGCAGTGGTGCAGGATGCCCTGAACTAGTCATGGCCCAGGGGACTCCTGTACAAGTTTCCACCATTTCCCCTGATCAGGCGAACGTTATCAAAGGCGCCAAGCACAACTGATCCTGGTCACACCCTTCTGGCCCAGACTGTGGTTCGTGGATCTTCAACAACTAAAAACAGAGGAGCCAGTAAGGGTTCACATCACTCCGAACCTGCTCTCACAAGGCCCAGTCCACTACGACAACCTAGACGTTCTGAAACTGACGGCGTGGAGGTTAAACGGGGACCACTGAGGACCTTGGGATATTCCTTGGCAGTGATAGATACCCTTATGCAGGTGAGGAGGCAATACACATGGAGGATTTATCAGTGCACATGGAGGGTCTTTGTTCACTGGTGCTCTTGCCGGAAACTCCACCCTTTGAAAGCTAGAACAAAGACTATTTTCAAGGTTTTATAGGAAGCAAAGGGTCTTAAACGGAACACGCTGGCTCAGCAGGTGGCCGCTTTGAATAGTATACTGTCCTGTGTGAGCGGCTACGGCATTACCAAGCGCCCGCATGTGAAAAGGTTCCTGAAGGCAGCAAAAACGATCTCCCCTCCAGTGGTTCATCTCTTTTCCTCTTGGGATCTAAATTTAGTGCTAAATTATCTAGTTAAGACTCCCTTTGAACCTGTTAGTGTCAGGACTCAGAAGCAAGGGGGAGGTATGCAAGGGAGAGGGGCGCGGCGGCGCAGCCCCAGGAGAGCGACTGCAGCGCAGACTCCACCGCCGGGTCCCCCAGTACAACCCCCGCCTTCGCCGCTACGCCAAGCCCCGCCCCTGCCGACGCCCGCACGTTCTACGGGCATCTCAGGGCGGGAAACCACGCCCCCTCGCTTAGGACGCAACGTGGGAGTGCCTCCGCCCCTGGTGCGACGCTCGGAGCGATTGCGAACGCGCACGGGGGCGGGGCCCTCAGGATAAAGCCCAGCGCCGCCAGAACAGCGGCGCTGGTGATCTGGGAAACCGGCCGAGTGCTTAGCGTGTGTCTGAGTGACTTGAAAGTACCCCCAATCGGTTGTGGAGTGAGTGTGAGCCCCGACGTCTGTGTGACCCTTCCCTGACCTTCCTGAAGTAAGTCTTGGTGTGCGTGAAGCTGAGTTGTGAAGAGTGTGTGGCTGCTGCCCCCTTCCTTCCCCCATTTGAGGTTTCTGATCTTTTGGACCCAAGCTTGTGTGTGCGTGCCCCGTTACCCCTCTCCTGTGGGGCCCCCGGCACCTACCCCCCCCC
>QEPC01001496.1:1679298-1690619 GCA_003113815.1 Sphenodon punctatus
AGTAACAAGTGGGGGAGAGATGTTGGGATGGTCACAACACAGAATGAGGATATTTGGTTGACATTTCTGCTTGCCAATTGGCATCACAAACCGATCTTATACCACAGGGACATGTAAGAGAATCCCTGGCATAGGCTCCTTCTCTGCATATGCTGTTCAGGCATATAAAATTGGGAACCTTTATCACATCTTTCTGATATTTGGTAGAGATGATTGAGAATGTGTGATATACAGCCCTGCCAAATTTCATGTACACTGGTTGGACTACAAAGATGTTAGTCAGACATACGTTTATAAGTTAATTGCTTATACCACCAGGACCCTTTATCCAGTCCTTCTGAAAGTTGACAGAAATAGTAAATATGGGAAGGGGTTTAAACCTGCCAAGTTTCATCTACATTAAATGTGAGGCAAAGAAGTTACAGCTAAGAATGTATATGAAGAGTTTTGCAAACTAATATAATTCAGCTGCTTATAAAATTGGATTCCTTTCTCCAGTCATTTTGTAATTTGGTATACTTGATGCCTTCCGTTGGAGGTACAATACCTCCAAGATTCAGCCAAATATAATGAAAAACAAAAAGGTTACAGCTGAAAATGTGTGTTCTATTGAAACCAATGGAAAGCGAAAGCAAAAACGAAAATGACAATTTGACCTTTATGAAAACAAAAATGACATTTTAAATAATGAAAATGAAAAAATGAAAACTACATGAGCCCCTGGTGCACACCTCTAATAGTCACAGCTGGTCGTCCAGGAGAATACCTACCTGGTAGAAGGGAAATTCCCACGTAAGCGTCCAATTTTCCTTTCTCGTTGCACCGGAGCTCTAACTTGTCCAACGGACATCTGGAATAAATTTTGCCTATAACTGGGAGTAAACTGATGAACCTATAATTGGCAGAATATTTCTTATTGCCTTTTTAAAAAAAAGATTTGATCTATTATTCTAATGTTCCATTCAGGAGGCAAGCATTTCATAATAATTTATTATACAATTTATTGTACAATTGTCATTAACACTGCATGGATAAATTGAACCAATTACTACAGAAGCAATTTGTTTATTCCAGTAACTGGTTAATTTTATTTGCTGAATAAAAACTTAGCTTTGTTAGAATAGAATTCTTGTTTTTTATTCCAGTTCACAGTTCTGGTTGAAATTTTAAGTTTAAACTTTGTTTCACCTTTGCAGCAATTTGTAAGCTAGGGGCACAATCTTCCACCATTCTGGTCGATGGGAGCTGAGTCACTGGCAATAATGGATGGAGGATTATTATTATTATTATTGCATTTATATAGCGCCAGCGATGTACCTGGTGCTTTACAAAAAACAAGATAGACACGGTTTGAGTGTTCAGAAAGTCGTAGTACAGTAAAGTTTCATACCAGTTTTAGGGGCCTACCATGAACTAATTTGAAACGAAATGGTTTTGGTATTGTCATCTTCAGAAAAGATCCCTCAATAACATATCAACAGCTTATAACATAGACATTTTGACAGCCTTCTCATTAAGTCTAGTGCTTAGAAATGGCCTTTGAACCTCCGTGTTCATTGTTTTTACATTCAGCCTGGGGGGAGGGGGAAACTGTGATACCAAATAAAACTTTTAAATTATTTTTGAAAAATCTCTGTCCATATGTTGATGCTGTCGGAAAGGCCATTTCACTTTGAGTTACTTTCATAAACTTTTATGAAGAAAAACTTTCTGAATTAAATGGTACCAGATTCATTTGTTTTGCGATTAGTTCAAGATCACCCTATATATTGACTGATCTAACATGCAAAGGACATTGAATGAGATTGGCTAACAGGGAATAATTTTGACATGATCTGGGATGCAGTTTAGATTAATTCAGTAACTTGCTAAGATTGATTAATTTTTATTTACGGTTAAAACCAAAATATACTTGCTAAGTAAAAATCTTAAAATACTGATTCTAAAACTTATTTATTGCATTTATAATAAAATTCCAAGTTAGTATACAGTAGCCTTAGGAAAACTGGTTCTTGTTTCTCTACATAATAGTTTTCAAAAATAGCACAATTGTATATCAAGTATGTAGTTACTAATTAGAAATGCAGTATACTGGATTAACTTTGAGATACATGTATCTGCATTTAGCCGCTGTAGGTATTCTTTGCNGTTCTCCTGGCCAGGAATGAGTGGAACCATTCAAGAACAATCCCACTCACCCCAGCCTGGTCCTGCAGCCTAGTCACCAACATCTCGTGATCAACGGTATCAAATGCCACTGACAGATTCAATAAGATCAAAATAGATGATCTGCTCTGATCCATTTCACAGCGTAGGTCATCAACCAAGGCCACAAGTGCAGTCTCCGTGCCAAACCCAGGACAAAAGCCAGACTGCGAGGGATCTAGAAAACTGACCCGGTCCAGATGCCCCTGTAATTGCTGGGCCACCACCCGTTCAATAACCTTCCCTAAAAAGGGAAGCTATGCAGAGCACTTCAGAAAGCCCCATGTTTGGCCACAAGTACAGTCCATATACAGATTGATCGTGAACTAATTGTAATAGAAATGAATCTGATACCATTTAATTCAGATTTTTTTTCTTTAGAACAGAAAGTTTATGTATGTAACTGAAAGTGAAATGGCCTTTCTGACAGAGTCAACACATGACGTATAGATTTTTCTAAAATAATTCAGAAGTTATGTTTGGTATCAAAGAAAAGGGATTTTTTTGCCCTTTTCCCAGACAGAATGTAAAAACAATGAACGCCAAACTGCATAATATTCCATTTCTCCTGCAACTGCACTTACAGGTTTCACAGTTCCCTTTGCAGTCACATTTAACAACATTAAGAGGTGATGGTGACACTGGAGGTAAATCTCTTATCACTGGATACGTCATTCCCTCTCGGATTTTCCATCCCCATTTCTCAGCCCTGAAGCTGGATGGTTCATCTCCTTTCCATATTTGTACTCGATAATAAATCCTGTAGCATTGTTATTTTGCTGTAGTATATATTTAAGGAAGTTGCTCAGGATGTACAAAGGATTTAGCTGTAGCAACTTTGAGAGTCAATGTAGTGTACTGGATAAGATGTTGGACTTGGTCTTGGGAAGCCAGGATTTGAATCCTGCCCTAGCCAGGAACTCACTGGGTGGTCTTGGGCAAGTCACAACCTCTCAGGCTAGAGAGCCAGTGTGGTGTAGTGGATATGGTGCTGGACCTGGGAAGCCAGGGTTTGAATCCTGCCCTAGACAGAAAATCACTGGGTGGTCTTGCGCAGTTCACAACTTCTCAGCCTCCATTTNGTCTAATTATCTTATTCAGGATTCTCCAATAAAGGCCTTCATTGCCTGTGCTTACAGCTATGACCATATTGGCCCATATCTTATTGGATTTTTTTACTTTTAGCAGTTCTTTATATTGCTTATTGATCTCCGAATAAAAGATCTGTAAAACAGGGGAAAAGGTTTCTTGACCAATTTTCCCTTGCCGCTATAAGTCGTTGTTTAACCTCTACATTCTTTATCAAACCATGACTGCATTGGGGCACGAGAACTATGTCCCGGGCTCCTAAGTAAAGTCTCAGTAAGAAAATCCAGTCTCTGTGATGCCTATAATGTCTAGATCTTCATTTAGCGCCATACACTCTAATTCTCCCATCTTACTTTTTAGGCTTCTTGACTACATAAATGAAAAACTTGAAAATAGTGTGTGGTTTCTGGTGTTTTCCTTTCAAAGTATAGTGGTTTTTTTATTTGCAGATAGTTATTTTCTTTCTGAAGAAAGGGGTTGGGTATGTAAGGCGTTAGGAGGAAGAAATGGATTTATTGGCCTCGGTTACTTTTAGGGTTACCAATTCTGATTGTTCAACCCTGAGGCTTCCATTTTTTTGCCTGCGGAACGTCTCGAGGTCAAACCGTGAGAGGAGGCTACCCTAGTTACGCTACAGGCATGCTCCTGTTTTAAACAAGTAACTGAATACACTTCAAGGGATTGATATGTAGTCTTTTTGTGTTTATGTATTCTCAGAGTGGGGAACGTATTATTTTCAGTGGAAACTCAGACAACAGAAGAAAGAACACAATTGTATCATGCAGAAATAGATGCACTATATAAGGATCTCACCGCCAAAGGGAAAGCACTAATTCTGTCAGCAGAACTTGGGGTAATTGACTCCCTCCTTCCCCCTCCTAGAAATTAGCTTTTGCATCCAATCTTCAATATCTTTATTCTTTGTCAAAATATATTCTCTGTTTTATAATAATCTGCATTGCTTAATAGCCAATAGCTTTTTGGCACTGTTCCTATGGGTAATATTCATCTCTTGTTTAAATATCAATGGTGGTGATGGTGGGGAAACCACAAACAAATGTCATCTATTAAATGCTCTGCCTTTATGCAAAACCACCTTGTTTCTAGGCAAGAGAGACGCACTGATGCTAAGAAGAACTCCATTATGAAAATGCCATGCTGTAGCTTATATACCCTAACTTCCACCCACAAAATCTCATTACCCTGACAAGCACAATTTATAATATTATAAATAAAACTAAGAATTGACATAGATGCTTGACAAAACAATAGAATTATTTGCAGGGTGATTGCATTTTTTCAGAAGGGCAGCCTGTGCTTGAGACTGTGCTTCATATTTATCAGTCTTTGGCATGGTGAAATAGATGAATTTCAATCCATCTTCATGCTGGGGGAGGGGTATCATTTACCCATGAATTTTTTTAATCACACTATAGTTCCTTAGTCTTTTGTGACTTAATCTTCCAGTACTCACGGTAGAGGGGATTTCGTTTTGCTAAAAGTTTACTCTGTATTTTCTAAAAGAGAACCTTGCTGTTCAACACACTCATCCCAATTAAAAGTGTATTTAAGGACTGTATTAATATTCTTGATATAAGTTTGTGTGTCATTTTTGCTTACTAAAAACTTATTTATGCTCCTTGCATTTTATTTTTCCTAGGAGACAGATGCTGTGTGCAATCTCATCCTGTCTTTAGTTTATTACTTCTATAATTTAATGCCACTCTCAAGGGGCTCCAGGTTAGTACCTTTCATTGTGTGTATCAAAATATCTGTACCTCATATAATTTAACTTTGTCCTCTAACAGACTGTTCTGACACTTATCAGTTCATTAAAGTTATATACGATTTAGACTGTGCCTAGAGAACACTATTGAGCTTTCTGTTTGTGACCATTGAGGCTAGCTGAGACACTTGGTTAAATCCTTTGGCCCCATTCACATGGTATTTTTTTCCCCTTCAAATAGCTATTAGTCCAAACCTGTGGGGGTTTCTGTGCACATGTGTGTAACACTAATACTGGACAGCATCCTTCTCAGTGCCTGGATTCTGAAGTGATGGACAGACAGTGTGGGACATCATCGACACAAAATTTGGACGTGTGGATTTATGCAAATTTTAAAAACAGCTTATTGCCTAATTTAGAGGCTTGCCTGAAAAAATATAGTTTTTAAAAAATGAATCGCATATACATATTTGTAGTCTTTCTCTCAAAAGCCATTTTTGAACCATTGCATTTCTAGTCTTGGTTTCAAAGCTTTGTTGATATGCTATCCCCAAGTGCTTGGTCCCAAACCCCTCCCACCCAAGTGAGCCAGCAACACCATATACATGCTGTCCTCCCTTTGACGGTAAAGCTTTCCCCACATTCCAGACACATCTCTTCCTGTGTGGATTCTGTGATAGATGAGGATTGTGCCGATTCTCTTGTAGCCCCCATGTAAGAATGGGTTAAAACTTTTTGTTTTAAAAGGGAAGCATAAGAATTTCGATTGATAAAACCAAAGTCCTTTTATGTGTTCAGTTTTTGTTGAAGTATAGCTAAGCTTTTTAGGAGTAGGAGGCTTTATTTTCAGGCTTCAGTCTTGGAAAGTTCTAAGAATTCCACAGGGATGAAGTAAAAATACTGAGTTCTGCAGAAACAGTGCTCTTAAGTGGCCTTGCTCCACAGAATCTGTGACTTCAGGTCTGAAGGTTAAGCTAATTCCAGTTCAGTTTACTCAGAAGAGTGCTCTTTGGCCTGACATCCAGCACAAGAGAAAATAAGACCATACAAAACCGTTAAACAGCTTTTATTGTATAAGAAACAGAGCAAAGGTATAAAAACAATAAGTAGTATCCCCATCATCCACTGGACTACATCTCTTGAATGTCCAAATACCTGATTTTACAAAGATGTCAAGTAATTAGTTAACGTTCGGGGGGGGATTCCTTGGCAAGTTCCCTGAGAATAGTTTCAATTTGTTTGTATAATGTAAAATCTTTACATTACTATTACAATACTATTATGGATAAAGATTGCTTCTTTTTTATTCTTCTAGTGTAGTAGCTTATTCAGTAATAATGGGAGCACTGATGGCAAGTGGAGAAGAAGTAGCAGGAAAAATACCCAAAGGAAAGGTATGTTCTGCATAAAATGCGGTTCAGGTGTCAGAAATGAAATTGTTAGGAATGAGCGAGGGCTGTGCCTGCGTACATTAGATGTGTTTGCCAACCTTTTCCCATGGTGTTTGCAGTTTTATAATGCTTTTGGACTTGCTGCTGTTCAGGTAAAAGCTATGATAGTGTCTTTTAGCATCTGTGGGTAGCTCTGCATACATTTTATGTTAACCATGGGGGAAATCAACCCCATGGTACTTACTATATTGTCATCCTGTGGTGGAGCTGCATGAACAAACATTCTTAGTATTTCATGTTTATGCTGCCAATAGGGGGAGGGGGTGGTTTAGTTTTGTGCCTTCCTTTTTTATTGTATTTTATGGTTTTATTGATTTTATATGTTTTGACATTGTAAGCCACCCCAGGTTGTTTGGAGCAGGAGGTGTGGGGTATTAAATGATTTTATATATAAATAAATTAAATATGGTCTGTGGACAACAGAGAGAGGCCATCAGGCAGCGGCATAAATAGGTGAAGCCTGAATACCCTGCTGGGGAAACTAACAAGGCAAAGTCCCTGCCCTGCCCCCGCCCTCCCAACTGTTGGTAAAAATTGACTTGACAAAGCCTTGCTTGGGTGGCAGCTAACAGACATTCATTGCAAATCATGTTTTCAGCTGCTACATAGGTGGTCGGAGTTCCCCAGATTTATTCCAGACAGCAAACCTGTGTTCTCCTTCTGTCTCCTGTCATTGCTCCGCACGGGTAGCTTCNTCAGCATATTGAGGACACCGCACCCCATACCGTCTCATGACCTCACTGAGCAGCTGCATGTACTCATTGAACAGGAGAGGGGACAGAATAGAATCTTGCGGGACTCCACATGTGAGGTCCCAGGGAGAACAACAACAATCCCTGAGCACCACTCGCTGAGTTTTTCCAGCAAGGAAGGAGTGGAACCATTCAAGAACAATCCCGCCCACCTCAGCTCGATTCCGCAAGCGCGTCACCAACGTCTCATGGTCAACAGTATAAAATGCAGCGGACAAATTTAAGAAAATCAACAGGGTCGATTGACCAGGATCCAATTCTTGGCGAAGATCGTCGACCAAGACCACAAGTGCAGTCTCAGTGCCATAACCCAGACGAAAGTCAGACTGCATGGGATCAAGAAAACTAGCGCCATCCAGGTGTCCGAGCAGCTGCTGAGCCACAACCCGTTCAATAACCTTCCCTAAAAAGGGGAGGTTAGAGACGGGCCAATAGCTGGCAAGGGAATCAATATGGGAATGTGTGTCTGTCCCTGTGTTGCCCTCACCCGTGTCCGTCTTAGATTGTAAGTCTACTGGGCAGAGACCAGTCTCCAAAATCTGTTACTGTACAGCGCTGCATATGCCTAGTAGCACTATAGAAATGATTAGTAGTAGTAACTTTGCAATTAATTAGAGATGAGCTTCGCAAAAACATTTTTATTTTATTTTATGTGTTACATCATATAATATAAGGAGCACTTTTTCTCCAGATGCTTCAATTGTTGCTCTTGGTTGCATTCTTTGGAGAGAGACATTTTAACTTCATCTATTCACCACCTGGTATTTGTTGTCATTGGTACAGCTTACTGATTTCTCTTAAATTAAAAGTCTTTTACAGACTTCCCATCATAGCTTCTAGTATTTCATTCCCTATATCCTTTGCTGTATCCATATTAACCGCATTAGAAGACACTAGTAGCGGCTGGTGGTTTTTGAGGCTGGTGGGGCAGTGGGCAAGTTGAACCTGCCACCGGTGGCTTTGCCGCCAGTGGGCCCTAAGGGCGGAACCTGGCCAGCAGGCCTACAAACAGTGCATGGCCTACGGACAGAGCCGGGCCTAGGGGCGGAGCCGGGGCAACAGTAGGCAGAGCCAGCAGTGCACATGTAAACACAGAGCAAGCAAAGAAATCTAGATGTGTATAAGAGACAGGGCCTACATCAACCACCAGGGGGGATCCAGATCTCCAGCACTCCAACGCGAAGCGGTGAAACTCTTTGCATGGGCACAGCACAATCTGAGATCCTTAAAGGCCCTACATATAAAAGGGACAGAGAACGTGCAAGCAGATTGGCTGAGCCAACAAACATTGGACCCCCACGAATGGTAGGTACATCCGGAAGTGTTCAGTTCCCTGGTAAGACGTTTTGGACAACCGGTGATGAACCAGTTTGCGAACAGGAGCAACAAGCAGGTGCAGAGATACATGGCAAGAGTGGCGGACGGGACATCAGAAGCAGTAGATGCCCTCAACCAGGATTGGCCAGAGGGCCTACTGTATACCTTTCCATCAGTCCCGCTGATACCCAGGACTATAGCCAAGATCATCGGGGAGCAGGCTCAAGTGATCTTGGTGGTGCCATGGTGGCCAAGGAGACCCTGGTTCTCCGACCTAGTAGAACTGAGCCAGAGCCAACCGATACAACTTCCATTGAGACCGGACTTCTTGACCCAAGGGCCACTGCTATGCAGCAACATCACCATATTAAGGCTGACAGCGTGGCACTTGAGCGCGCAGCATTAAGAGCACAGGGTTATTCAGAGGTGGTTTTGTCCACACTTCAACAAGCTAGACGTCTAGCCACCAGGAAAGCCTACAGTTCTACCTGGAAGACCTTTGCTCGGTGGACGGGTGATAAAGGAATAGACCCATCTCAGGCAGGGGTACACATCATCCTGCAGTTTCTCCAAGATGGCTTAGAAAAAGGGCTAAGACCGAACACATTGACCCGCCAGGCAGTGGCCATTGCATCAGTTTTACAATCAACACACAGGAAGGTTTTTCCTCATAGACATAATTAGACAATTTCTACGAGCAACTCATAACATCTGCCCTCCAGTTTCTCACAGGTGCCCCTCTTGGAGCCTTAGTTTAGTGCTGGATGCACTTACCAGAGCCCCGTTTGAGCCACTTCGGCATGTATTGCTCTACATGCTGTCCCTTAAGGTCGTTTTTCTTGTGGCGGTAACTTCGGCCCGCAGGGTCTCCGAATTGGGGGCGTTACCTATGGAGGACAATTACTGTTCCTTCAAAGCCCAGTCGGTCACTCTTAGGGTGGACGAGGCTTTCATACCAAAAGTGAACTCAACTTTCCACAGTACTCAGGAATTAGTCCTGCCTTCCTTTTGCCCCAAACCCTCACATCCTAAAGAAAAGGTGTGGCACACCCTAGATGTGAAGAGGGCCTTAAAAATCTATCTGAAAAGAACCCAAGGGATTAGATCCTTCTCAGCCTTATTTGTTAATATTAGACCCAGTTATGGGGAGAGGAAGGCCTCAAAAACACTAATCTCCAAGTGGGTTAAACAATGCATAATTGAGGCCTACAAAGCGAAGAATAAGGTTCCCCCATTACAGATTTGGGCGCACTCGGTTAGAAGTGCAGCCACCTCTTATGCCTTCTTGGTAGCTGTGGGTGACTAGATGAGGGCAAGCCATCTGAGGCTGAATCCCGACAAGACAGAGATGATTTTGGTTGGTAGGGCTGAGAGGGTGGTGGATCCCATCGTTGGCGGGGTCTGCCCCCCTTTGGCTGCTCGGGTTCGTAGTCTGGGGGTGCTCCTTGACCCGCAGCTCTGCCTGGATTGTCAGGTGAAGGCTGTGGCAAGGGGAGCATAGGGCGTCCTATGACGAGATTTCCAGGGCAGCAACCTGGTCCTCCCTGCATACGTTCGTTAAACATTATAAGTTAGACCTGTTTAGGTCCGCTGATGCGGCATTTGGCAGGAGGGTCTTGCAGGCAGTTCTGGAGGTTCCCAGAACTGTTTGCTCCCACCCATAGTTCTTTGGGCTCAGGTACATCCCATGTGGACCACTGACAGAAGGAGAAACAAAAATTGGTCACCTACCTCGATGAATTTGTTTCTATTCTGTTGTACTGTTAGTGCTCCGGCCCTCCCTGTCAAACAGCACTGATTAAGATGGGGGAGGCATTCAGGGGTGTTCATTAAGTTTTCTTCTGTTTCCTTAGTGGTTCCGTTAAACCTTGGGATAGTTTTTAGGGAGAAATAGTTTTATAGTTCATATCACTCAAGAATCCCCAAGAGCGGGGGGTTTTCACTAACGAGTGTGAATAAGATTTTACAACGATGTGGAGACGATCCTCAGCTTGGTCATGGACTGAGGACAGGCAGCTCCGCGCATGTGCGTGAAGATTCTTCTTCTGCCTCCTGTTGGCCATCCGCAGAGCTAACAACACAAACAGTCAACTATAAAATCCTTTTAAAATACTACAAACAATTAAAAATATTAAAATACCAAAAACAGGCTAAAAGGCAGAAAAAACCTTCCCCCGCAATCCCTCCACCCTCCCCAACCCCTCTACGAAGGCCTGGCCGAACAGCCAGGTCTTACAATATCTTCAGAAAGAGGGGAAGGTCTGGGGATAGATGGGCCTCCATCGGGAGGGAGTTCTACAGCCGAGGCGCAGCCACCGAGAACATTCTCTCCGCCATCGCCATCCGGGATACCCGGGGGACCTTGAGTTGGGCACCTCTGGTCGACCGCAAGGGCTGTGAAATGACCCGGGGCCTGGGGCAGTCTCGCAGATAAGCCGGACCCAAGCCCTTTAGGGCTTTATAGGTCATCACCAACACCTTGAATTGGGCCTGGAAGACAATAGGCAGCCAGTGCAGAGTATGTAGCACAGGTGTTATGTGCTCCCACCTTCCCGTCCGCATAAGGAGATGGGCCGCCGCATTCTGCACCAGCTGCAGCCTCCAAACCAAAAACAAGGGAAGCCCCATGTACAGTGCATTGCAATAGTCTAGCCTTGAGGTGATGAAGGCATGAATGAGGGTGGCCAGTTTGGGCCTGGAAATGGATGGACACAGCGTCCGTACCAGATAAAGCTGGTGGAAGGCGGCCTTAGCCACCATCTCTACCTGCCAATCCAGCCG
>QEPC01001496.1:1708632-1720909 GCA_003113815.1 Sphenodon punctatus
AGCCATTGGGGAAAGGTTGGATAAAAAAAATCTAACCAAATAAATAAACCTATCCTGAATCTTTGTCCTTAACCACTACATCATAGCATATGATTTCAGCTGGTGACCTGGACTGCTCATTTACCCCTTAAAGAAAAGTAATACTTGTTAGTTGGAAGGATGCTTATTTCCATATTGGCATCCGTATGACCCACTGAAAATACCTCAGATTCTGGATAGAGGACAGTCATTAACAGTATAGAATCTTGCCTTTCTTCATTATCCTCTCTGCCCTGGCAATGAAATCAAGCAGGGATGGAGCCTTTGAAAACATTCCAAGTAGGAGTGTGCACCCCACAACATGAAAGACCAGGAAAAGGCTAATATTGGCCATTTTGGAGTTGGAAACAAAAGCTCAAAGAAACTGGCTATTCATCTAGCACTTAAGCCAGAGTATAGAAAGCATTTTTTTTCTCTCTGAAATTACTTCTCCTGGGCATATAGCCCTCACCGACCAGCTCCTTCAGTTCTTCCTGCCTCTGCAGGCAATGGTACACCTGCTTCTGCAGGAGTCGGTTGTGTAGCACTGAACTGCATGGCCTTGATGAAAGGCTTTTGGCACTGCACATGGCATGCAGTGAAGACTCCAGAGATGGACACAGATGCTTGATCCCCTGCTTGGGACCCAGCTGTGATGTGGGGCGTGAAGTATCTCTGCAGGGGTTCACCCTGGACTCAACAGAAGACTAGTCCGCCAGCTGGCAGAATCTTTGGTGCGACAGGCTTTGTCTGCATAGGAGGAGGTCCCAGTACCAAAGGAAACGGAGAACCCCAGCCCTTGACCTGTTCTGGCAGTTCCCCAATGGGGAGGTGCCATCAGGCTTGACTCCTCAGGGGACTATGCTGTCACAGGAGGGGCCATGGGCTCCAGAGCTGTAGACACCATGGGCCTTGATATTTGTGTACCATTGCATGCAGCAGTATGATACTTTGCATCAGGGAAGCTCTCATCCTGGATGGCTTCAAGCAGCCATGGGGTCCTATCAAACCAGAGTTCATTGGCACTGTGCTGGCACCGTCCAACTCGCTCGAGGCTCTCATGGGGGAGAACAAGCTGACCCTCAGGATTTCTGGCCATGGTCTACCCCCTCCTCCCCCCCCCCCCCCCTTGCCTCTGACCTCCACTTGTTCCAGGGCCTGCTGGTCCGTAGGTTGGGCACGGAAAGGATACCTTTCAGGAACCCGGTCACAATGGAGCCCTACAACCTCTTCAAAACGGGGGTTCCGAGTGACTCATCTAGACCCTAATTCTCTGCCTGTGCCAGAGCAGTCTAAATGGGGAGGCCACCCCCTTTGCAGTCCCCTGATATGGAGGGGTGATGTATACCTGAGGTTGGCGAGTATACTCCACAATATTGTTGTATTTTTTTGTAAGCTGCCCCGAGCTGCTCTGTGAGCGGGAGGGTATGGGGTAAAAGAGTAGCGAAATAAAAATATCCCTGAATGTGAGGGCAGGTATGGATTTGGCCCTTATCACACTCTTTACTCTTACACCCTCTGGGACACAGTGCAGCAGATGCTGCTGGGGCTTCTGGAGGGGATGAGGGAGCCAGTGTAACCTAGCAGATAAGTTGTTGGACTGTGACCCAGAAGGCCAGGGTTCAAATCCTGTTTAGTCATAAACTTGCTTGCCTTGGGCAAGTCACGATCTCTCAACCTCGATTCCCTATCTGTAAAATGGGGATGTATAGCTTTGTCTCTCCCTGTGTTCTCCATCTCCTTGCCCATGCTACTTTTGCAATGCTCTTGGGGTAGGAACCTATCTAAAGTGGTTCAAGCTAAAGGACCTGCAGGGGAGTCCTGTCTTCCCCACTGAGGGGATCAGTCCCCATTCTTCTCTCTGCGGTTCACCTAACCACCAGTGAATTACTGTCACCCTCTCCAGGGTCTGGGGTTTCCGGATCAGGGTCATTGACAGGTCACTTCCAAAACAGGCTATGCTACCCCTACAAAGCACTTTAGTGCTACACTAGGGCCTCCTCCACTCACCCAGTGGATATCTTCCTTTGGGGACAGGCTGCTGCCCTTCTTGGAGGGTTGGGAAGCTTTGACCTTGGACCAGTGGATCTGTGACACCGTGGCAACAGGGTATAAAATTCAGTTTGCCTCTAGACCACAGCATCGGGTGGTACATATGAGGTTCCCCAGGGTGGGGAGGCGGCTGCTGCACTGCGTGACAAGATCCAGCGCTTGCAGGCCAATGAGGTCATAGAGATGGTGCTCCCATCAGCCTGGGGCATGAAGTTTCTACTTCCACTACTTCCTGATGCCCAAGAATCTGGATGACGTCTGTCCCATCCTGGATATGAAGGCCTTGAATAAATGTTAAACATTATTGTTTTGCAGGGCAACCTGGTCACAGATTATCCTGTCCCACTGAGTAGGAGTTTTCTTCGCCACCCCCAATCTGACTGATGTGTACCTTCATATCTCTATTCACCCTCCCCATCACTGGTTCCTCTACTTCATGCTGGATTAAATCCATTATTGGATTATGGTGCACCACTTTGGGCTTTCCACTGCCCTGCCAGTGTTAACAAAGTGTTTGGTCCCAGTGGGGCAGCCCTTTGCTGGCAAGGTCTCTTAGGGCATTTTCACATGGGCAAAGTAATCCTTGATAGAATCAGAATTTGTTATCTAGTATCCTGTTTATTTAGGTGGACATTTTAATGCTAGATAACGTTAGTCCATGTGAGCACAACCTTGCTGTTAATCAGGAATTAGAGTCTCCGGGATGAATTTCAATCCCATGGTGCTTTTTGTCCATGCTCAGCATGCTGATTTCTGTGATTATCTGTTTTTCTTCATTTTTCTGATTTCTGAGTTGAAGAAAATGGAAACTCATCATTTTGTTCTGTGGGTATTTAAACTTGGCGCTTCGCAATGCATTGCAGAACAATGACAGAGGTAATACGATTGCTCCACAGTCATGTGCCCCTTTGTACCATAGAGCAGAAGATGCCCAGAGAGGATGTCGGGTCTTTATGCTGGACTCTGTGACTTTAATCAAGGATTAGTTGACTAAATCCTTGATAGTCGTTCACACGGACACTATCGAGGATTAGTTTAACATCCGAATAGCATAAACCCTAGCACTCAAGGCTTTATAAATACCGATGTTTTCCCTAATCCTTGATGATAAATCTTGGATTTGTGGCGTTCAGATGGACAGCTAACATAGGAATTAAGGCTTTAATTTCTGTTTAAATTTCTGTGAAAATGCCCTTTGTGTACCCATATCTATACGACTGGCTGCGTAAGGCTGTCACAACATGTACTCGAGGGACATAAAGAGCAGGCATGTCACCATCTTTCCATTTTCAGGATTGTCAGTAACTATGACAAGTTCTCTTCAGTTCCCAGTCAGGTCACCCACTTTATTAGGGGGTTTGCGTAGATTCTAATCAGGCTATGACTTTTACTCCTGAGGACAGATCCTAGGTGACTCTGGACAGATGGTCTAGGACAGGGGTGGGGAACCTCCGACCTGCGGGGCTTTTTCCTGTGGCCTGCCAACTTCCAAGCCCTTCCCCATCGTGTGCAGCCTATCGCCTGGCTCAGTGTGGCCTGAGCAGGGGTTTGCGGGCCACGCACAATACACAAAGCTTCCCTGGCTGCCAGAAATGGCCATAGTGCCCTGGAAACTTGGGGGGGAGGGAGAGAGGAGAGGAGGAGCAGCTGACTGGGATTGCCAGCCTTGGCTTAGCTTGCAAAGACAGCGACGGAGACCAGGCCTCCTGTTCTCGAAGTGGCGAGGCAGCATCCCTACCCCATCCCCAGCAGCTCCCTCCCGGCTACCCATACTGCAGGCCTCCCTGCAAGGACCCCAGGCAACCCGTACCAGTGAAGGAGGCTTCTGCGCAACTCCAATCTGGGGCAGCACTCACCTCGGGAGCCGCCGTGCTCCCTCTGCGGGGTCCCCCACCCACGTGCCAGAGCTGCGGGACTCAACTACAGGAGTTGGCGCTGCCTGCTGCTGCTGGAACTCTGGCTGCGGGGCGGGCAGGGGAAAGGGGCAGCAGCAACTAAGCGGAGATGTTCCGCTAGCCATCAGGGGAGAGTAGTGTGTGTGTGTGTGTGTGTGTGTGTATATATATGTTTGAATATTCTGTTTGTCTCTCTTGAGTTTTTGATTGTGGGTGTGTGTGTGTGAATATTTTAATAGATTGTAATTGATTTAAATTGTTTTGTTTTTAATTGATTTGAATTAATTTGTAATTGATTTAAAATTTTTCACTTGATTTTAATTGATTTTGGTGTGCGGCCCCCAGCACAGTCGGAGATTGGCAATGCGGCCCCCGGCCTCAAAAAGGTTCCCCACCCCTGCTCTAGGATTTTAGCAACCCCATGCCAACCTTACCTTTTGTTTACTAGGCTGTTGGAACTCATGACATCAACAACCTTAGCAAAGCCACTGGCCCAGCTGGGCATAGGCCCCTGCACTTGGTGCCTCACTCCCAGCTTCGCCACAGGCACTATTGCTTGCTGGGATACTGGCTGACATTAATGTTCTCGTGCTGTGGGCCATGTTGCTGGCTCTGAGGCATTCAAGTCTCAAGTACAAGGGTTCCCTGTCCTCTGTATGGGCAACCTTTGGGTAGGGGCCAGATCGCTCTCACTTATGAAAGAGGTACAAAGCCTTCGGGAATGGTGGCTGGCCAGCAGAGTGCTGCCCACACAATGCTGCCCAGGACATCAGCAAGGCAGACACCAGTGAGGCAGAATGTCTCAGCAGGACAGGGGTGCTAGTCCACGAATGTGCCTTGAGTCACGCAGTGTTTGTTCCATAGTATGCTTATAGGGTACCCCAGGAGCATACTGGTGTGCTTCGGAGTACAGTGCCAAACTGCCAGTCTTTTACCCAAGTGGGAGAGGGCGGGGGTTCACAGAGAGATGCCCTGGTGGCCCTTTGGCCACAGGGACTGTTGTAAGCCTTCCCATTGATCCCCTTCATTCCCAGGCTGCTCAGAGGGTTCCAGGGCATCGCAGGAGTCCTGCTTCTGATAGCCCTGGATCAGCCAGGGCAGTACTGGTACCCTGAGATTGGGGGAACTTGTGCGCGCACCTCAGTGGCTCCTGCCAGAGATGCCACACTTGCTGACCATGCACAACAGGGTATGGCAATGCCCAAACTTATCCTCCATGCATTGGCAGCTTGAAGGCTTCACTGTTGACCCTGAGGAAGGGGGTTGCCTTTGTCCAGTATGCCAGTGGAAAGCCCTCTATGAGGGACCGTTATGTGCTAATTAGCAAAGATTTGGAAAACTGGCAGAAGGCCAGGTGTTTTCCCCCATCGCAGGCAACGGTACCTGCATTCTTGGAGTGCATGGCCTCCCTCTTAAGGAGGGTGCAGGAATACCCTCACCTAGCATATGTCTGGCAGCACTCAGTGTCTTCTGGGGCCCAGAAAATGGAGGTTCCTTGTTTGCTACCTCATTAGTTGCCTACTTTATTGAGGCATTTATTGAGGTATTCTCCCCAGTAAGGAGAGCTGGGACTAGAGCTGAAATTAAAAATCTCTGCAAGTGCTGTTTCCACTAGAAACAGCTTTTGCCTTTATTCACGCAAGGAATAAAGGACAATATGTCATCTACCATTATTTTCTGTGATTTTCCACTATTTTCTGCCGGTAATTTCTGGTAATTCCTGTCATTTTTTGGTAATTTCTGGTGGTATTGGAAATTTTTGGTAATTTCCAAATTACCCCAAAATGCCAGGAAATCGCAGGTGCTGATACCAGTGGGACTGGACGCGTAAAAGTGAAAAATATCAATGAATGGCCCAAAGCACTTTTGAAAGGTTGATATTTCCTGATGGAACGAGAGCACCTGCTCTCAGTTCAGTCCTAGCTGCGCCCCGGATGTGGTTCTCCAAGCTCTTTTGGGAACACTTGGGGCTCTTTGGGGAACAGGCTCATGGCCTCAGTCCCCATTGACATATTGTCTTTAAGACAGCATTTTGGGGCCCTTTTTTCCTGCAGGGCCACCTATATATGGTTTCACAATGGGAAGGTAGTCCTCTGGTTACATGCGGCATTCCTGCCAAGGGTGGTCTTCGAGTTTCCTGTGTGAAATCAGGTAAATTAAATTGTTTAAATTGTTGATTATTTTAAATTGTTTTATAGTTGTTTTTATGTATTTTTATACTCTTGGGAGCTGCCCCGAGCTGTATAAATTGTAGAAATAAATAAATACAATAAAATATCTCACTGCCAGGCTTCTTTCCTCTGCCTCACTCCTCCAGCAGGAAGGAGGCGCTCCATGGGCTAGATGTTCATAAAGCTACACTTCTGTGAAACTGTTGGAAAAAGTACAACATAATGCCAGTCACACCATCCATTTACCAACGAGAATCTAACACACTGGTGCATCTGCTAAGTCAGTATGAGTTTGAATATCTCCATTTATTTATTTTTTAAACTGCAGATGTTTGATTTTTCAAAAGTCAGACTAACCTGAGAGATCTATTTGCTTCCAAACACAATGCCAACTGCTAGAGGTTTTTGCAGCAGAATGGGAAATAAGGAATTTGTTTTCTTTTAAGAAGACAGGCCTTCTTTATTTAACAGGGAGAGGGAGGTATTTATGCATATGGCTCTTCTCCAATTCCCCTACTTCCATAAGAGATCCAGAAGATTTTACAGGACAAGACCACAATGATTCTAATATTTCAGGCATGGACGAGGAAGTTGTGGTACAAAAAGACAGTTGGACATTGCTGGATGGAGATGGGGGGGTGGTAAAGAATGTATGGTAAGCACAGAAGAAGATACTGCTCTAAAGAGTCCATTTGGCTGTCTCCACTCTTCAATAGCACTTTTGCAGTCTCTGATGCTACTTTTTGTACAGAAGTGGTTCAGACCACCACATCAACTGTCAGTCTGAAATGTTAATACTGTAGAACCTGGTATCTAAGGTGATGTGGGAGAGGCTGTGGAAGGATAGTTTCTTCCCAGAGAATTAAGCTTCTCCAGTTCATACCTGATCAGTCATCCAATCCAGTTTTGTTTGTTAAACTAGTTTGGGAGTAGCTGACTGAATTTTTCTTCATTAGTCACAGTATGTATATGTGTCCTTATCCAGTCCCCAACCACAGCCAGGCATTGGATAAATACTGAGACTGCAGGGTCTGGGTTGGATGAAAAAGAGAGAGCTGGGTGTCATCAGCATATTGATGACACTTCAAGCCAAATCTCTGAATGATCTCACCCAGTAGCCTCAGATTCACATTAAACAAGAGGAGAAACAGAACCCTGAGGGATCCGGGGGCGGGGGCGGTTATGAGGGGACGACAAGCAATCACCCATTGCCACCTACTGAAACTTCCCTGACAGGAAAGAATGGAACCACGCAAGGGCAGTCTGTGCCCCCGCCAGGTCCCGCAGTCCTGTCAACACCACCTCATTGTTGCGGTCACAGCAGGCCCTAATGTGTTATCCTGCTTGGTAGCCATAAAGCATTTGAATGCAGGCATTAATCAGAGGCATTGTTTTGTGTGTGTGTGTGTGTGAGTGAGAGAGAGAGAGAGAGAGAGAGAGAGATGGGGGTGAGCTCACTGATGGGCCTTGCAGGAGAAGCTTAAGGTCAGCCTCTGTGGATTCAATTCCAACCAATCATCAATTGGTCTGTGCCTGTGCAACCAATCAGTGTTTATTATTGCTATGTTAAAGGGCACTTTCCCATGTTACTTACTGTGCATGGTTTGCATCTGGAAAAGAATCCAGAAGGCAAAGCATGCACAGACTTTGCCGGTGATCCTATGGGGGATTGCAGAGCTGGATTTCCTGACTCTGCAATCCCCTGTAGGAGTGTCAGAAAAAAATGGGGGCAGGGCGACGGTCCCATGTTACAAACTCTGCGCATGCTTTGCCTATGTCAAAGGCTGCTGAAAGATCTAGCAAAATCAACAGGGTATAATTTCCTTATCCATTTCCAGGCACAAATTGACCAAAGCTGCATGCACAGTCTCCATGCCATAACTAGAATGAAACCCCGACTGAAATGGGTCCAGGAATCCCATAGCGTTGAGATGAGCCTGGAGCTGCTGGGAAACCACCTGTTCAATAACCTTCCCTAAAAAGGAAGAGAGAGGCCTCCTACTTGGCTGGGGAGTCAGCATTCAAAGATGATCCAAAACAGCTTAAAGGTATGCCTTTGTAAGCTGAAATGTGCAGCTGGAGTAATTATTGTGGAAAAGACAATTCCATGTTTGGCAGTTGCTCATATAAATAATCTGTTCTATACCTATTGTGTAAGAGAACACTGAAAAAGTGGACAATGGGGGGGGGTGTCATAAAACTAGAACAAATGTGATCAATTGCAAATACCTGTTTAAACACACAGTCTAAAAGTTAGTGGAAGGATGCAATTAGAACTATTGTGAAAGACTGCTTCAGTAAAATACAGGAAAACTAATGTAAAAGTTTTCCACTTAGTATAGGACGATTTCATCTGAACTATTTTGTCTCCATCTCAGGGAAATCAAAGGGTAAAATTGTCCCCTTCCAACACATGGAAGTGTAAAAAAACATTCTCCAGAGCTCAGAACTGATCACCATGCCCCTAAAATATTTTTATAATGCTTATATAGCCATAGGAGATTGGAGCCCCACACACACACACTCCCAACAAAAGAGGGGGTTATTATCTATGCAATCTAATTGCACTACAGGTGCGTACAGGCGCATGTGTTTACTGAATCGGGCTTTGAAAACTCAAGTTGATACTACAGAATTATCAGGTAAGCACTTGTCTTTCGCTCTGGTGTACAGGAGCGATGTCTGTATTTTCTAAATGCAGTGTACCCCCCGGTCCTAGGGGGGTAATACACAACCCAACAACGATATTTAGGCATTTTTAATCGTATAGCTATTACAAAACTAGCCACAGCTGCACAGCTTGTTCTGCCAATCGAGAACTGCATTTACACGAGCAATGTTCGCAATAATCTACTACTTAAAGGCGGGTTGGTTTGCTTGCCGAGGAGGCGTGGCGGAGAACGATGGGAGCGGAGCGGCCAAGGAGGAGGAGGAGTTAGGGACGGGAAGGAGGGGAGGCTGCAGCCAGGACAGAGGCGGAGCTAGGGGAAGAAGGGGCTGAGGGGTGCGTAGAGCAGGCGGAGGGCGCGGCCGGCGTTGAGGTGTCTCCGCGCGCTGCCTCTCAGTCCGTGCGGGCGCCGGAGCTCAGAACAGCCGGGAGCGATGGCCTCCATGGCCGCGGCGATCGCCGCCTCGCGCACGGCGGTGATGAACGGGAACCGGCCACTGGACGAGCGGGAGCGAAAACGCTTCAGCTACTTCTCGTCGCTGAGTCCGATGGCGCGGAAGATCATGGCGGAGAAGGAGAGGATCCGCGAGCGCTACGGCCCCGACTGGGAGCGGCTGCCGCCCCGTCAGCAGGACGAGATCGTCGACAAGTGCCTGGTGGAGCCGCACATCCAGGCCCGCTACGCGGCGCATCGCGGGGCCTCCCGGGCCCCGCCTCCTCCCTGCTACCCCAGCCTGCGCCTCAACTCCGGCCAGAAGGTGGTGCACTTCGGGGACGAGGTAAGACCGAGCCGAGGGGCTTAACTTACCTCACCTCAGGTACGCGGAGGAGAGAACAAGGGGGGAGCTGAGACTACGCTGAAGCGGGTTGATGGGGAGACAGTTCCCCTGACACGGTTTCCCTCCTGGGTCCCTAAAGCTGTGGGGAGCAAAGGGGTTTCCCAGTGTAGGAGACACGGATAAAGTATCTTGTGTTAAGCAACAACTAGCTGACCCCACAACCTGAAGGAATGGTCTTGAGTCTGTCTTGATCTCGCCTTCCCTGCCAGAGGATGTGAATTCAAGTTTTTAAAAAGCATCTTTTTTAGACCAGATACATAGCCCCAGAGATGCTAAAAGTCACTTCCAAACATAGACATGGGGTGTCTTTAGACATAACAGCAACGGCTGTCAGTGTGTGCTGACCTTGATATGAACGCCCATTTGGCTCTCTGTTCACACCTAGACCCACAGCCCATCTTGGAGTAAATGGCTGGCTTGCTCGTCTCCACCTGAGCACACAAGCGCTGCTGCCTCATTCCTTGTGTTGTGCCTGCTAACACGCCATGTGATCTCATTAGACACAACATTGGCCACGTGTTCAGCCAAAACACACACATTGCCCTTGTGCTGCAATGGTGTTCACATTGTGTGTTCAACGGGCGACCAAGTTGGTGTTGAGATTGTTATGGTGCTTACACACAACAGCCAAACACATGCTTAGGGGTTGTGACACTGATCTTTGTTATGTCTAAAGATGCCCATGGCCTGGGGTTTTTTGAACTGCTTTTTGGTGCAACCTTACGTGAAAACTGCCCCTGGTACAAGCCCTCCTTGCGCCCATGTATAGTGTCTATAAGAGACATGAGTGCCATAGTTCTCCACAGGTGTAGCTCTGCTAGGGAATAGTAATTAAAGCAACTGTATGGGGTTTCTACTCGGGGACCCGAGTTGACTGCACCAAAAAATCTTACATTTTGCAACCAGTGAAGCTAAATTCTGCAAATTCACCGTGTGCATTAATATTTGCATAATTAACTTGATTTGCATAACTATGCATGCTTTCGAAGCAAATTTGCAACAGGTTTGACATAGAATCACAACTTTGCTAATCAAACACAACTCGATTCCTCTGGAATTTCAGTACCCCAGAATTCCCACCTCGTATTAAAACCCCAGACCTCCCTCACCCAAACATAGGGCCTTCAGACCCCACCCACCCACAATTCATCTCCCAGGGGCTTATTTACCCTCGGGTCATGATCACACCTCCCTGACAGACGGCAGCTGCAGCAGCAGTTTTAGTTCAGTGTCAGACGACAAGTTTATGCCTGAGCATTTAAAGATCCTGCGGACAGCCCCCACTGCAGTTTCACTGCAATTTCAGCATAACACTGCGAGAATTGGCTGATTCTGCAAAAATCACTGTAAACTGCAGCAAGGTAGTCAATATGGGTCCCTAGTTAAATGCACTGAAGAATAGAAAGTTAGTGTTACTGAAGGAGATAGCGAACAAAATGGCTAAAAATACATTGGTGGATAAACAGGTCTCAGGGTTTTTTCATGAAGTAGAGGGAATGGCATGACCGAGGGAAAATATGTAAGTAGTCTGGGGGTGGGGGAATGAATTAATGAAGTTAGTAAAAACTGGAAACCAGTAGAACTGTAGATAAGTTCAAACAGAGAAATAAACTGCAAATGGATTTTATAGAAACTTGGTAGTGTTGTATTCAAATAATAGGGAGATCTATGAGTAAAAGTGGAGTTAAAGAAGGTCCATTACACTTGAAACCACTCTAGAGAATGGGGTTGCTGTCTTGGTTTCAAATTTAAGAGATGGTAACAAAGTAGGTCAGATGATATCTTTTTTTGGGGGGGGGGTGGATTCTATTGGTGAGAGTGCAAGCTTTCTGGTAGGGATGTGTAAAGGGGGCAAATCTTGTTTTTTTTAAAAAAAAATTTCTATTCCAGTTTCTGTGTCAATTTTTGTGTTTTGTGCCTCAGTTTTTTGTAACCTTTTTAGAGGGGAATAAAAGTAAGGTGCATCCTCTGTGTGTGGTTACACGAGTGCCACTGGTGACTCTACAATATTAAACAGCAAATAACCTTGGTATAGGAGGAGGGGGATCACATGCCATCATCAAATTCCAGGCAGGGAGATTCTGCTCATTAGTGTCATTCACTGAACACAAGGATCTGGTTCCCTGGATGCAGTTCCATCTCCAGCTGCCCGTGAAAGCAGGAAAAGCCCCCTGAACCACAAGGCACTCGAAGATCAAAAGTAAACTTAAATCAAAACACAATCTACTCCTATAAAATTAAAAACATTGTGTTAGAAGTGGAAATTGAGAGGTACAAAGAAAAACGTAGGGCAGTTTTTGTGGTTTGAATATGGAAACCAAAAAGGGTTTTTGTGTGTTTTACTGAATCCTGAATGACCAACCTTAATTTCTGGCCCCACAGGTGTTTTTCTCCCGCATTTAAAAGTCAGAGCTATAGATGGAACAAATGGAGAACCAGTATTTATGAGGTGTATGTAGACAGAGATAGATATACCTGCACAGCATTTGCTCACGTCTGTTGTCCATTTGAATCAAGGGATTGGTTTCTTTTCTGGCTCATCCAAGGAAGGTGAAAGTACAGTATTGAGAAAAATTCCAAGTTCTGATATGCCCTTTTAAAAAAATAAAAAGAAACAAACTCTTGAATAGGTTT
>QEPC01001496.1:1731530-1744911 GCA_003113815.1 Sphenodon punctatus
GGGGGGGGACAGGTGAGAGCGAGGGAGTCCAGCAAGGAGGAGGTTGCAATAATCGAGGCGAGAGATAATCATGGCATGAACAAGGGTTTTGTCTGAGGAGGTAGAGAGAAAGGGGCGGATCCAAGCAATGTTATGGAGGGCGAATCGGCAGGATTTGGCAACAGAGTCAATGTAAGGTGTAAAAGAGAGGTGCATGATGAAGATGAAGCCCAAACTATGGGCTTGGAGAACAGGCTGGATGGTGACTCCATCGATGCAGATGGGCACGTTAGAGGGAGAGGAGGGAGGAAAAATGAGGAGTTCAGTCTTGGCCATGTTGAGCTTGAGTTGATGTCGGGACATCCAGGCTGAGATATCAGAGAGGCAGTTGACAAGGTGTGAGCTGACAGAGGTGGAGAGAGGGTGGGTAGAAAGATAGAGATGGTATTGGAATCTGTGGGAGGCAATAATTTTGCCAAGGGACAGGGTGTAAATAGAGAAGAGGAGAGGGCCAAGGAAAGAGCCTTGGGGGATCCCAACCGAAAGGGAGAGGGAGAAGGAGCGAGACTTTAAATGAGCGGTCAGAGAGGTAGGAGGAGAACCAGTCAAGGACAGAGCTGTGGAAGCCCAAGAGTAAAGCGAGTCCAATAGGAGCGAGTGGTCGACAGTGTCAAAGGCAGCAGAGAGGTCCAGGAGCTTCCCAGGTTAATATGTGTTGATTTCAATCCTTTTTGTATTAAAAACTCCCCTATTTCACTGAGCGTAGTGGTTGTTTTTTCTGAATGTCCACTATCTTTTTGGCTATGAATTTGAAAATTCTGGTCTAAAATCCAATACTGAGTTACTTGTGTGTTCAGTCCCTGAGATATTCAATGGGAATTTGGCATTCAGCGAATGTAGGTACACTTGAAAATACCATTCTTTAAAGTTTGACTGTTCTCGTATCATCAAGCCAACTGATCAGCTCATTCTGCCCCCTCCCCCCCCTCTCTAGAATTAGTAATGTTCAGAATTTGCTGCTTTAATTCATTATAACATGACCAGGTCAACATTCTCTTGATATCCAGTACCAAATATGTATTCTAGATCTTAACTAGGGTTTTGTGTGTGTTTGTTTTTTTAAAGACCATCCAAATCCTTTCCCCTGTGAGAATACTTCTGAAAGATGTACAGTAAAATGCCTTGACATATATGCTAAAAGAAGAACTTCTACCAACTGAAATCCTGCAGCTGACTTGGCTACAAAATGTGACTTATAACTGGATGGGGTGTGATGGATGCTCAGAACAGTGCTTATGTAATCTCACAGAAAGGAACACAGAAGAAAGTGTCTTCCATTTTGGAATTCTGATGCCATTTTACAACAAGCTGTCTGAATGTAACAGTTTAGTTGTATGCTTCTTGTTTTGTGTCTCTTGATGGCCTGCAGCTGGCTGCTGAGGTCAGCTGTGTGACCAAATTCTTGGGTTTTTTAAATTTCTTTGTCATGTGCTTCAAAGTTGCAGAAAGCCAAAGAGGACCTGTCTTATAAATCAGTATGTTGCAGGGGTGAATAAAAGGCTATTTACTTGGCATCTCACTGTGGAGAGAGCTCCCATTTTGAAACAAGCTGCACAAATGTGGATCTGTGCTAATCCATGTTCAGGATAAATAACCCCCAAGGTTTGTTCTAAATTCTTTTAATATAGATTAAACCAGCATTTATTTTAAGCACAGCTTTCTGCCTTTTCTCTACCTCTTCCCTAACAGGCACACAAGAATGTATTGACCATAGCGAAAGAGAGAGTTTTTGTTTTACACCTATTTCCAGTATAATTCGGTTCAGGCTGAGAGAATTATTTCAGAAAAATCTGTTCTGAAATCCTAAAACTGGAAGATTATCTAGACCAGCCCCCTGCCATTAAGCAGGATCCACTGTACCTACACTATCCCTGAGAGATGTTTGTCTAATTTTGTTTTGAAGACCTCCAGTGATGGGAAAGCCACAGCCTACTGGCAGATTATTCCATTGCTTAGATGTCTTGGTAGTTAGAAAATTCTTCCCTATGTTTAGTCTCCATTATTGTTGCAGCCCTCCACCTGTAAGCTTCAGATACCAGATACTCTTCACTGTATTGTGTCTTTTGATGAAAGCATATGCTGGATAAAGGGTGGGATGAAGAAAGGAAGCTAGTAGGAACATAGTGCAATAAAATTATAAGCTTGGATCTCTGCCATATAACAACACAGCTATGTTTCTCAAATTTAAGATATAAAGTTTAAAATAATATAATTTGTCTGGAAATAAATTTACTGCAATATATAAAATGAGACTGAATAGCTGCCAACACTGCATATTCCCAGCAGACTAAAAAACTTTATCCACCAGAAGTATTTATTTTTCCCAAACACTAAATCTGGATAAACAAAGTTGGGAAATGTTTTTTTTAAAGTGTAGGAATGTATAAGTTAGGCTGCTGGCCCTAGGTTTTCAGGACCCCCGGCTCCTGGCTGCACTCCACTCAGGATATCTTCACCTGACTGCTTTTTATTGCACAACGTTCAGGCCCCCAAAATACCCAGTTCTGAAGTACAAAGTCTTATATGGGTATGGCAAGCTCCATATCTGGTCCCCCAGCCTCCAGTTTATCACCTCTGTAGACAGGTCTCTTGTTTGGCCTGGCTCCAACCAACTCCAGTGGCAAAATTATACTGTGTCCGGCCCCAGCTGGCTTGCAGTTTTCTACCATGCCCAGTTGGTGGCCATGTTTCATCCCCAATTGGCATGTAAGCCCTTGACTCTTATTGGGCCAGCTACTTTTCCCTGGCTAACTTCCATGGGGCTGCTCCTCACATGGACTTACCCTGGCCCCTTGAGCCTCATCCTGCTGGTACTTAGTCAACCTGCTACAAGGACAAACACACACATAACATTCTTCCCTATTTTGCCAAACCACTTGATGAAGAGTTGCATAGGTGTGTGCCAGATGTACTAGCTGTTACACGTTCAGTGCTATAGATTATATAGACAGAAAATGTATATAGTTGCCAACTTAGAACATTGATGTATATAAATATTATGTTGATTAACAAATCTGGCCCTATTTAAACTTTGAGTCTAGGATCGCTGTCTCTAGTGAGTAAAAATATAACTTTTTTGCTGCTGAGCCAGCAAAATTGTGAAAAGGCAAATGCCAGGGTGGCCAAAGTTCCCAACCTCAATAGCCACATACTAGAGTCTTCATATAGCCATGAGACGTACTTCTTACATGCAGATCTGACCATTTTCTAAGAACCCCTTCCACATGTGATTATTCTCATGCACATGCCCCATTTCTTTCCCCCAGTTACTTACACACACGTGTACTCCTCCCTTTCTCTCCCCTAGTTACACTAATGCACACAGTGCTTGTGTCTCTGAGTGTGTGTGCACACTTGTGTGTCTGAGTGTATGAAATGCTGTGGGATTTTTATGCTGCTCCACCAGCAATTACCTAAGCCGACATATCAGGTGTAATTGGCAAAAATGCACCCTTTGCCACAGCTGCCACCTGGACATCCAAGCGGAGCTGTAGATCAAGGAGCAGCACGCCCAGACTATGGACCTGGGATACCAGGGGAGGATGGACCCTAACAATGATGGGGGGCCATCACTCCAGCAGCTTTCCCCACAACCGTCACCTCCGACTTGTCAGGATTTAACTTCAAGCATTTCGTTGTCATCCAGTCCCCCACAGCTGACAAACACTGGGTAAGCACAGAGACTGCCAGACCTGGGTTTGATGAAAACGAGAGAGTTGGGTTTCATCAGCATTTTGATGACAACTTGCGCCAAACTAACAACCAAAGGCTGCATATACACATTGAACAAGAGAAGGGACAAGATGGAACCCTGCAGGACTCCATACGTGAGGCCCTGGGGAGAGGATGAATAGTCACCCAGTACCACACGCTGGGTTCCCCTGGCCAGGAAAGAGCGGAACCATTCAAGAACATCCCTGCCCAGTCCCGCAGCCAAGTCACCAACAACTCATGATCAACAGTATCAAATGCAATCGAGAGATTTAACAAAATCAACAGGGTCGAATAACCTTGGTCCAACTCTCGGGAGAGGTCGTCGACCAAGGCCACAAGCGCAGTCTCTGTGCCATAACCTCAGCCAGACTGTGAGGGATCAAGGAAGTTGACCCGGTCAAATGCTTCTGAAGCTGTCGAGCCACCACCCATTCAATAACCTTCCCTAAAAAGGGAAGGTTAGAGACTGGCCAATAGCTGGCCAGGGTGTCGACGTCCAATGATGGCTTCTTGAGCATGGGCCGCACCACTGCCGCCTTGAGGTGATCCGGCATCCTGCCCTCCCTAAGGGAGGCATTGACTATCCCGGCCAGCAATGGTCCTAATGTCTCTCTGCTAGCCGTAACCAGCCAGGATGGGCATGGGTCTAATTCACAATAGATGGCTTGAACAGTCCCAAGAGCATCACCCACATTTGAGGGTGACACGTCTTGAAATTCATCCCATAAAACAGGACAAGATGGGGCTTTGGCTGCCTCTGGCTCACCCACTGTTAAAAGTGCTGCGTCAAAACCATGGTGGGTTTGACCAGTTTTATCTGCAAAAAAGTCTACGAACAAGTCACAGCGAGCATTTAATAACTCTAAATCCAAGCGGTGGAAGACTGGACTGACTAGCCCCCTCACCACCCGTAACAGCTCAGCCGGACGTGACTTAGCGGATGCAATGAGGGCAGCAAAGAAAACCACCTTTTGCTGCCCCCCCCACCACCACAGCATAGGTACATAACCAGACTCTGTCGCAATCGGTCAACTTCAGTATGAGAGTGATGCCACCGTCGTTCTTACTGTCTCCCTTCTGGCTTCATTCGCTAGAGCTCCTCCGTATACCACAGGGGCCTGCATTGTCTGTGATTGGGGAGCGGACACCTGGGAGCCACATGGTCGTTGGCCTGCATCAGCATAGAATTCCACAAGACCATGAGGTCATTGAGTGAATGGCCATCGAAGTCAGAGGAAATCTCCCTTAGGGCAATTCGGAACCTCTTTCTGGTTCCATAAACCTTCTGGGGCGAACCAACCTAACTGGTTCCGCACCCTCCCAGGGACTGACATGCTCCAATATATTGACCTGGAGGAGTTCATGATTCTTCCATGACAAGGTCACTGTTGACACCTCCCCCACTAATGGATCCCCCACCTCAAGGCCAGTACAAAAAATCATGTCCAGGGTATGTCCTTCAACATGTGTGGGGCCCACCACTCTCTGAGACAGGCCCATGGTTGTCATGGCGGCCATGAACTCTCACTCCGTCCCTCCAAAACTGCCCTCAGCATGAATATTGAAGTCTCCCAGGACTATCACCCTAGGGGACTGCAAGACCACCTCCAACACCAGTTCAGTCAGAGTGGGCTGGGAAGCTGCTGTACAGGTGGGTGCCCGGTATATCAGCAGTACCCCCCACTCTGTCTCTGGCCAAATCCAACACCAGATGAAGGCCCTCTATTCCCATGATAGGTTGCACAGGAATCTCACAGACCAAGTCTCCTTAAAAATAATGGCTACACTACCTTGCTAATCCCTCCAGCCACGGCTGATGCTGAATGGAGTACCTGGCCGGAACAAGGTCAGCCAATATAGGCCCCGAGTCAGTGTCCAGCCAGGTCTCCGTAATACATCCCTAGCATATGTATTTTGCTATTATATGCACCAACAGTGGAATTGTTAAACAGCTTCCAAACCGAGAACCTTTATTTTCAGTGATGTGCAAGCTAGAAATAAATCCACTTGCTCATGTTTAGATTGTGTCTGCAGGGCAGAAAATAAAGTGGCGGGAGCGTGGTTTGCTGTTTAACTGAGCAAGTTTAAGGTGGTGTTCCTGAGAGACTATAGCCAAGCAATTCTAAAATGCATTCTAATGGGGTTTTTTCTGACCAACTTGATAACCGTTGTGGGGGATGTTGATATACTGTCTATGTAGTAGCTATTGTTTTCCAAGCAAAGTTGTCAGGAAAAATCAGAATGAAAGTGCATATTTTCCTTATATTTTGGCCTGGATCACATTAGGGTCCCATTATACATGGGACTGTACAAACACGTTAAACTATTATGCAGGGTCCTTAGAACAGGAATTTATCTATCAAAGAGAGTTTGCGGTCAGTTGCATCTATTGCCTATCTTAACTCACTGTTTTGACTGATTTTTTGATTTTATTGTTCAAATGGTACAGTATAATTCCACCTGTTTGTGTTAATTAACCTTTCTCTTTTGAATTCATGGTTATTGTTGAATTTTATTTCAGGATATAACTTGGCAAGATGAACATTCAGCACCTTTCTCCTGGGAAACCAAGGTAATTTTGCTAAATCTTTGTTTGTATTTCAATGTTAGCTTGCTTTGGAATTGAGCCTACTCTCACTAAAGTTAATGGATTTTATTCCTGTTTGAAATAAGGTCATCTTACACCACTTTTGACAATGCGTTGGTGTCTTGAAGTGGGTTATTAAATTCACATGCTCACTTCAGGATGACCCCTTTCCATTGACCTGAAGTGACCTTTGATTAAGTGAAAATCAGTCCCAGTGTGTTTCTGTTGGCTGCAGGGAGGACAACTTCATAAGATTTTGTTTATATTCTTAATACCACAGCTGTAAAATGTATACATTATTCACTAGATAGGCATACAAGCTTACTTGCCAGAAATTTTCAGGCAAAAAAAATCACCCCTTGATCCCCTCCATTACAAATCTCAGACTGCAGTTTGTAGTATAGACAGAGGGGTGCTCCTCCAGCTGACCAAACGGAGGGCTGCCTCCTCCTGCATGGCAGATCCTGGACTGGGATTCATGCCTGCAGAGAGCAGGGCAGGATTGCTCTGCGGGTGGGACTGCCCACTCACCAGCTCAAAAAGCAAACTCGCCAGAGGTGAACAGACAAGTAGATTTTTTACAGACCTGCTAAAAACAATGATAAAATAGTTATTCTGTAACTAGATTTTTGTTTAGAACATTACTCATGGTGTGTAAGCTTTGTTAAAATTGTCAGTCTGTGAAAGTGTAAACCTCCCAACTTATTTCTGAGACCTAAACTAAATGAGATTGGTGAGGATCACAGGAAAACTAATTTATTTTATTTATTTTATTTTCAAACTAATGATAACTGAAGTTAGGACACAATCTTGCAAGCACACACATGCTTAAATTTGTAAGTCAGGGACATAATTTTTACCGGCTGTATGAAGAATAAACGATCAGTGCAGATGGTGAAGTGGCTTGATAAGGCTTAAACAGATCTCTAATAAGCTTGTTCACTTTTTATTTAATGGAATAAAAAGAACCGATTAATGTCCTAGTATAACAATTAAAAAGATCTATTAGAATTTTGAAACGGATTTGTGGGTGAGCCAGCCGGTCCGAAGACAAGCAGCATTTCAAATTAGAGAGAGAAACTTGAAAGAAAATCAACGTTTCCTATTTAGCTACAGAGGAAACCATTGAACTAAAATGAGAAACAATTACTCTCTAGGTGCAATGTAGTGTTGGAGAGAGAACAGCAGATGTTGGTAACCCCAGTGAAATTTTATGAAGTTTCTTTCAATCTTTGGGTGTCTTTAGACAGATGCAGGGGTGCTCAACTCCGAAGCAAATCCAGGGGTGCGCCACAATGTCTGCCTGCTTTATAGGGGTGGGAATTCCGGTTCTCCCGAGAACCGATATTACTGGTATTTGGGGGTATCTGATTAATCCGATCCGACATTACGTGTACCAGCATACCGGATCTTTAACATTGGGCGCTTTACCATTTTTTTTTTAATTTTATTTTTACGTTGCGGCCATTGAGATAAACGGCTGCAATGTAAAAAAAAAACCCAGTAAAACGCCCAATGTTAAAGATCCGGTATGCTGATACCGGTAAATCCGGTACCGGGGAGATCTGATAAAGGTAAAACCGGTATTCTCCCTGGTGTCCCACCCCTACCTGCTTACATCAGCACCAGGTCTGTTTTAAATGGACCCGCGGCTGCTGCGGCCCATGGTCCACCTGCACGATGTCCCCCTCCCCTACACCATAGAGCTGTAGGTGGATTGGCTGCTGCTCTAGGCTGCCATCCACAGCTCTATGGCATTGCCTGAGGCAACCCCTGGCTAGGAGCGGAGCTGCAGCAGCCATCTGCTGAGTAGATGGTCCGCTGCTCTACCTACCTCCAGTGCTCCAAGTTTGGGTAGCCCACTCTAGCTCCAGGATGTCCCAGAGTACTGCTAGTGGGGTTGGAGCCTGCTCCACTTCTGCTCTGCCTTCACATCTGGCAGGCTGCCTTTAAACGGATGGCCCACCCAGATGTGAGGTTGAGCAGAAGCATTTGTGTATTGTGTCAGATTGGGGTGGACTCCATGTTGTCTCCTTTGTCCTCAAACAAGATGAATCTGTAGACAAATTTGCTGTGCTTACTACAGATACATAAAACAAACAAAAACCCTGACAGTAATTATACCACAATTTCCAAACTTAGTGTCTATTTTTTCCCTGTAACTATAGTGTGAGGACACAGTTTTGCAGGAAGAGAAGTTAAGCTTTTTTTTTCCCTCTGGAAAGTTCTTTACACTCCGTTTTATTCATATGTCAGGGAACACAACTATAAATACATCATGGCTGTGTGTTTCATTGGAAAACATTAAATTTAATCACAGATTCAAACTGCTGTCCTTTTTTCCCCCCCCCCCCAAAGCTTATGTGATCACAAGCAAATGGATGGAAGAAATCACACACAAGCTTATGAACACAACATTCATCAAGTACTGTAGGAGTTATCTAGGGATACCAGTAAATCATTCTAATAGGCGAACTTATTCCAGCTAGTCTAGGAAGACACTGAGGGCTCCATGCAAAAGGGGCTTTGGTCTGAATAATCTTGCTTCATGGACGCTATAAACAAAGTGACCATTCGTTTTTTAAAAAGAAGTGCAATGCTATACAGTATGAGGCACACTAAACCTTCCAAAGCTTAACTTGGCATCTAGTTAACTGCCGTTTCCCTTTGATGTGAAGAGATGATAAAAAACATTGAGTGCACAAATAAGGAATGAACTTGAACATAAGAGTTCTGTTATTTTTGCACTCTCATAAAGAAGTTTTTCTAGGCTGTCTCTTGATGCTTATTAGGAAATTCTTGAATCCATTCCCAGCTTCCTGGAAAACATTTTGTTTTATGGTATTCTGCTTTTAATGTCAAAATAATTTTTTTTAAAATGGGTCATTGAAGAGCATAGTTAGGGAAGATAATCTTGGTTTAAAAAATAATTACTGTTCTTGTACATCTAGAGATTCTGGCTTGTTCCTGACCCAGTCTGTTTGATGGTTACTGCCCTCTCATGCACTGACTGAGCTGGCCAGAATGTTAGGAGAATTGCAGAAACAAGCTAATGTGAACTGGGTTGGGTGTGTCGGCTTAATTAAAATAATATACTGCATTCATTTGCAGTGCTGCATGTTTGTATCCCTCTTTTTTTTTTTCTTTAAGAAGCTTAACAGCTCTAAAAATAAATAAATAATAACCTTTTTATTAATATTAAAGAGTAGCAAGGAAGCAGTGGTTGCCACCTAACATTTTAAGGGATGTTAAATATGTGTGTTTACTGTGATAGCACGTCTGAGAAGGGATTCCCAATATTTATGTAAAATGGAGTAAGGTGGAGTAAGATGGAAAAATGTTATGTAATTGGGCTACAAACTCTTTTGGATATTTGAAATAAAGTCTGAATTGATCCCATATCCTCCCTCTTTGCAAAGCAAGTCCTAAATGCTACAGTTGGTTTACAACCTCCCAGTGCAAGAAAACGTTTAATTTTTCCTCACATCATTGTCAAAGATTGTAAGTTTGTTTCTCAGTTAGAGAGGGAAAACATATTATTTTTAATGGAAAAAGTGGACTGAAAAATCTGATCAGGTCATCCCCATGTTTTTCTTTGTATCTTTTCCTATCCCACCTCATCCACAGAACATGTATAGGCTGCATTTTTCAAGTTCTCTAATCTAAGTGAAATGGACCTCTTGTCAATTCACAGAGCTAACATGTTTAGTGACTAATCTTTCAACTGCAAATAGTTTATATTTTAAAAAGGAAGCTTAAAAGTTTATGTTCTGTCGGGCCTTTGGAGAGGGAGATGGGTGGGGGAGTTCTGCACTTTTATTTTTAGCATTTTAATGTTTTTAAAGATATTTTGTGTGTTTGTTATGTTGATGCATTTTGTAAGCTGCTCTGAGAGCAGGAGGGGGCAGGGTAGAAAAATGGTTAAATAAATAATTTTACATAAATGTTTACTTTTGGCAGTTTAAAAACAAAAAGAAAAGAAAACAAAATTGATGAGATAGGTTTGTCTCATTTTGCCCTAAATGATACATTCAGCCCTTGCATAGAAACAGGACTCCTGTTCTATATCAGGGGTGGGTAGAGTTCCCAAGACCAAGAATTGTTTTGTTGGATTGTACATCGCCCCGAGATGCCGTAGGCATATGGGCCAACTCAGAAATGTTTTAAATAAACAAGAGCCGCATACCAAAATGTTCGTATTGCCAAGAGCCACAAGACCCATTCCATTGATCACAGATTCCCCCGGTCCTGGGGATGGGACACCATATATATATATATATATATGCGCACACGCACACAAGCTCTGGCTCCCGAACAGTCTGGTGTGTTTTTGTACAACAGCAGCAGCAGCAGCACAGAGCACACTCCCACAGCCCCCAGTAGGCTTCAGTCATGGAAATGGGAGATTGGTTACTCTTGCTCTTGAGGAAGACCTATGGGCATTCCTACAGGCAGCCACTTCTGGCGAGAGCCACCATATAGGTGCCCAAGAGACACATGCAGCTCATGTGATGCTATTTGCCCACCTCTGTTCTATATAATGAATATATACAAGAAAATAGTATTGTTTCGACATACGCAAGTCTTTCTTGTATTATACGTTATAAAAGATGTTTTCTTCCCTTCTGAATTTTACTTGCTTCAACAAGTGCGACGTGGATGAAAATGAATTCTGTACTTCATTCCTTTAGCCATTATTTGTAAAGTTTTATGAGAAACAAAGGAGGTCAAATTATATCTTTTATTGGACCAACTGTTCTTGGTGGAAATAAGCAAAGCTTTTGGGCCACACAGGACCCTTCCCTCAGGCATGTGGCATAGCCATAAACTGCTCTCTCCATGTTTTCTGCCTGATATGAATGAAGTTTGTTTTCTTCAAGGGGAATAATGTGAAATACTGAATTTTTAAAGCTTCAGGAAAGGAAAGTACTATTTCTAAATGCATTCTATATACATTTTCTATAATATATGCTTTTGCTAAAATATATGTTTTAACTAAATATAAATTAGTGAGATTTATATAGTAACAGCTGGCAGTAATTCACTAACCTCTTACTGTTGGGGACTAGAACAACAGGGAATGGATTGCCCGTTGTGACTTGTTGGGTACGTCTCCCAAGAGAGATTGGCCGTTGTCAGAGACATGATGTTGGGTTTGATGAACCATTGATCTGACTCAGTATGGCACTTAGTGCTTAACCTGCGTCATACAGAGATTAGACTATACAATCTCAGTGCACTCTTCTGACTGCAATCTGTGAAACAATATCACTCACCTTCTCCTTTTCCAACTAACTGGGCTCAGGTCACCGGATCAATCTTCAGGCTTGCTAGTCCAAATGTTCATTCCATGTCTACTCCACCCTCTCATACACAGGGTTTTAACTAACATGACGCTGGCCTGCCTGGGCCAGCACTGAACCCTGCCCGTCTGTTCCAGGCCTGCCAGATGTGGGCCCTGTTCAAACCCCAGTGGGGTTGGCAGCCAGGTCAGAAACATGGGCCTGGAATGAACCGGACCCACAGCCCAGCCCCCCAGGCAGGCCAAACGGGGCAAACACATCTGGTTTTGTGCCCACCTGGCCCAGTGTGAGAGGTCGCCATGGTAGCCAGCCACAACTGCCTCATCATTGCAGGGTGTGGCGTGCTGGCTGCAGTGCAAGGGTGGAGTGAGCCAGCCAACCATGCATTGCTCCCATCCCCCCTCCCTGGCCAGATCAGGCCGCAGGGATGCATGTTCCACCAGAGCTAGCCTGGCCAGGGGTAGCCCTCCCCCCCAACCCTGGGCAGGATAACTGCCACTCATCGCATTGACACCCATAGTCTATTCATAATTGGTCATTCAATTTTTCTGCCTTTATCTGCAATGTTGATCTAATAAAGGATACCAGAAGAGCATGTTAGAATCCATTTGCTGTTTGGGTTTGCAAACTAATCCAAATAAAACAACTAATACTGATATAAGAGCTACAGCCATGCTTAACCCTAAGCTGATAGGTGGGGTCTAACTGATCCGAGAGGGGTACAAAAGAGTTAAAAAATTTTTAGCAAACTTCTACCACTCCATGACTTCGGGTGAAAACAGACATGATGCCTGGGTGGTCATTTGTTCATGTTTCAGGGCTGTATAGGGCACCAATACAGCCCTGCAACATGCATAAATAACCACCCAGGGTGGTTAAAGGGTGGTTATCGTCATGTCTATTTTCACCCTTTGTCAACCATACTGGGCTCCATTGCCCTGTAGTGTTTCATGCCCCTCACCTTGTAATTTTTTTTATTTAAGGTTTTTATTCTGACGCTGCTGGGGGTCAGTTTGACCCCAATTGAAGTGCATGGGAAATTGAAAGTACTATGCGCCTAGGGGTGCTGGGGGTAATATAGACCCCCAAAATACTGCTAAAAATAAATACATGTTTATTATTTCTTTAAATGCTTAAACCAGAACCTGTTCTTTCCTTCTTTTCTCACAACAAATGGAAATAGAAAGAAATATAGCATTGTTTCTGTTTTTATTAATGACCTTTTCGTGCGTACAAAAATATCACTACAAATGCTTTTGGGGGTCTATTATATCCCAAGCTAAAGAACCACTTTACAAGCATGCATTGAGTTGTATATTTTTTTGCTGTTATAACGTTAATAGTATGAACCTTCTGTTTTTTCAACCGGTTTGCAGTAAGGTGGTTATCAGGGAGGCAGATCAGGAGACTTCATGGAGCCATCTCAGAGGAATACAAAGTGTGCTAATGACCCCTCCTTTTACTTGCTTGCTAAGTGACCCTTTTGTCAGTAAGGTTCAACATTAACATTAAATTGATCTTTTTGCAGTAAGGTTGCTCTCTAAAGGCAGATATCAGACTTCATGGAGCCATCTCAGAGGAATACAGATATAATTAGATAGAATCACTAATTGCTTGGGTAAAATCTCAGCTGCTGTTCCTGTGTAGTTGCTAGTGTTAACGTTGTGGCCATCGTGGGGTATTACTGACCCCTGCTGCCTTTTGTTTTATTCCTGTCCTCCTCGGCCCCCCCCCCCCC
>QEPC01001496.1:1752949-1767791 GCA_003113815.1 Sphenodon punctatus
CCCCCCCCCCCCCCCCCCCCCCCCCCCCCCCCCCCCCCCCCCCGAGCGCCCGTCTGAAGGTGGCATAGGTGGGTGCATGCTTTCATGACCCACGCACCGCCCACTCATGTTCCATGCATAGAACATCGTGCAAATCCAGGGTGCTCTGTGCAGGAGCATGAATGGGTGGTACGTGGGTAGGGGCGCACACCTAGCCTGTTTGATTTCTGCCCCCACTTACCGGACGTGTGTGGCACTCCATGTGGCACACATGAACCCACCTCCCAGCCATGCCCATTTAAAAATGGCAAAAGTCTCTTGTTTCTCACAATATGAATAGCATGAAAAAATGACCTTGTAATATTCCTGGTTTACAATGTTCTGGAAGTAACATTGAGGGAAGAAGAGAGTCCCTACTCGGGCACTCTCTGACCCACACTTCTGTGGTCATAGACATCAAAATAAGCACAAAGTAACTTCAAACTTAACATTTCATAAGCTTACAGTTGTTGCTTTTTCTGTCAGTAGCTTCAGTTTTAAGGAAAAAATATTAGCCATATTAGAATACCCATAACTACTATTTATTGGCATGTTTAGTTATTATGGAATCAAAGACTTCTAACCAGTCAATGGTTTGGCCTTCAAAAGATGTAACTGATGCTTTGCTTGCTCTATTTGCATCATTATAAAAGTTTCTATGATTAGAAATCCTGCTAAATATGCTTATAATAACTGTATGAACATATCCATTGGGACTTGATCCATTAAGTTTTATTAAAACTTATTTTTCCATTGCGCGATACTCTGTGCCCATTCAGTGTTGGATGAAATTTATATTGCTTAAATGTATGTGAATGCTTCTCTCTGTGGTTGATTTTCCAGGTTTATAAGATTCAGTTCTTCAGGTGGCTTTATAATTCTCACTTATGGGGATCACGTACTGTTCCCTTTTGGCATCTGGAGAGCTTGTCTCTTTAAAAGCAGCCCTCTGTAAGCTTCCAAATGGACTGTTCTAGAAGCCTCAATGCTCTCTTCCCCTTCTCTCTCATCCTCCAGCTCTCGTGAGAGGCCAAAGGTAGGAGGAGGAGCTTAGCTGGTCAGTTCTTTTACCGCCTCCGGCAATCTTGGAAAAGCTTGCGCTCGATCTTTTTTAAAAAAAAAAAAAAGGGCAGGGGGAGTTAGTGTAGAGGTTAGAAGTTCTCTGTTTAACAGCTCTTGCATCTAGTTCTTAGTTTATAGTTATGGCTACTCTTCTGGAATTTGTTAGTCTATAGCTCTAAAAGAGAGGGTGGGGGGGAAAGACTAATGAAAATCTCTTTATTTTGGCATGAGCTTTAGTCGGCATTTCCTCAGATGCATCTGGGGAATTCAGCTCTTGCTGACAAAAGCTCATGCCAAAATAAAGAGATTTTCATTGGTCTTTAAGGTGCCATAAGACTCCTACTCCCCCCCCCTCCTTTTTTTCTTGTTTTAAAGTTATAGTTTATCAGTTCATAGCTTACCACCTTGCGTGTTTTTACCACCATTATGGCAACTCCGTCAGAAAAACACCCTGGATTTAAGAGGCACACCAAGTGCGCCACCATCCTGCCAAATTTCAGATCCAACACCATCAGTGCCGCCTCTGCCTGGGAGAGTGACCCGTAAAGAGAGGGGCGCTTTCCTTCCACGCATTCAAGGTCAGAAGGAGGCAGCTGCAGGAGCTGCTCACTAAGAAGTCTCTGAAACCAGCCTAATCAGTCCTACCACAAGGACCCAACTCCTAAAGATGTAGTAATTTACAAAAGTAAGACCTCTTAAGCCAAAATATAAGCTGTAAGAGATACCTTGCCATGAGCCTGAGCTCATTCAGAGCACTTTAAACCCCTAGACTCAGCCCGATAAGGGTGCCTTAACACTCCCGCATGTGGGAAACCTGAAAATTCCCCTTCAGCAAACCTAGGCTGATATGGCTCTAGACCTAGAAACTCTAACAGAATTCCAAGCAGGAGGTAGTTCCCATTGCTTTTTCCGGATCTGATAGCCAAGAGCCGCAAAGAGATCCTAGCTCGCAGCGACCTGAAAAGTGCACAGAAAAGCAAAGGTGGTACTAATCCCCCTCCCACTCCTCACAGCTCTAGTGATGTGGCTATTCTCCAGGCTTCCTGCAGGGCCGCTTCCCATAACAATGGGGGTGGCTGTATGGCCGCGCAAGACGCAGCTGTTGGGGGTCTCCAGAGGCGGTGTGGCAGTCAACCCAGCCGGCAAGATCTCCCCCTCCACCCCCCGGCAAAGGACACGAACTGGCATTGGGGGCAAGGTGTGGCAGTTGGCTTCTTAAGGGCCATAGAACAGCTCTTCCTCCCCCCCCCCCCTTCTGGGGGTGGGGCCTGGGGAGGCTTTCTTCAGGGCCACTCCCCATAACACCAGGGGTGGCCATATGGAGCGTGAGAGGCAGCTGTCGGGGGGTCTCCAGAGGGGGTGTGGCAGTCAACCCAGCTGGCAAGATCCCCCTCTCCCCCCCTCCCCGGGAAAGGACATGAACTGGTATTGAGGGCAGGTTGTGGCAGTTGGCATGTTAAGGGCCATAGAACAGCTCTTTCTGATATTGATGTTAGCCGCCTCGAGCTAACTTGGGTTGGGAGAGTGAGGGATATAAATAAAAAGTGTAATGTAATACTACTTGACCCAGCACCGAAGACAGACATTCCACACAAACACTGGGCTCTGGCTTCATGGGATACCAGCACCGAGGAGAGACAGTGCCCCAAGCAGCACCGCAGCAGATCAGACTACGAGTCCCCAGTGCCATGCTAGGAACCTCCATATCTCCCTTCCTGGACTGGAGCCACCGGAAGAGATGTGCCCCACTGAACTGGGACCCAGAGTATGACCCCACCCTTACCTTTAGGACCTGGGTACTGACCCTATTTTCCCCGCTATGACTGGTTGTGGTACCAGTACAGGGGATTCCCAATCTGTCACGCGCGCGCACACACACACCACCGAGGTGCAGGCTGGCCAGATCTTCATGGAATGCCTCATAGCCTGGCTTATGAAGATAGAGACAGTGGTTCATCCACCACCACAAGCTCATTGGCATTCCCCAAGCCTTCTAAGATGTGCAGAAGGGACCCTTCTTCCACAGCTACCCGTACCCAGCATGGCCTGCAGCAACCAATATCAGTTCAGCCTTCCCTTCTCCTGTGGGACACCTCACTCCAGCTTCCTCTACTACTTTCCCACCTGCCTCAGACACCAGTGGCACCACGGTAGCGGGACCGCCTCCACCAGGGTTTTTTCCAGTACCACCACCACCATCATCAATACCGCTAGTACTGCCATCTCTAAGAGCACCCACAGTACCATTTATACCTCACCATTCTCAGATGGCTATCCCTTGCACTCAACTCTCAGACCAGACACTTTCTTGTTCCCTCGCACAGGATCAGGACCAAGGACAGCTGCCGCCTCAACCAACTCTCCCAACAACAGAAGAACCGATGCTAGCTACAGAGGACGTGAGGAACTTCCAGGCAATGTTATAGCACTTGGTTGCAGCCTTGCTTCAGATCCCAGCTAAGGTCACCAAAAAGGCACCCTCAGGCCCTGTCTTCAGGATCATAGGGGGGAAGACACCGACCATCTGATGCTCCCCCTTTGATGAGCTGATGGAGCCTTTTAAAACAACTTGGGAGACCTCATCATCAGCGACTACCGTCAACTTAGTGAATGCACTCTATCTGTCTATTTTATTACTTTGTAAAGTGCCAGGTACACTGCTGGCGCTATATAAATGTTTGTTAATAATAATAATCCAGTCTCCTACTTAACAGATATGTTCTCCTACCACCTTGCCCCCAACTCCATCATGGTAGCAGCCGCAACCAGCTGTCCTTCAGCTGGCACATTCAGGACATCACCTTCTGACAAAGAAGACGGGAGACTGGATGTCTTGGGATGGAAGTCCTTCTCTGCAGCTACACTCACATTACACACTGCCCACAAGACATGCTGGTATGTTGCCATAGCTGCAGCCTAGTTGGCTAAGTCTCTTACCACTACTGACCCTATGAAGAGACTAACGATCAGGGCCCCAAGGGAAACGTGGGTCTGCGATTCGCAGATTTCCCGCAGAATTCCCCTCCCCCGCGGAATCTCCTGCCCCGCTTACCCCAGCGCAGAATTTCTAGCCTGCGCTGGGGAGACACGGGGCAGGAGATTCCACGGGGCGAAGGGAATGAACAAACCCTCGGGGCTTCCCTTCCCCAGCTGCCAGGGCTTGCCTCCCCCTTCCCAGTTTAGAAAATGAATTGCCTTACCAGTGATGGCAGCAGCAGCAGTTGCTCCATCCAGCGTGCTTGTAGTTCCTGGCCCCTCCCAACGGGGTGTCTCAGGGCAGCGCAGCCGGATGATGTCATCCGGCTGCGTCGCCCTGACAGACCCTGTTGGGAGGGGCCAGGAAGTACAAGTGCACTGGATGGAGCAGCTGCTGCCGCTGTCACTGGTAAGGCAATTCATTTTCTAAACTGGGATGGGGGGGGAGGCAAGCAAGCCCTGGCAGCTGGGGAGGGGAAGCCCCGAGGCGAGGGTTTGACCAGTGCGGGGAGGGGGGTGGGAGGAGGCAGGCCCTGCCTCTCCCTCCTCGGCATGGTAAATCGTGCTGAGGCACAGAATTGGGTCCTTACTCCTGCTGAATTTTTTTTTTTTTAATTCCGTGGACGGGGCCCTGCTAACAATCCACAAGGAGGGCACCCAGCTAGCACAATTTCAGTTGACTTCTGCCATGCAGTCTGCTGACTGCATGATCCAATCAGTAGCATCAGTGACCATGCATGGCTAAGATCTACATCCCTCACTCCAGACAATAAACATTTGTTTTGGCTAAACATTAGGAAGAACTTCCTAACGGTAAGAATCGTTCGACGGTGGTACAGACTGCCTAGGGTGATGGTGGGCTTTCCTTTGCTGGAGGTTTTCAAACAGAGGCTGGATATCCATCTGTCAGGGATGTTGTAGCTGTGGATTTCCTGCATTGAGCAGGGGGTTGGACTAGATGACTTCTGAGGTCCTTTCCAACTCTAAGACTCTATTATTCTAATAAGACCCGCCTTGAGAAGCTCCCATTTGAAGGAGACAGACTCTTCTCAAAATTAACAGATGAGATGCTCCCAAAAGATGGATACTTGCTGGACTGCAAGGGCCCAGGAAGTAGTCTGTCAGACCCCAAAATGACCATATAGATCCTTGGCCTCAGTGGCATACTACAAGCAACACAGACCCTCTCTCCACCAGAGGAAGCTTGTTCCACAGCAGCAACCCCCTTCGCAACAATACCAGCAAAGTAGGTGAAGGTTCGCCAAGCCAAGATCCAAATCTAATCCTCATCCAACCACCTCTGTGACCCAGCCTCAGTTGCATGCTTAATATAGCAGAGGTCAAGTGCCCCACACAAGCCACTTGTTCCTTCTAGGACAGGCTACATCCTATTTTCATTCCTCCCCCTTCCCATCCCAGTCCCTCCTTAGGGAACCCCCCTCTCAAAACACTCCTGAAGCAGGAGCATATCTCTCTCATCCAAAAGGGAGCCGTTCAGGAGATACCTTTACACTCCCTAACCTGGGGATTCTATTCCCCCTACTCAATTTGAAAAAAGGGATGTTGGGATGAGACCCATCCTACACTTAGCCACCTTAATAAACTTATCAGGAAGTTTAAATTTCATATGGCCTCTCTTTACATTCCTACCATCCTTACAGCAGTAGTCATGGGTTGTGGCACTTGACCTTAAGGATGCCTACTTCCATATTAGCATTAGGCACTCACACTGAAAAGTTCTACATTTCGTTGCAGATGGCTACTGTTCCAATACTTAGTCCTTCCGTTCAGCCTCTCTACTGCCCCCAAAATATGTACAAAGTGTATGGCACCCATTGCAACAGAACTGTGCACAAGAGGCATCACCCTGTAACCCTGCTTGAACAACTGGCTCATCAGCCACCCTGCGCTCACATGTCGACATCACCATAGACCTACTACAGCACCTAGGCCTAATGATGAACTACAAAAAGTCCCATCTTCACCCAGTGCAAACCTTCGATACACAATGGGTGTGGTCAAACTTACCCAGAGACGCTTTGACACCATCGTCGACATGATACCCCACCTTCATCAACAGCCGTCAATGGCCAGTCTGTTTCTCTGCTTGCTAGGCCTTCTGCCTAGGAATGGTCACTCCATTCATCAGACTCTGCCTACACCCTCTGCAGTACTGGCTAAGGCACAGCTACATGCCCCACATCAACCATCTGTCAAAGCAACTCACCGTACCCAAGAAAGTCTGTCACTCCCNTGTACAAAGTGTATGGCACCCATTGCAACAGAACTGTGCACACAAGAGGCATCACCCTGTAACCCTGCTTGAACAACTGGCTCATCAGCCACCCTGCGCTCACATGTCGACATCACCATAGACCTACTACAGCACCTAGGCCTAATGGTGAACTACAAAAAGTCCCATCTTCACCCAGTGCAAATACTGCCCTTTATTGGTGTGATCTTCGATACACAATGGGCATGGTCAAACTTACCCAGAGACGCTTTGACACCATCGTCGACATGATACCCCACCTTCATCAACAGCCGTCAATGGCCAGTCTGTTTCTCTGCTTGCTAGGCCTTCTGCCTAGGAATGGTCACTCCATTCATCAGACTCTGCCTACACCCTCTGCAGTACTGGCTAAGGCACAGCTACATGCCCCACATCAACCATCTGTCAAAGCAACTCACCGTACCCAAGAAAGTCTGTCACTCCCCCACATGGTGGACTTCTGAACGCAACATTCTAGTCAGCACCCTTTTCCAACAACCAGACCAGTTTATAAATAATTTTATTTACGGCCTAGGCCAAAACAAGACCTGTTGGTAACTATAACTACAGGCACCACCCTAGAGGGCTGGGGTGCCCACTGCAAGGGCCTCTCAACACAGGGTTGCTGAACGCCTGAAGGGAAGACCCTCCACATCAACATCCTTGAATTGAGAACCATATGACTGGCCCTCCAAATCTTCAGGACACATGTACAGGACAGGCGTGCACGTTATAACAGACAAAATGGCAGCCATGTGCTACCTGAAAAAGCACGGGGAGCCAGGTTCAGATTCCTCACCAGCGAGGCCCTACAAATCTGGTATTGGTGCATAGAAAAACAAACGCTCTTGGCGGTATACTTGCCAGGAGAACAAAATCTCCTCGCAGATCACCTAAGAAGACCCAAAGACATGAATAGTTCCTACATAAACGAGTAACCCAACAACTCTTTTGCTATTGGGTCACCCCAGAGTGTGATCTTTTTGCATATATCAACAACCGCAAGCTCCCAACCTTTTGCAGCAGAGTGGGCATGGCCCCAGGATCGGTCTGCGACACCTTCACGACGACCTGAACAGGCCTGTGTGTTCTCTCCATTCCCCCTAATTACAAGGACAATCCTCAAAGCAAGCGGAAAACATGCCAAACTCATTCTCATAGCCCTACTGACCACACCGGACATAATATACCCACCTCACAGGACTGGCCAGAAAGAGGTGGACTCTTCCTCTTCACTTGGATCTCATCTCTCAGCATGGCAGCACATTGATCCACGTGGACCTCTGGTCACTCCACCTTGCAGCGTGGCGTATACACTAGTCCGCCTCCTAGATAACTCACTCCCACCGGACATTGCTAATGCCAGGAATTGCTACCAATGCCAGGAAACCATCCGTGAGAGCTGCATACACTGCAGAATAGGAAAGGTTTACGCTGTGGTGTAAGGACGACAACGTCAGTGTATAGTGGTGGGTGGTTAGGAATATCTTAATTCCTCATTTTGAGTGTGTTAAGTGTTTTTTATTGTTGAATTGTAAGCCGTCCAGAGCTGCCTGTGGCAGAATGGGTGGGGTAAGAAATTTTTTAAATAAATAAATAGAACCTAGCCTTACCAATGATCCTTACTTACCTTCTTCACCTCAAGAGATCGGGTCTCTCCATCTCATCAGTAACGGTCCACCTGGCAGCCCTCTCAGCACATCTCCATGATCTGCAGGGCACACTTTTCAGACAACGCCACCAGAGCCTCAAGAGTTTGACTAATCTCTACCCACCCACATCCGCCCCCTCTCCCCAGTGGGACCGTATCCTAGTACTTTCACGTCTTACTAGACCAACCTTTTGAGCCACTAATCTCCGCCTCACCTAAAAGCTGATCTTCCTGGTGGCCATCGCCTCCTCCCAAAGGGTAGGGGAACTAGCCATCCTCAGGACTTCACCCTATCTCTTCTTCTGCCCCAACAAGACCCGACTTTCTGCCCAAAGGTCATCTCCCCATTCCACGTTAACCAGGCTATCACACTACCAGTGTTCCTTCCCCGCCCTCACTCCTCCACCCTTGAGACATCTCTGCACTCCTTGGATGTTCGTTCTTCCATAGCATAGTACATAGAGAGAACAAAACGCTTCTGTAGAACAGACTCTGTTTGGGTCTCTTGGGTGCAAAGTCATGGGCACCAAACTCTCATCTCACCACATTTCCAAATTTTTATAACTGAGTGTATTGCAACCTGCTACCAACTTGCAGGAAAGGCCATCCTGGAAGACTTAGAGCACATTCCTCTTGAACATTGTAAACCAACTACAGCAGCCTTTCACCACATCTCCATACAGGACATCTGTAAAGCAGCAAATAGGGCCTTCCTGGACACCTTTGTCCAGCACTGTGCCCTGAACCTAGCAACGCACAGGGAGAATGTCTTTGGAAGAGCAGTACTCTTCCTCCCATAACCAGACATCCACCATGCAATTATAGGTAACTGCTTGGAGTCTCACATAAGTGAGAATCATGGAGCCACTCGAAGAAATAAAGGGTACTTATCGTAACTTAGTTCTTCAAGATGGCTCCATGGATTCTCAATACCCACCTTCCTTCCCCCTCATTACATTAGACCATCTCACTTACCTTGGGATATCAACATTCCATGGGCTTGCACTGCCACAGGGTATGGGGATTGCCAGGTCAGGGCTCAGGAACTGACCAGTTAGGCTCCTCTTCTCCCTTTTATACCCTCGGCCTCTTGTGACAGCTGGAGAGGGAGAGAGCATTAAAGCTTCCAGAACAGTCCACCTGATCTGGAGAGACAAGCTCTCCAGATGCCAAAAGGGGACACTATGTGATCCCCATAAGTGAGAGTCCACGGAGCCATCTCGAAGAACTAGGTTATGGTAAGTAATCTTTATTTTTTCTCAAATCTTATTACAAAACATTTCATTCTATAGTTTTACACCAGGGTAGAACCCTGGGGCAAAAAAACATCCTTCCACACTGGTTGAGGCACTGCCAGTAAAATACCTCCGGTGCTTGTAATATCAAGGCAATCGTAACTTTTTACCTCAGTTGTAATGTAATTGTTTTTGCCTTTTGAGAGGATTTGAATATTGTTCCTGTATTTAATCCCGTACAGAGTCAGATGGAGTTTAGTATTGCATCTCTAGCCATACAAGAACAAAGTGGAGTGCCGTCCCAAAATGAACAAAGGCAACCAGTCAAGACAGCTCCGGTTGTCCAGGCTCCCAAATCTACTCAAGGTGGTAAGACACCTAGCTCTGATGGGCTGATGCCAACCAGGAAAGAAGAGGAGTCCTCTTTCTGGAAGATAAATGCTGAGCGCTCCAAGTTTGAAGGACAACAGTCTGAATTCCAGTCTTTGACCCCCAGCCAAATCAAATCAATGGAGAAAGGAGAGAAGACTCTTCCATCTTATTACAGGCAAGAGTCTGGTCCAAAAGACACAAGTAAAGCAGAGAAGCCCAGTATACCTAAACAAGAAAAAATTGTCCCCCCGATCCTTGCCACTACATCTATAGAATGGGAGAAATCTCGACACAGTCAGCCTGCAGTTAACACTCTACAAGATGTCCTCCTTCCTGAACCACCAGAAAAACTGGTATCTGCTGGGATGAAAAATGACGATGCTGATGGTACTTCACTTTCAGACTTGCAGACATTTGGACAGGTAAAGACTTATTTAATCCATTATTTTAGAGAGTTTGCAGTATACCAAATTTAACAAGGTCACTCAAGAAGATTAGAGATTTTGTGGATTGGAACACTAAAACCTATCAAAGCTTGTTTTCTTTTTATCCTGCGGATTGAAGAAATCCATTCAGCCAACACATTAGCTTTAATTTATTATCTATTTCTGTAATGGGAATTTTTAATATAATGCCTAGTATCTTATGTTATCTCTCTCTCACACAATAAGGTCCAAAAGCAATTCACCACTGAAACAGCAACTGCCTCTGGGTTTTAACAGCACATTGCAGGCTTTAGGATGGGAAGGAAAATGTCAGCTGCTTTGATACATTCGTGTCTTTAAGCTTTTCCAAGTGAAACTAAAGCCCCTAGGTGCACCAGGGAAGTGCTTATAAAGGGCAATACAGAGGCAAAAGGATCAATAGTGCTGGGAAGCCAATTTTTGCTTTAATACTTTTTCTTCCACACCATTTCTCTAGAGCAGGGGTGGGGAATCTCTTCTGTCCTAGGGGCCACATTGAAAATTAGTACGAGCTCTGAGGGCCACATTTAGGTTGGGGGCAGAGATGCTTAATGGGTGTGTTCAAAAAAAGAAGGGCCCAAATCCTGGATCTCTGCTGTAGATCTGTCTTCCCTACTCTTGTGTGCATGCTCTCCTCTCTGCCCCGTTATCCTGGGCTCAGTTCTTCAGTGCTTGGGTCTAGAGCATGGATGCAGGAGCCTGATCCAGGCACTGGAAAGGGGCCACAGAAAAACTTTCCAAGGGCCGCATTTGGCCCCTGGGTCTGAGGTTCCCCACCCCTGCTGTAGTGGTTTGTTCAAGGCAGTTGGGCTGGCTGTAAATGTGCTTTCCATTGAGCGAGGCTAAACTGGGAGTACAGTGAGCTGTTGACTTTGCCCAATTTAACTAAAAAACCATCTTGAAGGCATTCCTGCTGCTTGTGAAGAGCTAGCCAAAATGCAGATGCTGGATTGCAGTGAAAAAAGAGAGGAACAACAGGATATGACTTGGAGTATCCAGCCAAAGCAATGGGGAAGGAAAGGACAGAAATAGCTACTTTAAAACCAAATAATAGAAGAGCGTGCCTACCTTATTCTATTTTTACATTCTCCTTAGTGTAATGCTACAGTATACGTCACCTGAATGTTGCTACCTTTCATTGGTGGGTGAAGCTATTCTTGTACAGTATAAATTTATACTTGTAAAGAATGTTGGGATCAGTCAGTGCAAACGTTGCTATAGTAAATACTGTTATACAAAAATAGTTACACTTATTTAAAGACTTCCTTCCAAAATCATACTAAGGAGGTTCTGGTAGAAACGTACGCAAGTGGTGCAGCCACATGAACTGTTACCATGGCTTAGGCAGCCTTACCATGCAATGTGCATCGTGTGCCCAGCGGCCACCAGATGTTCACCCCACAGTAGGGTGGGGTAGGTAGCTGACTGCTTTGTCCTGCATTCTTGGAAAAAGGCTTACCCAAAGGGGGGTCAGGCTGCCCAGTACATGGGAGCATGCCGCCGCTCGTGGGGCAGGTCCTGTCTGCCCCGCAGTAACGTCTACCACGGGTCTTTGAGCAGCAGGCGCTGGCTCCATTCCTGTGTGGCCATGTTACAGCTGGGGACGGGATAATGGGTGTGCTGGGGGAGGGGTGGAGCAGGGCTGGGCATCCCCAGGCGTGGGATGGCGTCCCAGCACATGGCAGGACCTCCAACAGTGACCCGCCTGGTTTCCCCATGGGGGTTAGAGAGCAGACTGTCTGCCCTGCTCTTGGAATCACCCCCGAAGTGTGGTGGCAGCAATTGCCCACCACGGGCTGCATGGGGATCGGGCCCGCCCTAGCTTGTGTGACTGCATCCAAGGTCCCACGCAGTTTTACGCATAAAGCAGATCTAAAATTGAATTTCTGGTAAAGAATTTAATGGAAACATTACATACGTTCTACAGAGAAAACGCTTCCTAAAAATCTTCCTCCTTGAAATTTTGCTATATATTTTGCATTTTCTTGGATTTCCTAGCTAAACAACCTCAGCTTGTTCTTGCGTGTGTTCATGCGCACACGGGACGCCAACCACTTTTGGATCTTCTACCTTTTAAATACATAGTTTTTCTTCAAGTAGCTCTATCCAATCACAGAAGTGGGATGGATGCACGTGCATGCAGCCTGGCATTCTGCAACATTCTTTTAATTGTTGAACCTTCACCCAAGCGCAAGATGCGCATGCAGCTATGTTAAAGCGGTGGAACTGATCTTCAGCTCCAGTTCCATCCAAACAAACTGCCCATTAAATAATTAGGTGCCTTGCTTTCTCAAGCTAGTGTTTTCCCTGTAGCAATAGTTCTGCCCCATTTAAAAATATTCTGTCTCCTTATTTCCTTAGTTTTTACCCATTTTTATACTTTTGTAAAAACAATTTTTCCCATTTCCCCCTTCCCTCACAAAAGGTCACCTTAGAACAGAGATTCTCATATAGTGGGTCAGGACCTCAGATTGGGTCACAGTGTGATATTTAGTATAGTTAGCACTCTCTTTGCTGTCTAGGATCATGGGATTATATTTAAGTCTCAAAATGGGGCCATACCTTAGAGCCTCTCCACCTTGGCTCTACCTGTTCAGTGAGGGGAGTTTTAAGAGCAGCACTTCATGACCCGTTCTCTTTTCAATCACAAAATCCTACTTGCTATGACTCATGTGTTTGGGAAAGGTCATGTCTTTGAATTTGCCTGGCCTTCCTGTGTTAAAATAACATGTAGAGAAAGTTGGGACACTGATTCATTTTGCTTCAGCAAGCCCTCAAAAGAGGAGAAAGCAGAACTACTAGGCTCACTAAAACCTCTCCAAAACTGGCTTTGACACTCAGTCTAGGCTTTGGAGACTCTTTGGCACTGACAACAACTGCCTCTTCTGTCTAAACACTGGCATTTGGTATTAGAACTCTCTGCTTTCTCTGCAAGTTCCTTCCTGGCATTGATGCAAAAGAAAAGATTTTAGCCAATTAAAGTATCAGCTGCACCGCTTAAGATGACCTTTTCTCTCCTGAGGTCTCCTGAAGACCTTCTCTTCCTCTCTTGAGCTTTCAACAACTCCTGCTTCAGAAAAGAAATATAAATATCAGTCTCCTCGGGCTTCTGCTTCTCTTTTTTTGGCTCCAGCAAAAAGAGAATCTGAGAAAAAACCATACAATAAGCTCTTGGTGTGGAAGGCACACTCCCTCCCACTTAAAGGGTACAGGATGCTGATTTGTCACTTCTGTCACAGTGAGTGCTTCACCACCCCTTTCTCTGGTGCCATAGACTCCATCAGCCTTGCCAGTGATGGGACCATACCCTTATCAGTTTCCCACTCCCCTACATATGTATTTCTTGATTGGGACAACCCAGCTTCTGTACGAGGGGATTTCTTGCTCAACCTCTCATAACAAACCCTCTCCAAGATGATCAGATGTGCTTGGGAATACACCAATGCCCAAAAGAGCAAGGTAGAGAGATTGGGTAGCTTCCAGATAGATTCCACTTTATTAGACGCTCATCTTCCTATACAAGAGGCTTTCCACCATGTCAGTGGCACCATCTAGATCACATTTGGGCACATGAGGACCTCTGGACCCCTCTCCAATATTGCATCACACCATATGTAGCTCTTTTTTCGCCATACACACCGGTTGTCTGTTCTTTCTGTACTGGCACCCGGTCACCAACCTACCCCAACAATAGTATGGGTACACACTGGCTTCAATATCAACATGTTTTCTCCATCTCTGGCATTGACTTCTTTGTTACACACATCCTACAGTAAGGGTGGGGAATCTTTTTCCCTTCCAGGGGCCACTCTGAAAATTAGTACAAGGGCCACGTAGAAATTTGGGACCAGGTGCTTAAGGGATGCGCTCAGGAAGAGGAGGACCCAGATCATGGATCTATGCCATGGATCCATCCTTTTCTTTCTGTGCATGTCCTCATGTCTGCTCCTTTCCCTGAGCTCAGTCTTCCAGTACTTGGGAGTAGGAACTGGATCCAGGGACAAGATCCAGGAAGTGAAAAGGGGCCACACAAAAACTGCCCATAGGTTGCATTTGGCGCCTGAGGTTCTCCACCTCTGCCCTACAGACATCACTTCTGAACACTGCACCAATACAGGCACCAACCAGACCAACCCTACGCAGGCTGCTGTTGGTACCAAAGGTTCCATTCTTTTCCCCCCCGCCCCCCAAACCAGGTGCATCAGTGGCACAGATACTCTCGGCACTGGCAGAGTTTCATGTTGGTTCTCCAGTGACTTATCTTGACAAAGAACTAGGAACAGATTTGGGTCTCTGCCTTGCTATACTTTCTGAATCTCTGATATCTGGACCATCCCTCTAGCTCAGTCCACGAGTCTCAAAAGCATTGGCAAAGTTGTTTTAAGACTGATATGGAATTTGCCTTCTAGAGTTTCTCCATAAACAGCCAAATATTCTCTTCCTCCAGAGGATAGTTCTGTGTTGTTTAAACATTCTTTCCCAGAGTCACTTGTCATGGCTGCATCCTCACAAAAATGAAAGGGATCTTTTTAAAATGCTCTGTCTGACTCATTGAGAGCTGGATGTTCTCTTTGGCATCTGACTTTAGGGGCTCCCAGGAACTCATCCACAATATGTAGCTACAAACACCTTTTGTGGGAACACATGATCTCATTCGTTAACCAGTTGCCAGATGAACAATCAGGGGTGCAGACAGAGCAGTAGCTTGAGGAGCAACTCCTCACTTAATTTTTTTGAGGGGGAGAGGGGAAAAAATTGGGAGGGAAATCATCCCCCCCCCCCCCCCCCCCCC
>QEPC01001496.1:1767804-1780680 GCA_003113815.1 Sphenodon punctatus
CCCCCCCCCCCCCCCCCCCAAGAAAGGGGAGAAATGTTTCCCTTCCGATGAGCAACTAGATCACCAGGATTGAAGGTTTGGGTGATTAGTGAGCAGGGGGGAAGATTCAGTAAAATGGGGTGGGGACTCAAACTCAAGGAGCAATCTGCACACCTGTGAACAATGGCAGCTTATGCATGCCATCAAATTTGAGGGACTGCAGATTGCCCACCACAGACTGGACCTCATACGTTGTTGCCGCTTGCCTCTCTGTGTGTGAAAGGAATGCTTGGCACTTTTCCTCTGCTGTTGCGTCTGAAAATTAGGTCAAGCTAAAGGGCTTACCTTTTCATGAGAGGATTGTTTAGAGAGAAGACAGAAGAAGTGCTATCTTGTATCTAGGAATCCCAGGTCATAATGAGATCTCTTAGAATTACTTACCTGTTTTAGAAAAGGTATTCTTTCAGTTCATACCAAAGGTACCAGATGCCCTCCTTTGTGTCCATGCAGAATGCCATCTTACTTCTTGTAGAGACACGAACCCTCCCAAACTAAGTGTAACAGCAAGACTTTGCCAGCCACCACAAGCACCTCTTCCCAAAGTCAGTGCTATGTTTGACAATAGCTTTGAGTGCTATATAAAGTAAACTTCTAGATACCTGGACGTCCTTTTGGGCAACAGGAGTGCTTCAGTCAGGCAGAGCTTCAAAGTGATACCATTTGGATACGCTATCCAGTTTGACTCCAACCCTCTTCAGACACCCCTTACCCAAATGTTCCCTGCTAGAGAAGTTTTGTTTCTCTTAGACAAGAGAACTACTGAGAGAGTCCCACTTCAGTGTTAAGAAAAATCCTCCTATTCTCACTCTTTCCTGGTACCAAGAAAGAGACTCTGGCCTATCCTTAAACTTAAAAATGGTCACACCATCCTCCAGCATCCCATCCCTTAGCAGCGATGACTGGTTTGCAGCTCTTCATCTTAAAATAAATGCTTTTGTTCTCAAACCATCTTTTAGAAACTACCTTAATTTTTTCGTGGATGGATGTGCTGCCCTTCCCTTTTGACTCTCCACCACATCAAATAAATTTACAAAGTGCCTCTATGCAGATGCTACTGCTCCCAGGAAGACTGGGATCTTCACCTACCTTTTAGATACATGTGAAATCTCGGTACGCTTCAAGGCCATCGGCACCAAACCTACTCTCCTCTCCTTAACCAACTATGTGTTATCAGAAAAAGGAAAAAACTTAACTGGAAAACATTCAGAAGATTTTGTTCCCTCTACTATCATTACTTCCGATAATGGCACAAATTCACAATTCACTCCTATCTAGACCCCAACCTCTTGTTACAATACGATGGTGGTGTGTTTAAATCCAGACTTCAGGTTACTTCAGGTTATGGCTTGACTGATCTTTTCCTACAACCCACAGAGAAAGATAGTCTTCCTAAGTAATGTTTGAGAAACTCTTCACTATTTTTGAAACTCTTTCACAAGGGGTAAGATGAGGCGGACCTGATCCCCTGCCCAGGGGTGGTTAATTGCAGCCACCACACTTTGGGTCAGCGGGGACAGCAGACCACACAACCTGCCCTACCATGGACTGCTGCCACAGGCCCTGCCAAGCCTTTGGGTAGGTAGATGAGCTGACCACACAGGATCATGTGGCATGCCACCTAACCCCCCAGCTTGGTGTTTGGGTGGGGGGGTGGCCCGTCTTTGTAAGTGGCCAGCGGTGGGTGGATGGGTGTCCGCTTGGTGTTCACCCGTGTGAACACCGAGCGGGATGGGTGGGGTGTGTGTGTGCTCCTGCGCAATACCCATCCTCCACCCATCGTACACCCATGGAGCTCTCCGGAAAAACGGTGGAGCCTCCGTGGGTGGAGGTGAGTCTGTATCTGTGTACAGGGACACCCCCCCACCTCCACCCACCATGGCAAAACACCCTGTTCGTGTAAAAAGGGCCATAGCCATGGGACACTGTGAATGGCGCTTCCTTCCCATCACCTGGATTTTTAAAAAAGGATTAGGAAAAATTCCTGGAGGTTCTAGGCCTGCCAGTGACTATTATCCAAGTGGGTTGTGCACAAAACATTTGCTGGAAGTGCTGTATGGGAGGTGGGATGTAAGGAATATGCTCAAGAGAACAGAGAAGTGGACGGGGTCAAGGGAAGTGGGCGTGGCTGAGGGAGGCCATGCATTTTGTCTTCGCCCTGGGCCCTGCAATTTCTAAGGTCAGCCCCGCAGGAGGCAGTTTAATCTGAATCAAGATTTTTCTCTCTATCCAGCCATGACGAAGCGCTTCATTTCATAGGATTCAAAAAGGAGGACCTTCTCCATTCATCTGGATAAAATGAAGCACTTAGGTCCTCTAAAGGCAACAGACACCAGTTAAGAATCTGGCCAAAGAAAGGACAAAGCCACATCCTCTCAAAATATATCCGTGTGTTTTGGTTTAGTTCTTTGCTGAAGCAATAGAGAACTAGCACAAGGCCTGAAAGCTCATCCCATCAGAGCAACAACCTCTTCTGCAGGTTTTTTCATGCATGTCCCTGTTGCTGACATCTGTGGGTCAGGCAGCTGGGCAGATATTATGTACCTTCACTAAACTTACGCCCTAGTTTTAGGATTTAAATAAACGGCACGGTAGCCAGCCACAAGTGGATGTGCACCTGGCCATTTATTAGGTCACTATGGACTGGGAACACGTGTTCCTAGTTTGGTGCCCTCACATGGTATCTTGCCCTGGAAGGTGACAACCACCATGTGGGTTAATAATGCAAACCCGCATGTGGACCAATACGTGGGAATGCTGTTTGTTTGAGGGAGTGCCAGTCAGGAAGGAGACTCCAAGAAAGGAGCCCTGTTCACCTCCTTTCCAGCCACTAATCTGAGCAGCCAGCTGGGGAGGAAGTAAGCAGCTGTTCCAAGCAGGAGCTAGGAAAGAGGCAAGGAGGAGCAGGAAGAAAGAAAGTGGGGTTCCTGAGCAGAGAGAGTTTCATTTGTCAATGTCGTGCGAAGCGCACCCATGCCCAGTGTGTTGTGCGATGCTCACCGCATCCCCTGCGTGCTGACACCTAACCCTCTCCGCGCACAAATGGGGCTATTGTCCTGTTTGTCAACACCCTAAGTCTAATTCAAGCCTTGGGAGTACTTTGCCCGTTATTCAGCTAGCTTTCCTTGCCTACCATCTAGGTGAAGGGAGTACTACTTACCCCTCTGCCATTAGTAAAAATGGGTTGACCCGCCTGAAGAAGAAATTAAGATAGCTTACCTATAACTAAAGCTCCTTGAAGTGGCCCGCTCTGTCCACTTATACCATTTCTTCTATGTCTGGACCCTTTTATGGGTCATGAAGGTTGGAAGGAACCGAAACAAGAAAGTAGCTCTGCCTCCTTATATAACCTAGCCTCAGTGAATGTGCAGAGTCTCCCACTGAGAAGAAGGGGGGGAGACACTCCAAGAGACTGCTGGGGAGACGATTCGTGTGTGTGTGTGTGTGCGCGCGCATCCATTCCATTGGTGTGGATGATCAGACCTCTCTCAAAAGTCTGAAGTTAGAGGGTAGGAGCCTTTATTTCTTTCCGATTATTTAGAAGAACCCCACATGTGTTTGCCAAGATTCTTTCTGCCTGCTACTCCATGGAAAAGTGGAAACAAGTTCTCAAAGCAGATAAAAAGTAGTTGATTATGTATCCTGGTTCTCCAGTCCCAGAGACATGTGGGGGCATGGGTGATGGGAAGGAAATAGAAGAGATTAAGCAGAGAAACTGATACGAGTGTATTAATATCTTGAAATCCCTTTTGAATATATAAGTATTGTTACACTCCCAGTATTTGTGTGTTTCATGTGACCCCTCAGGTAGATTGAAGGTATTTGGCTTACAGCTTTAGAACTCATCTGAGACCAGCAGCTAGGAGTTGATGGTGGTCTGAGACCACAGAAAGTCACAACGGTGGGCGAGGGAGAGAGCAAACAGGCAACGGCAAGTGATGCAGACTTCGCAAAAATGTGAAAGAAAAATGAGCAGGGGAAAGCTACTTAAATATTTGGAGTCATGGTGGAGGGATAGAGATTTGAATGTGAGAAAGGAGAGGTGCCCTGCCGTCTGTGCAAATAAAAGCACATGTTAATGGGTATCTAAAGCGTTGGCTGTCATAGCTCTTGCAATGTGTTATTTTTAACGTGGTGGTTTGTTTTTTTAGTGTATTGAAATGTTGGAAGGATGTGGTCACTATTTAGGTTCATCAGCAGAGACGGTACTGTGGGGCGTCTTACTTTATATTTTTTTCAGTGTTGGGAATCGGGGAAGGAAGAGACTTCGATGTCCATGACTGTTAACTGAGTACTCTTCTTGCACTCCCATGTACTTTATAATGAAAGCAAATCTGATATCTAAAAATATGTAACACTCCATAAATGAGTAACTTTGAAATATCTTTGTATGTTAATTACATTACCTGGTACCTGACTTGGTTAGGGATGGGTGGGGAAAAATTATTTTCAGTTGAAGTAAATGTCTAATATACAGTTATTGGAACAAGTGGTTCACATTTTATGGCTATTTATGCTATTAGTAATCTGAACTCAGTTCAGTAATTGCTGAATCAATTTCCTTCAATGTACACTTAATCTGTTAAACAAGATGTAGAGCCTTAAAATTAAATACTCCTATTTTGTTTTTTTTCTGCAGGTCAAAACAAGCAATGTTATCTTGAAGACTGGCTTTGATTTTCTAGACAACTGGTAAAGACAGTCCATAGTTCAAACCAATTTTGGAACTAAAAAGGGGCATCTTTCTCCTGATCAAATTACTAGCTTCTGTGTATTTTTAAAAAGTAATTTTCAAGCTTTTTAATGTTGCCTTTGTATACACATTTTTGCGAGACCAGATTTTGTATTTTAAATGATCCAGTGTTAGACATGTAGTTTCATTTGGGATGTTTTTAAATGTCTGTTACAATTAGAGTAGTTTCATTTTCTAGTAGCCATATTTGTATTAAGAGGAAAAAAAGTCAATCAGTGTCTAAATTCCATCAAAAATAAGTTTCTATTTCACTAGAAAACTGGCCAGGATGGCTTATAAACCACAACACAGATCACTACAAAAATCGAATTCAACGATTCAAATAAGCTAATGAAACACAAAACAACCTTGTCAGTTCTAATAAAGGAAATTATACGTTGGCTTCAAATAATAACAGTATAGCTTTAAAAAAAAAAAAAAAAAGAGCATGGAAAATGTAAAGCATTCTACTTAGGTATATTTCACGTTTACTTGGCCAAAGATGTCCCACCACTTTGTAGGGTCTTTGGACAGTGTCAGCTGGAGAAATTGATACTTTGAGGTGAGGAGTTGAGGGTTTTGTCAAAGAAGTTGGGTCAAATCAGCATTGTAGCTGTGCTTGGGAGATAAATTTGTTGGAATAAATGTTGCTAGTCTTTTACCTTAGGCTGAAAATCAGTGGAAACAACAATCTTCAGGGAACACAGTCCAAAAGACATCACTACTCCCTTTGATGCATCCTATAACTCCAGGTAACAGTAATGTTGGAGTGATGCTCTGGTATCTCTGGGGTGGAGCTCACCCAAGAGTCTTTGTTACAATAAGCTGCCATGTTTGTGACATGGCATTGTGATAAGGTCTTTTGTACTGTTTTGATAACAACTGTTTCTCATGAAGGACACATCAATCTAATTCCTGGTGCTGCGCCCCTTTGTGGGTATGTTCTCCATTGTGTCTTAAATTCTGATAATTGTCTGCTCTGGAAATGGAGATAGAATCTTGAGGGAGAACTTGACAAGTTTTCTGCTTCTGTGACTGTAAATTTTTATCTAGTGTTACATATAAAGAGCCAGACTATATTTGGCAGTTGAACTGTCATCTCAGAAATGCAGCATGATTTCCATACAGTCTCACTGTGTCCACATCACCTGAAAGCCTTAATTCCTCTAACGCACAGCCAGCAAATTGTCTTTTCCAACACCAAAGGTTTGTGACCTTCTCCTTTTTAACCTTCATTACCAGTTCGCAGGATATATCTTTTGGAATGGTGGTTAAACATACAGTGCTTCATTATACCTAATGACTCTACACCAAAAATGTATCTCAAGGCCATCAAGTAGAAGTTTTCACCAGCTAGACTTAGGTTTACCATTGTCTGGCATTTGACCATCTAAACCCTTTACCATTGGCAATTAAAACCTAGAGGGCCATGTTACTTCTACAAAATTGTTTTTTAATATATGATCTAAGTGTTCTTTTGCGGGTTTTTTGTGTGAACTACAACTCAGTGGCAGTTGGAGCAGTGTTCGGGGCCAGCAGAAGGCAGAATGTATGAAGAATTAAAAACTACCCAGTGGTGGTGGCCTTGTTCTTTATTTTTGACAGAAGTGGGGGGGGAAGAGTTTTGGGAAGTTTTCAGTGCAAAAGTCTGTTATCTAACTGTCTGTGAGGATCTCCTGAGTAATGATGTATGTCTGTATTATTGTGACCAGAAGACTGAAACAAACCCCATGTGACTGAAAAGCGTGTATGCTCTCACCAACAGAAGTTTAAAACAATAAATCATCATCTAATCTACTTTGTCTCCATCAATTACATTTGGGATCAGCATGACAACCAAACACCTTCTCTTCCTTAATTTGACCCAAGCAAGACAATGGGTGTTTTCAGATGTGACGTTACCACAAGTGGTCACTCTTACCCCAGTGTGACCATCCATGTTGGTGTCGTATTTAGTCCCGCCTGTCAGATATTTGCTGCGGGCAGGAACAAATATACCCTGGACCGTGGCATAATTAACTCCGGGGTTGTATGCTGGGCTCCCTGCCAGCAGAGTTAGCCATACTATGGTCCGGGGAAGCCTACCCTGGATCATGGAAGATTGGGCAGTCACGTCTGATGGCCTGGTCTACCTAACTCCAGCAGGTAGCTGGAGCTTTTCTAGGTGGGCATGGCAGCCTCCTAGTCTGCCGCACCCACCTGTCAGGGAGGGGGGTCAGGCTTTGTTGAGCATGGGGGATGGGACTGTGAGGACCACATCCCCCAGCCACCGGCCCATTTGTTTGGCGGCCAGGCCTACTCCTGCCCGGAGTGAGGGCTGTCACCCCGGGCAGGATCAAAGTGTGGCGGTGCTCAGCACCGTCCTGTTTAAAAATATCCAGTATAAGGTAATGTGAAAAGCAAGTATTTTACAAGTCTGCAGAAAGTCTGACCACCTTCCCAAAGGTTCCATGCTTTAGGTTCTCATCCAACACATCCTGCTCCTTTCTGATACCTGGAGAACTAAAATCTCTAAGATTTACTTATCTCTAATTACACCACACTCAGTCCTATGAAAATACAGGCAAGAGGTCCATGACGAAGACCGTGTTGGACTGAGACAGACATTGCACTTCCTTGTGCGCTCCTCCCACCCCAAAATTCTCAGATAACTTTCTCTAAAAATACTATTTTAAAGGTCAAGTAATAGCATCAAGATGGTAAAATCAAGCACATGAGCCAACTTAAAAGAAGCCAAAATAATATCCAAACTACATACAAGCAAGTACAAATTATTTTTTAAATGTAAAAAATATCCAAAAATATATTTAGTCAATGCACAAAATATCTAAACCAAAACTAAAAAAATTTAAAACTTCTAAAAATATATTTTAAAATATCCAAAGAACCAAATATTTTTTTTAAAAAACTAAAAATCACTCAGGGAGGGCGAACAATTAAAAAGGATTATACTGTTGTAGTGAAGAGCAACAAAATCAAGGAGAAAATACATTTTTAAAAATTTAAATAAAAAAGAAATGGCACCCAAAGATAGAAAACACATTAGAGTACTTTCTAGACCTATTTCATACTTTCATACCATAGCTTTTAGTAGTAGTATGCTTACAGTACTTAATATTGACACAAAGCAAATGATATCCCCATGGACATACTGCATACATGCCAACTGTTTTAGATGGGCCACTAAATTCAACTTAAGCAGACTTCTTTGTAGTTAGGTCAACTTCCTTGTTTTCTCCATGTATCAAAGGCAATGTTCTGAACGCCAGCCCTACCCCTGGAGCCTTGACTGGTTAAAGACAAACTGGCAGGAAGGACTGGCTTATCTGTCCTCTACTGGAGCCCTGACTGGCCATAGATCTAAGAATTAGGGATGTGAGAACAGAACCGAGTTTGGGAATTCGGTTCGGTTTGAAAATCGAGTTCGGTTCGGTCGACTGAGCTATTCGAGTTTGCGCCAAACTTCCGAACCGTGTTCGCACATCCCTACTAAGAATACCTCCTTCCAGCCGTTACCCCTAGTTAGAGGAGATAGGTGATGTTGACACTGTTAGTAGTACCATGGGGGCACAGCCATGATTAGAGCTCCATTGTGTTAGGCAGTGTTCAAACACGTGCTAAGAATAAGCTCCATCCATTTACAATGCCAGTAGATGGGAAAAGGAAAGGAGGAAAGCAAAACAGGCACAATGGGGCAAAATAACTTGCCTAAGGTCACACAGCAGGTCAGTAGCAGACCTGGACATAGGCTGACACTGAATCGTGACTGTGCCCTAACCACTAGTCCATGCTTCTCCTACTTACAGAATCCTTTCACCAGTGTTTATAACTATAGCCCCTACCTCATTTTTCTCAATTGTTGCCAAAAATATAATTGCTATTGGCCAGAACTGGCTGAACAGCAAACAGTCGCTGTATGGTGACCATCACAGTGCCCTTTATAGCAAAGACAGGCTTAGCTACTGCATTCTACCCAAGAAGCCATAGACATGAGCTATGTTTCAAAGACCAAAATAATGTCTTAATTGTTCTAAGCATCTGTCAAAATTCTATTGCCAAATCTTATCTCCATAAACTCAAACCCAGCTTAAAACAAATAGGACAAAACATTACTGTCTATAAATAGCAGTAGACTTGGAAGGGGTTATTCATACTCCTAAACTGTGTTATACAAATTCCTCCAAAAACCCAAATGTTTCCAGTGTAACAAAAATAGCTTATCACCCCAATCAAATCATTCTATAATCATTGCTTGCTTCCAGATGAGAAGGGGCTGAGTTTTATTTGTCATTTTAGATTTGTTGGCATTTGTGCTGCAGTGATCCCAAGAACAGAATCTACAGAGCCCTTAGCTGAGTAAATTACATTATGTCTTTGCATAAGGGGCTGGATGGGGGAATTAGAAACTGATTGGTTTATCTTGATTGACAAAAGCTGTTGGCTCCAATCCTCCACAGCTGCTGAGGAGCAGACAGTGCAGTTCAGAAGGTCATAAGAGAAATGAGGGGTGGCGGGAAGGCAAGCATAGGGGCAATCCTGGGCCGGTTTCCTAGTTCCTGGTGTAAATCAGTCTGACATAAGAGCTGCTACAACTCACATAATCCCTCTCAAGGTTGCTGCAACTACTGAGCACCAAAAAGACCAGGCCAAGTTCCCTTTGTACCAGCTATTCCTCGTGCCCTGGACATAAGGGGAAGGTACCTACGTAAGAATCTTCTGTGCCACCAGAAATTCCTTCTTTGTTGTTGCTGGCTACATCAAGGCACCCAAATAAAGGCAGGCAAAATGAGTGACGTCTTTTTATAAATGCTATGCCTAAAAAAAGTGTACGTAGACCACAGAGCAAGTCAAAAGCAGCAGAAATAGCAAGCGCCTCAGCTCCAGCTTGTGGAGAGGACGGGAGCAGTAGCGGAGAGAAGAGAACTTGTGGAGCCCATGCTGGTGTCGGTAAGAGCGGATTCCATGCTGATATGCCGGGCCGGGGGTTGGACCTGGCCAGCCCCCCACCCCCGGAGACGTATGTGTGTGGGTGTTTGGTGTTCTGTTCCCTCTGTGGCAGCTGTGGTTGGGGACATGCCCTGCCTGCCTCCCCCTCGTGGGGAATTGTTTTTGGGGGGCAGTTGTCCTCGCCCCCGTCCCCCTGGAGACTGTGGTAGAAGCCTTTTTCTATCTGCCTCTTGGGAGCCCGGGTACTAGCGGGCTGGGGACACCTACCTGACAGCTGGAGCATGATGCCGGCGCTTCCACCCCCAGGAAGGGGGGTGGGGCTTGGGAAAGCCGGCTTACGGGTCGCTCCCTCAAGTGCCCGGAGCAACCGACGGCCGTGCCAGGGGCTCGTGCCGAAGGGGCACATCCAAAGGGGCTTGGGAGGGGCCGGCAGTTGGGGCCGGCCGATGGACCCGGAGTATGTAGCGTTTGGTGGAAGGGGGAATATGTATATGTGGCAAGTGAAAGGATTCTCCCTCCTCGTGAGAGCAGGAGGGTAGATGGAGGGTCTCCCCCTGGTGGTAGCAGGGTGGGGTTAAGGAAGTAGGTTTTGTGAAAAAATGGAAGGGATATAGTTGCGGGGTGGGTAGAATTATATTGCATATGTAATCTTAGATCGATGTGGGAGGTTGTTGATGATGATGATGACTGAATTATTTGGTGCTTAGGTATACTATGTATTGTAATATTTTGTGTTGTAAGCTGCCTCAAGCCATTTGTGATGGGAGAGTATGGGATACAAATTAAAATTGATGATGGATGATGGTAAGCATAGGCAAAATTACAGCTTGGGTGTTCTTGGACTACTTTGTAGGATTTGTGCACCGATATATTCCACAGAGCACAATAATTGCTTCTAATAAGTTCCCCAAGCTCCAGGGCACCCACCCATGAGAGAGCTGTGCCTGCAAAGTACAACTGCACACCTCCAACAGTCCCTGTTTGGAAGGGACAGTCCCTCTTTGGGTGCTGAATCCCACTGTTCCTCTTTCAAGGGGTCAAGGTTCCTCTTTCATGAGAACCACAGAAACACAATATTCAGGTCTCAGACGCATTCCTAGCTGCCTCCCACGAAAAGCTGTTGCAAGGACAATGAAATGACAAGAAAGTAAGTGGAATGATAAGCAGGAGAGTTTTGGTCTCTCTTTATGCACTTGGAATATTGGAAGGGGTGTGTGTGTGCTCACATGCACAAAGGGTCACTGGCCAACAGGGCAGGGCTTGTTCCTGTTTGGCCGCTCAAAATGTTAAAAAATACAAAAACTTGAACCTAACACTAGATGGGTGTTTTTAGATAAGCACCTCCCCACCAATCATGCATGTTGCAGGGCTGCACAGGACACCAGTGCGGTTGTGCAGCATGCATGATGGGTGGGGTGAGTACGTGAGTAGGAACCAGTGCCCTGAGTAAACATTGATATACTGATTACTTTGTACAATCAAGAGGAGTTGAGGATTAAATAATTATTAGCACACTTAAAGATGGAAATAAAGTGGAGAGGAATCAGAGTCACAAAGATTAACACAAGATCTTTGAGGAACTCAGGAAAGGTTGATAGAATGGGAAATGTTCAGCTAAAAAAGAGAAGGCTGAAAAGGGTGGGGGGTGGGGGAGGAGAGACACAAGTTTTCAAATATGTCCGATGTTGCTAAAAAGAGGATGAAAATCAATCAACTCCCTTCTGTAGCCACCATGGGTAGCAAGAGACAACCGCCGTGATCCACAAACAGCTTACTCCAGACTAGCTCCGTGGAGGCTAAGTGGTTTGTGAATCATGTCAAATGGGCTCAAAATGCAGGAAGAAAGATGGAGGCTAAATATCAGAGAAGATTTCCCAGCAATAAGAATTGGCAAGGGAGGTGGTGGAATTTTTAAAAATGTGTTAAATCGTTTGGGGAGCGTGCAGGTATAAATAGTTTTACCTCAAAGTGGAGAGATGGACTGGATGACCTCTTACGAGACTTACAGTTATGAGCACTTAGCTACACACACATTAAAAATGTAATAAAGATCATCAGGAACAAAATTCCTTCATGCACATGTAACAGTCTCCTGGAGAGACAATCAAAGAATGAGCTATACATGATGAATGTTAGTCATGTCACTTAATGCACAATGGGAAAACATTCTGGTACTAGTATATGGTGATGAGGGTTATGTAATAGTATAGGTAAGATTGGAAGGGGAGAACGATCATCGGGTGGGGGAACGTAAGTAGCGCCATGCTGGGTCAGACCAATCAGCCATCAAGTCCAGCATCCTGTCTCCAACGGTGGCCAATCTTTCTCTTGGGATAAGTACGCAACAGGTCACAATGGGCTATTATTATTATTATAAGCATTTATATAGCACCAATGATGTACCTGGCACTTTACAAAAAACAAGATAGACACGGTCCCTGCCCGAGAGCATCCAATCTAAAGACGGGGAGGGGAGCCAGGGAAGGGGGAACAGGGAGAGACTAGGAATGTGACATTCATGAGGATGCGAGAACTCAGGTACACGTTCTTGGCTCAGTTACAGTAAATTGGGAGTTTACAGAGGTGAGGGAGAGAATAGGAAAGGAGCAGAGTGCTCGACCGGGTTCGGAGGGAGATCAGGGCAGAGAGGTAGGGGGGAGCAAGGTTGTGAAGGCCTTTGTAAGTGAAGACAAGGAGTTTGTACAGAATACGCTCAGGAAGAGGGAGCCAGTGGAGAGAGGAGAGGCTGCACATGGTCAAAGCGACAGGCTAGGTGGATGATCCTGGCAGCAGAGTTTTGAACAGAGATGAGGGAAGAAAGGTGAGAGTGGGGGGAGGCCAGCAAGGAGGAGGTTACAATAGTCGAGGTGTGAGATGACTAGGGCATGAATGAGAGTTTTGGCAGAGGAGACAGACAGAAAAGGGCGGATCTTAGCAATGTTGTGGAGGGAGAAACTGCAGGATTTGGCAACGGAGTCAATGTAGGGTTTGAAGGTAAGGTGCGAGTTGAAGATGAAGCCCAGGCTATGGGCTTGGGGGACAGGGAGGATGGAGACCCCGTCAATGGCAATTGACAGGGAAGAGGGAAAGGAAGGATTGGGAGGGAAGAGGAGTTCAGTTTTCGCCATGTTCAGTTTGAGTTGGCGTTGAGACATCCAGGC
>QEPC01001496.1:1781626-1797192 GCA_003113815.1 Sphenodon punctatus
AAACTTTCTTGCTGGGGCTTTTAAGTTTTTTACATTGCAGCCATTTTTAAATGGCTGCAATGTAAAAAAATCCGGTACCCCGGAATCCGGTACCCGGTCCGGATTACCGGGTCGAATCCGATAATCCCGGTACGCCCGGTACCGGCATTATCGGATACCGGATTCTACCGGTTTCCCACCCCTAATAGGTGGTATTGGAAACGGTGGGAAGCAATGAATTTGCCTAGGGATAGGGTGTAGATAGAGAAGAGGAGAGGGCCAAGGACAGAGCCTTGGGGAACCCTGACCGAGAGGGGGAGGGGGAGGAGTTAGGAAGTGATACATTGAAGGAGTGGTCAGAGAGGTAGGAGGAGAACCAGTTGAGAACAGAGTCCCAGAATTCAAGGGAGGGAGTGGAACAATTCAAGCAGGAGTGAGTGGTCAACCGTGTTGAAGGCAGTAGAGAGATCAAGGAGGACAAGAAGAGAGTAAAGGTGGTTGGATTTAGCCACAAGAAGATCATTGGTGATCTAAGCAAGACCGGTTTCAGTGGAGTGAAGCCAGATTGGAGGGGGTCAAGGGAGGATTGGCGGAGAGGAGGTCGAGGCAATGGGAGTAGATAACCTGTTCAAGGAGCTTGGAAGCAAAAGGGAAGAGCAAGACAGGACGGTAATTAGAGGGTTCCAAAGTGGACTTTTTGAGGATGGGGGAGACAGTGGTGTGCCCAGGGGGCAAGTGGAGGGGTTGGAGGAGGAAAGCATCAAGGAGATTTCCTCAAGGGAGGCGGGAGGGAAGGAGGACAGAGGAGAAGTGGAGGGAGAGGGGAGGGATCATTCCCTGTTGTTCCAGCCCCCAAGAGTAAGAGGTTCCATCCCCAAACCCTACTTGGCTAATTGCCATTAATGGAACTATCCTCCAGGAACTTATCCAATCCCTGTTTAAAACTAGCTACGCTACTGGCCTTGGCCACTTCCTCGGCAGTAAATTTCACAAATTAATTGTGCACTAAGTGAAAACAATACTTTCTCTTATTTTATTTAAATTAAATTAGCTATTAGCCAGGTAGTTTGCGGGAATGTAACCTCTTACTGTCAGGAGCTAGGCATGAACAGCAGGGGATGGATTGCCCCATAGTGACCTGCTGGGTACTCCAAGCAACGGAGATTAGCCACAGTCGGAGACAGGATGCTGGGCTCGATGGACCGTTGGTCTGACCCAGTATGGCACTTCCTATGTTCTTATGCCAGTTAATTTCATGGAGTCCCCTTGTTCTAGTACTGTTAGAATGGGAAATAACTGTTTCCTATTAATGTGCTCCATACCACTCATGATTTTATAAACTTCTATCATATCCCTTCTCAGTTGTCTCATCTCCAAGCTGAAGAGCCTAACCTGCTAAGGCTCTCTTCATATGGGAGCCGTTCCATACCCTTGATCATTTTTGTTGCCCTTCTCTGTACCTTTTCCAGTTCTACTGTGTCTTTTTGAGGTGGGGCGACAAGAACTGCACATAGGAGGAAGAGTGATTGCATGCTACAAAGCAGTGACTCCTGCATCACCTTACATTACCTGTGACTTGTATAGGAGACCCAGGCATGGGGAAAAGAGGTGTGGACAGGGCATACTACTACTACTGTTTATCATTTCTATAGCACTACTAGGCATATGCAGTGCTTTACAGTAACAGATTTTTTGGAGACAGATCCCTGCCAACTTAGGGTATTTTCATACGTGATGGTTCTCAGAGCCGTCATGCATTGATCCTGTCCGTGGTGAGAACCCCTCACCACGCTCAAGATCAGGCCCGGCCGCCGAACAAACGTGCCGGCGGCTGGGGCTGGGGAAAGGGCAGGAGGATGTGCAGTCATGGGTCCGTGTGGCCCTGCCCCCTACGCTGCTCAGTGTGACCCTGCCTCCTCCTGATGGGCGGGTGTGGTGGCCTATGAGGCACTCACCTGGAGAAGCTCCGGCCGCAGATGTGACGGCCCACTCTACCACGGGGTAGGCTTTCCTGGACTGGCAGGGCTAACTCCAGGATGTGTGCTGGGCTCCCTGCCAGCACACATCCCAGAGTTAATCCTGCTATGGTCTGGGGTTAATTTATTCCCACCCGCAGCAAACATCTGGTGGGCAGGAATGAACATGACACCACCATGGGTGGCCACACTGGAGCTAGCGTGGCCACCTATGGTAGCATCACGTCTAAAAATACCCTTATAATCTAAGATAGACACGGGTGAGGGGAACACCCGTGGTAGCATCATGTCTAAAAAGACAATCTAAGGTAGACAAGGATGAGGGGAACACAGGGAAAGAGACACACACACATTTCCATTTTACAAATGGGGAACTGAGGTTGAGAGGTGGTGACTTGCCCAAGGCCACCCAGTGAGTTCATGGCTAAGGCAGGATTCGAACCCTGGCTTCCCAGGTCCAAGTCCAGCACATTATCCTTGCACCTCCTTTTAAGTTCCCAGCTGCTGTAATAGTTCCTGGGGGTCAGTGGCAACCAGTACACAGTCTTGCAGTTTCTAAATGGTATCAGCTCTTCAAGTAGAGCAGCCTCAGGAATGCGGGCCTATAATGAATACTCTCCTCCACTTCATGGAATGCTTTTGGGTTCCATAGCCTAGGCCTTACTACAACAACCCTGTATCAGTGGAAAATGAACATCTGATTTTAAAACGAGAGCCATGTATAAAAGGTTACCACCCAGCCATTCCTTATTAAAAAAACGCACGCCTGCACATTGCGTTGCAGATTGTCTGACGCAGCTTCCAGATGCAATAGAAGTAAAAGAAATTAAATACAAAGGAGTTTGAATATACCCCGATATGTGGCATGCACTCAATTAGCTGCAAAATCTTCTTGTTCCAGAACTATTAAGCAAATGACAATTTCATTATCTAAAAGAAAGGTTGTATGTGGTTGGAGGAAGAGGGGTTCTGCTCAGTAACTATAAGAGACTTCAGACCTTTTAAAATCATTTGGGGGAAACAAAATAAAAACACATTTGCAGCCAAACTTCAGGGAAACCAAGTTTCAGCCAGATGTGATTTGGAATTGCTAAAACAGTCTAAAAATCCCAGGAAGCAGGATTTAGAATGAAAATGCCAACGCTCTTTTAATAATACAATACAGCCCCATAATACGACATAAATCTGTTGCTGCTGCTGCTGTTGCTTCTACTTCTGGAAAGATTCAGAGGAACGGGGACATATTCATCTGCTATCCTCTGTTATCTAAGCAGCTTGTTTGCTCTTACTGTGTTTGTCTGCTATAGCACCCATCCACCAGGCCTTCCTTCTTAAATGGCCACAGTCTATGCTGACTTACCAAAAAGCAAAGAGGATTTGAGTAGATGCCCGGAAAGTGGGAATTTATCTCAAAAATTAATTGCAAATTAGTTTAGAAAGCTCTCTCATTTCTATCTATACCCTGTCCCTAGGCAAACTCATTGCCTCCCATGGCTTCCAATATCACCGCTACGCTGATGACACTCAACTCTCTCTCTCTCCTCCCTCTCTCTCTCCATCTGTTCAAATTCGCCTCACCAGCTGTCTCTCTGATACCTCTACCTGGATGTCTCAACATCAACTCAAACTCAACATGGCTAAAACTGAACTCTTCCCCCCTCATCCTTCCTCTCCCTCTTCCCTGTCGATCGTCATCAACAGGGTTACCATCCTTCCTGTCCCCCAAGCCCGTAGCTTAGGCTTCATCTTTGACTCATCCCTTTCTTTTAAACCCTACATTGACTCTGTTGCCAAATTCTGTCGCTTCTCCATAACATTGCTAAGATTCACCCTTTTCTCTCTGTCTCCTCTGCCAGAACCCTTGTTCATGCCCTGGTCATCTCTCGTCTCGATTACTGTAATCTCCTTTTCACTGGCCTCCCTCGCTCTCCCCTTTCTCCCCTTATCTCCATCCAAAACTCTGGTGCCATGGTCATCCACCTCACCCATCGCTTCGACCACCTGCAGCCCCTCCTCTCTTCACTGGTTCCCCCTTCCTGAATGAATCCTGCACAAGCTCCTAGTCTTCACCTATAAAGCTCTTCACAACCTTGCTCCCCTCTACCTCTCTGCGCTAATTTCCCTTCATCCTCCAGTCCGTGAACTCCGCTCCTCCTCTGTCCCCTCTCTCGCCCTCCCACACCTCCCCTGATCCTGTAACCGCCTTCGTCCCTTCTCCTTAGCTGCCCTCCATGCCTGGAACTCCCTCCCTGCCCACATCCGCCTTTCCCCCTCCCTTTGTACCTTAAAATCCTTCCTCAAGACCCACCTCTTCTGCTCTGCCCTCTCCGACTTCTTGCTCTGCTCACCTAACTCCTGCTGATACCCTCCATCCAGTACAGTCTGTTACATGAGGTCTGTGTTCTCATATCCTCACCACATGGACCAGCCAGCTATCATTCTCGATGTAACCAAGCCAAACGCGTGCACCTGTGACCTCGCATCTTCGTGAATGTTACACTCCCTTCGTATCCCCCCCCCCCCTCCATCTCTCAGATTGTAAACCCTAGGGCAGGGACCATGTCTATTAAATTACTTTGTAAAGCACAGGTACATTGCTGGCGCTATATAAATGCTTGCTAATAATAAATAAATAAATAAATAATAATGTATTTACCTAATTGTTATTTTAATCAGGACCTCATTTGTACCTAGCACTGTACAAACACAGAGACCCAATATTTGCCCCAATGAACCCACAAACTAAGGGTTTAATCCTATAAGTAGATCAGTGTGAGCAGACATAAGAACTACCATATTGGGACAGACCAATAGTGCATATACTCCAATATCCTATTTCCAAGAGTGGCCAATGCCAATGATTTGGTGAACTGGCTAGCCTTGCTGCCCTGAAGCATCTGACACTCATCCGTCAAGGCAACCCAGGCAAAATTGAAAAAATATGGAAAAACGTCCTAGAGTTGTAGGGGTGTGCAATTTTGTTTTTGTTTTTCTAAAAATAGAAATGAAAATTAAATCCCATTATCAGTTTTGTTAAATAATTCCAAAATTTCAGAATAAAAACAAAACTTTTTAGAATTAAAAAAAATGCAGATTTTGGGACATAAACTCCAGGCTATAACTTCTGTGTTTTCTGACCAATTGGCACAACATTTGAACAGTTTGTACCCCCACTGAGGGATCATTCCTGCCAAATTTCAGAAGGATTAGAAAACGGGTCCTGATTTTATAAGTATAATGGTGCATTTCCAGCTGTCACTTCTTTGCTTCCCATCCAATTTGAATGAGATTTAGACAGATTGTACCCTTCATACACCCCAGCACCCTGGGGTGCTGCTGGTATACCAGGCCCCTTCCTGTCCAGCAGCATCCCTTGCCGCTCTAGCAGAGCTAGTCTCGGAGGTGGCACTGAACTCCTCCAGGATCTTGGTCCTGGGGGACTTCAACGTCCACGCCAACGCTGGCCTTGTAGGAGCAGAGCGTGAGTTCATGGCCGCCATGGCAACCATGGACTTGTCCCAAGTGGTCAACTGCCTGACCCATGTGGGGCGGGCACACCCTCGACCTGATCTCCTGTTCTGGTCTTGAGGCGGGTGATCCGTTAGTGGGGGATGTGAGGATCACGCCCTTGTCATGGATGGATGATCATCTCCTACAGGCCAGTTTCTCAGCACACCTCCTTCAGAAAGGGAATGGACCAGTTAGGTTGGTCCGCTCTTGGAGGCTGATGGAACTGCAATGGTTCCAGGAGGCTCTGAGGGAGTTAACCATAGACCCCGACGGTCACTCTGCCGATGAGCTTGTCCAGCATTGCAACATCTTGCTGGGGGAGGCAATTGACAGGGTGGCTCCGACACTTCTCCCTCCATCTCGTCACCGCAGGGCCCCTTGGTTTACTGAGGGGCTGCGGGGTATGAAACAGGTAGGTAGGAGACTAGAGCGATGCTGGCGTCGGACTCACTCTGAATCTGACCAACTACTCCATAGGACCCATTTGCGGTCCTATGTTGAGGCTGTGAGGACAGCAAAGAAGGAGTTCTTTGCTGCCCTCATAGCGTCTGCGAAGTCGCGTCCAGTGGAGCTGTTCCGGGTGGTGCGGGGGCTGGTCAGTCCGACCTCCCTCCTCCTGGACGGGGCTTGTCCCAGGCCCGCTGTGAGGAGTTTGCTACCTACTTTGCAGACAAGATCGCTCAGATCCAGAGTAACTTTGACACCGGATTGGAAGCAGTAAGCGAGGGGCACGAGGTTATGGAGGTACCGTCTGATCGATCTTTCTGGGATGAGTTTCAGGAAGTGACGCCAGCCAATGCAGTGAATGTCCTGGGGTCTGTTAAGAGCCACTAGTTGTGAATTAGATCCATGGCCGTTCTGGTTGGTGAAGGCCTCCAGGGAGACCTTGGGGACGGTGCTAGCGAGGGTACTGAATGCGTCCCTTTGGCAGGGGAGATTGTCACCCAGCCTCAAGGAGGCTGTGGTGCGCCCCCTGCTGAAGAAGCCATCTTTGGATGTGGACGCACTCGCCAGTTACCGACCCTGTCTCTAATCTTCCCTTTTTAGGGAAGGTTATTGAACGGGCAGTGGCACTGCAGCTCCAGGTGCATTTGGATAGCATCAGTTTCCTTGACCCTTTTCAGTCTGGGTTCTTCCCCGGCTATGGTACTGAGACAGCGTTGGTGGCCTTGGAGGATGATCTCTGCCGGGAGATGGACGCAGGATGTTCAACATTTCTGATCCTGCTAGATCTCTCGGCCGCATTTGACACCGTGGACCATGGGCTGCTGCTGAAACAGCTGCGAGACCTGGGGGGCCTGGACGGGACAGTTCTAGGGTGGTTCCGCTCATTCCTCTTGGGGAGAAGTCAGCAGGTGGTGCTGGGGGCTGAAACATCAAGCCCCCGGGCCTTGACCTGAGGTGTTCCGCAGGGTTCGATCCTGTCTCCATTATTATTTAATGTGTATATGCGGCCCCTGCGGGAGATCGTGAGAGGGTTCAGGGTGCGATGTCACCAATATGCTGATGATACTCAGCTGTACCTCTCCTTTTCAACTGACCCAGGTCCTGATGTCTCATTACTTTCCCAATGTTTGGAGGCCGTGGAGGATTGGTTGTGGCAGAGCAGACTGAAGCTTAATCCCGATAAGACGGAGGTGATGGTGGTGGGAGGGGTGAGGGAGGCACTGGCTCCCCTTGTAGAGGGGGTCCGTCCTCCTGTAGCCCAGCCGATTCGGAGTCTGGGGGTGGTGTAGGACTCAGGTCTCTGTCTGGATCGGCAGGTTGAGATGGTGGCTAAGGCTGCCTTCTGCCAGCTGTATCTTGTACGGAGGCTGCATCCATACATCTCCAGGCCCGACCTGGCCACTCCCATTCACGCCTTCATCACCTCGAGGCTAGACTACTGCAATGCGCTTTACGTGGGGCTTCCCTTGTTTCTGGTTCAGAGGCTGCAGCTGGTGCAGAATGCGGCAGCCCGTCTCCTTACAGGGACGGGGCGGCTGGAGCACATAACACCTGTGCTCCATACTCTGCACTGGCTGCCTATAGCGTACCGAGCCAGATTCAAGGTGTTAGTGTTGATCTATAAAGTCCTGCACGGTCTGGGTCCCTCATACCTTGGGGACCACCTTGCCCTCCGTGCCTCAGAGTGATCCCTTCGGTCCACTGGAGGTGCCTTTCTGGAGGTCCCCCATGTAAAACGGGGGGCCACAATGGAAAGGGTGTTCTCAGTGGCCGGGCCACAACTTTGGAACTCCCTCCCGGAGGAAGCCCGCCTGGCCCCAGGTTTGCTGGCATTTCGTCGAGCCTGTAAGACATGGCTGTTCGCCCAGGCCTTCAGAGGGGAGAATGGGAGGGGAGGGTAGTTGGGGGTTATTTTAAAGACTTTTATGATATTTTAAATTTGATGAATGGGGTTGTTTTTTTTAAATTGATTTTATTTCTGTGTTTTATGTTGTAAGCTGCCCCGAGATGCCATGAGCATGAGGGGGTGGCTAATAAATGTTTATAATAAATAATATAATAAATAAATATAAATATTCATACAAGGGATCATTTCTGCTGTATTTCATAAGGACTGGATAAAGGGTTCCAATTTTATAAGGAATTGAACATTTGTGATTTTAACAAGTCATGCAAATACTAGTCCTGAAAAGTTTGGGACAAAAATTAAAATTTCAGGAAATAACCAGGACTTCAGGCAGCAAGGCGGAGGGATGGGGGGAACAGCCCAGCAATCAAAAGACGTGATTGACACTGTCAGGCTGGCCTATTGGCATCCCAAAACAGATACCACAGAACTGTGACAGAGGACATAAGAGAATCCCATATTGACTCTTTTCTAAGCAGATACTTCCAACTTCCCAGTAACAAGCAGAGGGTTTGGGATGAACAAAGCATGGAATGAGATTCCATGGGGTGAAAACCGATATAACACTAACTCCACTTTAACACCACTAACATTTCTTATGCGTGTTGCAGGGCTGTATTGGTGTCCTATGCAGCCCTGCAACATGCATAAGAAATGTTTAAGCGGTGTTAAAGTGGAGTTAGCATTATGTCTGTTTTAATCCACTATTGACATTTCTGCTGACCAACTGGCATCGCAAACCCATCTTGTAACTCTGTGACAAACATGAAAGAATCCCTCGTATAAGCTCATTCTCTGGAGATACTGCCCAGGCTTCCAACTTGTCAGTAACCCAATCACTGAAATCAGAGAGACTTGGGGGTGGACACTGGGGAGCAAATATATGCTTCTGCCAAGCTGCGCAGCCCCCACCAAGACTAGATCCTGTGTGGCTCGTGGGTTGGCTCAGTGCTCTGTGTGTGTAACTGTGTGTGCTGCGGTCTTCAGCCTCCCTGAAAGTGCTCATAAAAGCAGAACTCTGCACCTACTCTCACTCATGTATACCCCCAAATACTTTGGGGTGCCAATAACTGAAGCCTGCACCAGTGCCTCTGGCACCTGCTCCTCCTCTGCTCTGCCCACCTCCTCCTGTCTTCTTCACCCTCTCTACAAATGCCCCCAAGAGCAGTTCTCTGCATCTAGTAAAGCCTCTATAATTAAAACAAAAGCAGCACCTGTAAGTGATTTAAGGAAATTTGCAACTTCTGTTAAAATAACAAAACTGATGTTGCTTATAAAATTGGGACCCTTGGTCCAATCCTTCTGAAATTTGGCAGGGATGATCCCTTGAGTGAGGGGAATAACCTGTCCAAATTTCATCCAAAGTGGATGGCATTACATCCAAAGTTCCTGGGGATTTTCATGTGTCACTAACATTCTCTCCTGATTACCATTTTTATAATCATGTATTTACAATTAATGACATAAAAGGTGTAGCCTCCCCCATTAAAGTCAATGGGCATTTTGAAATTGATTGCATAACAGCAGAAGATTGTACCAAGTTTTATTTATTTATTATTTATTATTTATTATAAAAACTTCTTATCCCACTCCCTCCTGCCAAGGTAGCTCGGGGCAGCGTACAATATAAAAGCATAAAATACACAACTTAAAAACAAACAATAAAACCATCAATTCCCCCCTAACCCTATCCCATCCGTCCCCCTACCCGTCTCTCTCACCACACACCTAGCAGAACAGCCAAGTTTTACACTGATGCCTGAAGGAGGGAAGGTCCTGGATCAAACGAACCTCTGCTGGGAGGGAGTTCCACAACCGAGGTGCGGTGACCAAGAACGTCCTCTCTACTGTGGCCCCCTGTCAAACATGGGGGACCTCCAAAAGGGTGACCCCGGCTGACTACAATGGCCATTCCACAACCTGGAGAGTGAGGTGGTCCTGCAGGTAGGCAGGGCCCAGGCCATATAGGACTTTAAAGTCAACACCAGCACCTTGAATCGGATCTGGTAGGCAACAGGCAGCCAGTGCAGAGAACGGGGCACTGGTGTTATGTGCTCTCGGCAGCCTGTACCCATCAGGAGATGGGCTGCCGCATTCTGCACCAGCTGCAGCCTCTGGACCGTCACCTTGGTTAGCCCAATGTAGAGTGTGTTACAGTAATCAAGCCTCGAGGTGATAAAGGCATGGATGATGGTGGCAAGGTTGCAGTCTGAGACATAAGAATGTAACCATCATGCCAGATGTCATTTGGCTAATGCACTCCTCGCCACAGCTGCCACCTGGAGATGCACTATACATTATGGAGAGAAAGGGCTTTACTTACACCTGCTTTCAAAACTTTCCATCACAGAGGAGTTTCTCATAAACCTGCAGCACAAAGATGTTGATATACTTAGCATTGCTATTGCACCTTCTGTCCAAGGAGCTCAGTGTCCTTTTCAAGCATTAATGGATGAAGCCCTTATCCTTGTGAAGTAGCTAAATATTATGAAACTCTCCTTATTGACATGTAAAACAGAGCCACAGAAAGCAACTGAAGGTCCCTCTACACATCTGTGTGACAGAGTGAAAAACAATTATTTAGGGACTTAATCACCACTACATTGCTTGGAACTGATTACAACTGTGAATAACTTCTTGATTCCGAGCCCTGTGCTGCAACCAACAGATCATTCTTCTTACTTGAGTTTAGGGGTGTAGCTACCATGAAACTAAGGGGCTCAATTGAACTCAGCAGACACTCGGAGCACCGGTTAGAAATTTTCAGAGTAAAGCAGAATATGGTTTGTCTTCTCCATGGAGAAGCTGAGAGCAGAAATAGCAGACAAAGCTCAAGAATTTTATGCTATAAGGTTCCCAATTTGGATCATTCTGCACTGCAAGAAAAGGGCTGATGGCAAAACATATTACTTGTATGAAAAGGATATACGAGTAACTGGTAGAGGACAGCTGCATGTCAGCTGTTGAGCATATTGGGAACATAAATGTTTGATTAAATCACAGCCCCTAATTGGTGAGGTTAGGGGAGAACAAGTGGGAATTGGTTACTATATTATACTCGAATGAGCACTTTTGAATTGAACAAAGATACTGGCATAGGGCTGGATTATATAAGACATTACATACATACATACATACATTTATTGTTGAAACACCAATAGCCATATGAGATATGAAGCTCCCTCCCCGGGAGAAATAAAATCCAAGCAATTTCCTGACAGATAGTCATCAGTGCCTTGACAGCTGTCAAATGGGGGTTCCAGCTCAAAGTTCTAGCTATTTGAATCCCAAATATAAGATGTTATAGGGCCATAAGAAATGTAAGTCAACATGTAACAGTGAAGAAAGAAGACTCTGGTGGTGCAATCTATGCTATTTCTGTCTTACAATGCCCTACTATGTATCTGAAAGCAATTACATTGTACAATATACATGTTGATATGAATATAATAAAATTAAAATTATTATTACAAAAATCAGAGTGGGTGGGGGCAGAGTACTGGCCCTGCACCCTCCCCTTCCCACTCTGAAAATTTCCTAATAGTGCTCAGGCTGCTTGTGTGAGTCAGCAACTTGCAGCGGTGCTCTCAGCTGGAGCTCCTTCAGCGTGGTGGCAGTCTGCCATGGGGGCTCTCACCCATTAAGGAAAATTCCACCACAGAGACGCCAATGCCTTGCCCTTAGGCGAGCCTATAATTGGGACACGAGCCCAGGCACACTGCAGCCTTGCTACACTACTGCTTGAGCTGCCATAAAATACAATCAAGACTGAATATATTACTGATGCAAATCTTATACTATATTAATCAGAAAGAAACCAAGAACGTATGCTGAGACATTCCCAGGAAAGCAAATGTTTAATTGTTACAGAAGGTACATTTCAGCCCTCCAGGTGCCATTTGCAAAATATCTCATGTCTCCCTTTATGACAGAGAATAAAAGTCATCGGGTAAGGTTGTGTGATGCCTGCTGTATGGAAGAGAAGGGGTGGAATCAGAAGTGACAGCCGTGCAGCGGTGGCTGCCTGACCCAGGCTGGGAAACTGCAGTGGACATGGTCTGGACTGGGTCGGGCCACACAACAAATGTGCCTGCAACTGGGCCGCTGGGGTGGGTGAGGAGATGCACAAACATGCAGCCAGTTGGCCCCAGTCCTGGGCTGCACCCAGCCCCCTTTCCCCTGCCATGACGGCCAACCATAGTCAAGTGGCCAATGATGGCTAGCCGTGGTGAGTAGCCATGGCAGATCCGATCCGAGCTGGTTCCGATGGGTCACAGCAGATGTGATAGCCTGCTGACCCAATCAGGCAGAGCTTATCTCAGGCTGTGGCCTGGACTCAGTCCAGGGGTGAGAGCCAGGGCTAGGTGCCGACACAGGCAGAGCATTCCCAGGCCAACATCTAGTGCAGGTGAGGTCCAGTGCAAAGTGGGCCACAGCAGCCCAACATTGTGTCTGTTTTTCCCCATGGACTGCTTTATGGCAGCTGGAATCTAGAAGCCACCAACACCCTGCCATCCCTGAAGACACCTAGATTTTCCAGACTTGCTTTTTAATTACTCTGTGATAAGGGCTGGCTATTAACACTTGGTAGATAATTTTGAAACCAGTTTCAGACCCCTACAACAGACTTTTGATCTCATGACCTATCATTCTTCTGCACTACGTGGCTTCTTTAGGGTGAAAATCATCTTTATGCAAAGAGGTTGGCATAAGGTCTATGCATTGCTTCGCTGCCACCCAAGCTGTGTTTTGTATGGAGAACTTCAGTGGTACCTTGGTTTTGCACTGGGTGGGACTATGGCAAATTTCACTCTAGACAGTAAGGAGCTGCCTGCCTACAAGAACAACCTCTCTAAGACTATGAGTGTGCAGATAAGAAGCAACCGCCAAATGCTGGAATTTCTCTGTCACTGATCCATGCCGAGATGGGCAGCACAGTACTCCAAGCAAACATTGGCACTTAGAACAGATGCAAGTTCCACTTACTTCAATGGGATTCATGCCCATGTGACATGCTGGGTGTTTTTAAACGAGACACGTCCACACTTGCCCTCCCCCCGTGTCCAACTGTTTATGTGACAGTGGTGCATGGGGAGGCGCACTCCTGTAACCCACGCAGTGACCACTCATGGCCCTGCAGAGAGCACTCTTGAAAAATCCAAAGTGCCCCATGCGGGCCAGGGTGGCCACCTCCATGGATGGGGCAGCCATGCTGGGAACTTCTTGTTTGACGTCCTCCCCACACGCATTGTGTTCGTGGGCACCCTGCAGCCGTGCCACTCAGCAGCCATGGACCCTCCTCCCCCCCACACTTTAAAAAAAACACCTGCTAACTGTAGCACCACCTGCTTGGAGCATCGTACCCACTGTGTTGCTCCTCATGACTGCTCAAAGAGCAGAATTTTTGTCTTTTTCAATATATCACTGTGTACCAGCAACAATAGAGTGAACCAGGGAGAACAGAGGAACGGCACAGTGTGCCACAGATGAGCTCATGAGCCACAACACAGCTGGGGGTCGGGGGGGGATATGTTTAGCCTGAAGAGCCTTAAAGGGGCTTCTAAGGCAACTGCCTATCTTGTTCAGTCTTCTAAACTGATGCCACTTGGGCTACAGCTGGTTTTCAGAAGGTAAGGTCAAAGTATTGTCTATTAAACTGTGCTTTGAACTGAGCTGAACAACTTGGCCTTCAGCGCACTGTTGTGCAATACGCCCGAGGCTTATGGCAGCAAGACGTGTGAGGTGAAAGTAGGAGCTTAAAATGGCTGGAAGCTGTTGCTAAATCATAGCAAATAATTATGCCAAAGAATAAATCCAGATTTATGTTGATAAGTGCAAAGTGATGCACATAGAGAAAAATAATCCAAACTATGTATGCTTTTAGACGAGTGGGTCGCAGTTGCGCAACCTGATTGCACGATTTTTCAAAATCCTGTGAGGCGGGGTTAGACACAAGGCCAGCCCTACCATGGGGCAGCTTGGGGCAGCCACCCCGAGCCCCACTCCTAGGGGGATCCCGAGCATCGGGCCCCCGGTCAAGTCCGACTCAACTCCAACTGACAGGCAGCGGAATGAGACAGCAGGAGTGAGGGGGAGAGGCAGAGACCTTGCCTCTCCCACACTCTGTGCCCCCCCCTTCCGCTGCCTGTCAGTCTCAGCCAGGGGAAATGTGGGAGGCAGGGCTTCTGCCTCTCCCTCATTCCCCCTGGCCAAGACAGCCAGGCAACGGAGGGGGTCAGCGGAAGTGAGGGAGAAGCAGAGGCCCCACCTCTCCCTCAAACTGTGGGTGGGCCCCCCTGCCTGTCAGTCTCTCGGCCAGGGGCCTCTGCCTATCCCTCATTCCTCTGGCTGAGACAGCCAGCCAGCAGAGGGGGCCAGCCAGCAGAACTTCTGGTGGCGCCGGCGAGCAGTGCGGCAGCAGATTTAATCTACTGCCGTGTGCCCGCCCTGCCTGAGACTCCAAGTCCAGCTTGGGGGCCAGGCCAGTAGCAGCGGCAGATCAGGTAAGTGATCTGATGGCTGGGCTTGGGGATGGGCAGAGGGGAGTGCCCCTCCACCTGTCTCCGAGCCCGGGGAGCGCGCTGCCCCCAAACAGAGCCAGAAAGCGCCCCCTAAGCCAGGGAGCACCCCTAGGCCCACCGGCCGTCACCAGCAAAGCTGCTGGCAGAATAATAGGGCCCTGCCTTTGTTCCCCGCCCTGGGCCCCGCATACTCTAAGACTGGCCCTTGTTAGATGTGACGAGGGATGCGATCACGCACATTAAAACGGTCACGCATTGTTTGCCAACTGCGAACTAAATACCTCAATGTGTGAGGTATTTAGTTTGTGGTTGGTAGGTAAACAATGTGCGACTGCCTTGAATGTGCGTGATCACGTCTCTCATCACATCTTATCCTGCCTTGTGGAATTTTGAAAAATGTACACAATGCTGGGTTCTAATTTAGGGGTTATAGCTCAGGGAAAGGATCTTGGAATCATAGGGTGAAAACAGACATGACGCTAACCACCCTTTAACCACCCTTGGTGGTCATTTATGCATGTTGCAGAACTGCTAGGGCACCATGCAACATAGGGCACCCTGCAACATGGGGTGATTTCAGACATTAAGCGGTCCCGATTCCCCACAGTGGATTCCCAGCAGGGGTGAACAGATTAACCACCCCCCGTGGTCAAGGAAAACCCCGAACAGACATGACGGGACCGGGACCACGGCAGGGAATCGGACCACCGGACCATGGCCCGGGGCAGCGCAACAGACATTACGCCGATCCAGGGCCGGGCCGTGGTCAAAGCACCCGGAAGGTGCCGGGACAGCGCGTCCTGGCTTCTGTCATGTGCCCTTTAAATCTCCCTCCCCGGTCTGTGTTGTTACTGGTTGCCTTGCAGCGACGCTGAGTGCTTTGTCCCCGGCTGGGAATCATTGTCTTTGGTTCTGGCCAGTGGTTGCTGTTCAGACATTACTTTTTTTTGTTTCCCATTGGGAATCTCTTTGACCACGCTTTCGGAGATGGTCCAGGCCGGAGCTCCGGAAGCATGGTTGATTTTGACCCCATGTGGGTATTGACTGTGGTGAACATCTGGCGGCCGCCGAACAGACATGCAGGCTGCTTTGGTCCCGCCGCGGAATTGACCGTGGTTCACTGTGGTTGAGCGTGATCTCGTAATGTCTGAAATCACCCATGCATAAATAACCACCAAGGGTGGTTAAAGGGTGGTTAGTGTCATGTCTGTTTTCACCCATAGAGGA
>QEPC01001496.1:1798362-1814988 GCA_003113815.1 Sphenodon punctatus
CAGCTCCTGTCTCTCAGATTGTAAGCCCTAGGGGCAGGGACCGTGTCTATTTTATTACTTTGTAAAGTGCCAGGTACACTGCTGGCGCTATATAAATGTTTGTTAAAAATAATAATAATAATAATAATAATTATGATAACTGTATGTGAGCCGCCTCGAGTCATTCTTGAATGGGAGAGTGCGGGATATAAATTAAAAATGAAATGCAATGTGCAGCAGTGGCCAAAAAGGCAAACGGAATGTTAGGAGTTATTTGGAAACGGATAGAGAATAAATCAGAAAATATCATAATGCTGCTATATAAATCCATGGTGCGATCGCACCTTGAATACTGTGTGCAGTTCTGGTCACCCCATCTCAAAAAAAGATATAGTAGAACTAGAAAAGGTAAATAGAAGGGTGACCAAAATGATCAAGGGTGTGGAACAGCTTCCATACGAGGAGAGGCTTGATAGGTTGGGGCTCTTCAGCTTGGAGAAGAGACGACCGAGTGGGGATATGATAGAAATTTATAAAATCATGAGTGGGGTGAAACAACAGGGAGTTGTTTACCCTCTCAAGTAGTACTAGAACTAGGGGATCCCATAATATCAAATGCACACCCTCATCTCTACTTCCTTCCCCTGGGCTCACTCTTTGAGTGCTTGAGGGTAGGGACTGGATCCACAGGCCAGATCCAGGAACTGAAAAGGGGTCAACTAAAAGACAGCCCAAGGCTGGATTTGACCCATGGGCCAGATGTTCCCCCACCCTTACTTGGAGACTGCTGCAACATAGATAATAGCAAAAGGGAAAGATATAAAGAGGAAATTCGGGTGAGTTGCAATTAGGGATAAATAGGTAAACCCTAATAATTTAAGGGGACCCTTCGCAGTTTCCATTTTCAGACTTCCCATTCTGCTGTCATGGAAAAGACATTCAAAGGTTTTGTGCGGTCTAATCAACTTGTGGGTGTGATAATAGCCGTGCCCCATTAGCTTTCAGAATGTCATTTTATTTCATGCTATGGAATAAGTGACTTACCCCACATTAGTTCAGAAACTTCTTCTTTCAGTCACTGCAAAATCAAAATGCCTATTGAGCAATAAAAAAACCCAACCCCATCAAGTTATTTGTGCAGTGGCTGTTTTTGCAAAGGTTACAACTAAATAGAGAACGTTTGTTTGTGCTTCTCTCTCTCTCTCTCTGCAGGTATAAGTGGGCTTTGGGAGACGCAGAGTCATGGGCTTGAGAGGGGAGGTGGGAGAAGCTGGGAGAGACACAGCTGACAGAGCTACTCCCATTGTCTGTTTGTGCCTGCCTTTCTGCAGGTACAAGAGGGCTGTGGGAGCTGTAGGTGGTTGTCATCTGTTAATGGCTGTTTGGTGGGATGGACATTGTGCATTTGAACGCAGCAAAGATTCCTGGTGTCAAAGATTCTCCTTCCTGCAACATACCTCTTTGCTCTTTGTTTTAAATTTGTATAACTTTATTTTTTGGAGGGTGGGGAAGAAACTGTTGTTTGGTTAAGAAATTGGGTGGGTTGTGTTGAAAGATGGAAGGGTGGGTGAGCCATGACCCTCCTGTGAAAGGGGAGGGGGCCTGGGCATGGAGGGGGGCAGTGTATTATTTATACCATGATTCCCCTTTGAGGAGTGGGGAGGGGCAGTTTGGGCATGGGAGGAGAGATTTTTCTGGGAGATATGGAGTGTGGGCTGGGTTAAAGGGTGAGAGTTTTATTGTGTTGGGCTCGTTCATTTGTATTGTTTAAGGTTGTTTGTATTGAGGTATAGGGAGGTTGGATGTGAGGGAGGAGTTTGGAGCTGGGTATGTTAGAATTTTATTTGGATTTTTAATCTTTGTTTCTCACAGAGAAACACATTGTAGTCTTTCTTATTGAAATAGAAAATAATGTTTCATTTATTTACTTCAAGCAGGGGAACTGAAGATAACCAATTCTATGATGCTCTTAAGTAGATAATAGTAAAGAAAGGTTATAACACAAGCGATAGAGGTTCAGATATCTTCAAAGCAACCTTTATCCACTTACAATATGGCATAGATTTTCTATAACTCTGTATCTTTATCCCTGGAGAGAAGCCTTCCAGGCACCTGCCCTTACTTCTCACTCTTACTTAATCTTTGTAATCTGCCCTAAATCCATGTTTGGAGAAGGGCAGCGTAGAAATCTAAAGTAGTAATAGTAATAATAATAATAATTAATAATAAATAAGGGGTTGAGGTACGTTATTAGCCTTTAAGAGGAATGCGGTATGAATGGTCATTTATTCTTCGAATATTTTTTGCGGTTTTAATGAAGATTTTACTGGATTTTTTTTTTCTTTTGGTAAGTTTTGTTTTCTTGCTCTATAGGTTTTTGAATGCATTTCTATTCAATGTGTGATGACTTATTGCTAACATGCTAATAAAATGTTTACTACCATAATATAACATTTTGTTATAATCAAACAATTTGAACCCAGACCTGGAATGGAATAGAAAACAAAACATTATGACGGGAGGGCCTTTCAGTTGCCTACGTCCAATGAGTTTATTTCAGTTTCTACTTAAATTTTTAATATACTAAAAATGATGTCACCAGTTCATAGTGTAGATAAGAACTGTCCAAAGGATAGAAACTCAAGTGTACATTCTAACTACTCTGAGTTTTCACATACGTGTTATGGCCAGAGAAATATGAATGGCTATGCATATTGTGTGCCTTGAAATACCCAAGAGACTTAAAGAATGACCAGTGACCTTAACTCTGAAATGTCTTGGGTGCAATCCAGTTCCATACAAGTCAATGGGAGTTTACCCATTGACTTCAATGGGAGCTGGATTGCGCCCCTTTTTAGCCTGTTCCTATGAAAAGATCTAGTGTAGCCTAGGGATAAGGTGTTGGCCTGGGATTCCAGGGTTCAAATCCAGTCTTAGGCCTTTTTCACATGAGACCCCCCCCCCGCCCCGCCTCCACCAACATGTGTGACTGGGTGGGAAGGGGGGCGTCTGTGTGACAGCCGGTGTGTGTGTGTGCGTGTTCCCACGCTCCACCAATCCTACACACACAGAGGCATTGGACAAAACAGAGGTGCATGGAGATCAGTGGAGGTGGATGGAGATGGGAGTGTGTCCATGTGACGAGCCGCAGACGCGCCACGCACGGACCACAGTGCACACCCATTCCCCCCCTGCACTGCAGCTCCTCCAAGGACCATTTGAAAAGGGCCTTAGCCATGAACTCACTGGGTGGCCTTGGGTGAGCCACTTCTCTCTCAGAAAATGGAAACAACAATGACCTGCCTCACAGGGTTGTGAATGAGATAAGAATTCTAAAGCACTTTAAATACTGAAAATGCTATATAAATAATAAAAGAAGGCTTATGTGCTCATTGTGTGTGTTTAGCTTATGTTCCCACAGGCAAATTTCAGGCAAATTTGGTAGAAAGTCAGAAGACCCAAAGGTAAGTATGAACCCTACATTTCACAACAGTAGGCAGTAGGAGGAGAGATGGCTCCCTTTGTAGCCAAAAAATGGCCCTTTTCACACAGGCGCACCCTCCCACCCCCCACCCGTGTGTGGTGGGTGGGGGACACCCGTGCGAGTGCCACCCACAGTGTGTGTGTGGGGGGGGGGATGGATGGACACCCATAGGAATGGTGCCCACGGTGGGGGTGGTGTGCGCGCATGCTCCCGCACTCCATCCATCACCCACGCACAGAGCAACAGGCATCAATGCTGGTTGCTCCGTGTGTGGAGATAGGTGTGTGCCCGTGGGAATGGCTGCACACCCACCTAAGCTTTGTTAGTTGCTATTCAGAACTATGTTGTTTGTTTTTGGAGACTCCATGATTTTAATACCTGTCACTAGTAGCATTCATGATTCCTTTTAAAAATAATAATTCTCAGAGCCTGTTTATAGAGAGCAGGTGGGATCCAAGGGCACATACTGTTCTGTTCTATGGAGCAGTTAATACCTTCAGGCTGTTCTTTATCGGCCACTGGTAAATAGAAACTGTGAAAAATGCTAGTTCTAGGCTCATATGTTTTCATTGACTGAGCCAGTGGGAAATACTTTTGCAATGAAATCAAGGTTAAGGAGCGTTCTAGCATTAAGACACCTACCAAACTGTAGGTTGTTGAATGCTCCCCCCCCCCCCCCCATATGTTTGATGTGCAAGGTTTACCAGATTGGCTCAGAGTTTTGCTATTCCTTCCAAAAGAATGAATGTGAATTTATTTGCATCTGTCTTATAAAGAAAAGAGGAATAGGAAGTCCTTGGCTTTCACATCTGTGCAATAAAGTATCAAGCTAAAACAAAACAAGACAGTAAAAGAAAAATAGCATTTTAAAGGGCCACAAGACCATGACAGTTTTATTTAAAGACTTTAGGTGCCATCTTGAATGCACTGAAGTCAATGGCAAAACTCCTCTTGACTTTAATAGGTGAGGATCACACCCTTTGCCTTTTTACCACATGCCCGATATGACATTAAATAGCTTCTCTTTAAACTGCATTTAAACTCTTTAAACTCCTTACTCTATTTCTTAGGAAGCCATGTTAGTCTGTCAGTAAATATATATAGAGAGAGAATGACAAAGTATGGCACCTTAAAGATTAAGGCTGTTTTTGCACAGATGCCCCTCCCCCCTCCCCTGCTGGGTGTGCTGCAGGCAGGTGTGTGGTGGTGGTGGGAGGGGCATCTGTGCACACACCATGGTGATGGGTGAGGGGATTGGTGTGTGCCCATGGAAACACCACGGGTTGGTGGATGCGGGTACATGCTCAAAAAATGCAAAGAATTCTCCATAGATGGTTTTCAAGACATTCCGCATTTTCAACTATTATATGTCTTATTACAGACACCGGTATCCTAGGGTATACCAGCGTTGTAGTCTTATGCTCTGCACTCTTGTCTCACACTGCCTCTTTAAATGAGATGATGCTGAAAGAGATTCAAGAACCAACATTCCACAGCAGTCTAGGTTTCACAGTTGCTGTTCCGGTCCATTTGTACTGAGGAAGTGGGTTGTTGCCCACGAAAGCTCATGCTGAAATAATTTTAATGATATAAAATCTTTTCTAAGTTAGTCTTTAAGGTGCCATACTGTCTCTTACTCTCTATCTATATTACTCTATTTCTGATGTCGAAAGGTATAGGTAAGTTTCTTACAAAGGGTGTTGATGCCCATGCATGCAGAATCTACAGGCAAAGCTAGCGGGAGTTTCTTCTGAAGATCACCTAAGTGAGTTTGATAAATCAGGTTGCTATGTTTGCTACTTGTTCTGATGTCTCTAATTAATAAAAAGGAGTGTGGCTCAACCACCTCTGAAGAACTACTTAGAAGAGTAACACCAAGACACAGTGGTTTTCTTCTGCAATTAATATTTGTTGAAGAGGGAGAGAGAATGGGTGAAAACAGACATGACGCTAACCACACTTTAACCACCCTTGGTGGTTATTTATGCATGTTGCAGGGCTGTATTGGTGTCCTATGCAGCCCTGAAACATGCATAAATGACCACCAAGGGTGGTTAAAGGGTGGTTAGCGTCATGTCTGTTTTCACCCAATCTTTAACTGAATTGACTAATGACTATAATCGTCATGTACAAACACAATGATCAGGGGCTCTGCACAGGTACCATTCCTGCCAATGGGGGAAAATGCAGTGAACAAAGGTCTTGCTATGTCATACGAAATGGAGCATAGAAATATAGCCCTTTACTACTCCAGAACTTCAGGCTTCAGTCATTAGCCCTGAACTCACAAGCTGTACTGCTCTGCTTTTTGAGACCATGGTGACTGCATGACAAATCAGACCAGAACACCCTATGGCATTCCAACGATGGCATCCAGGTTTCCATGGTGGCCATTCATACTCTCTTCCTGTTGGGTGGTAATATAGTGGTTTACCACTGAGGATGTTTTGGCCCATACAAGGGTTCCCAAATGGGATGCCATTTTGCACTGTACTAGGATTTACTGTGGTGTTTTATGGGTATTGGTGCTTTTCATATGGTTGCTGTTTATGGAATGGGTAAGGCCAATTAGAATCCCCTGGGCCTGGACATGGTTTGTTCCTCCTGTTCTGATGACTCCTTCATTTCCCACTTTGCCACCATTACAGATTTTGGTACTGAGGTGGCATACTGGGCCTAGGTCTAACTAGACTGAAATCTTCTGCTCTCTTAAATGAATTGAAAATTGCCCTTTGCAGGTGGAGGCACCCACCACTGCTGCAACAGTGGTGGGAGGAGGCTGGCATAACACTGGGAGGAGTGTGGAGTTCATGTGTGGAGCAGGAAGGGATTTGTTTTATATTATAAACAGTTTTTAATTTTTATTTTTATTTTTTTATTTATAAAATATTTTTATCCTACTTCTCCTGCCCGCAGGGCAGCGAACAACAAATTAAAACAATAAAAACAATTTAAAAGTTAAAAATCCCATATGCAGGGAGAAAAACAACCCCACCCACCTATCCACCCACCCTGGCGGAACAGCCAGGTCTTACACAAAGCTCGAAATGACAGGAGAGTGGGGGCCAACCGAGCCTCCTCCGGGAGCGAGTTCCACAGCACAGGGGCAGCCACTGAAAAAGATCTAACATCAGTGGTCACCCGTCTCACCCGGGGAACCTCCAAAAAGGCTCCCACTGACCATCTCAGGGGTCGCATGGGCACATGGGGAGTGAGGCAGTCCTGCAGATAAGCAGGGCCCAGGCCGTGAGCCATTAATCGTGTGACAAAACCTTCTTAGCTCACTGGCTTCCGTCTGCAGTTTCTCTGGGCTTACTGCCACTATTTGTGAGGCAGTCATCTTAACCCACAACACGGGATACTGTTATCCACAGTAGATCTTGAATCCTTTACCCCCTTACTACTTTGGGTGTTTTCACACGACACTTTCCACCCACTCCCCACCCACTATACATATTACAGGGCACCCATAGGGCAGCACGTCAGCCCTGCACCATGTATAGCGGGTGAGTGGTGGGTGGAGAGTGTCTTGTGTGAAAACAGCCTTTGTTTCAACTCAGTATGGACTAGACTTGACTCCTCCTGTTGTATGTTACAGTTACTGAGGTAGCTTAGACAAGAGGGTTTTTTTCGCAGAGAAACCGACTGTAGTCTTTCTTATTGAAATAGAAAATAGTTATTCATTTATTTACTTCAAGCAGAGGACCTGAAGATAACCAATTCTATAATGCTCTTAAGTAGATAATAGTAAAGAAAGGTTATAACACAAGCGATAGATGTTCAGATATCTTCATGGTAACCTTTATCCACTTACAATATGGCATAGATTTTCTATAACTCTGTATCTTTATCCCTGGAGAGAAGCCTTCCAGGCACCTGCCCTTACTTCTCACTCTTGTCACACCCCGACTCAGGCTAACTGCCCTCAATGGCATTTTCCTCCCCAACATGCTTCTGCTAGCTTTAATTCTATTGGCTTAGCCCTACTCTTCTGATGACATCATCCCCTCTTGTCTTGCCTTTAGCACATTTTCCCTTTACTATACCCAACTCAACATTTCTTTAATTACTATGCTCAGCATTTTGCCACAAATGGTATATTTTAATTTGTCATCCTGACCCCCAATTAGTCCCTGTGACTTTCCTCCTTTCTGATGTGGCTGCCCCAGAAGCCCCAGTTCTCGGGGTTAGCCATGGGCACCCTTGGCTGACCCAGAGAAATTGGGTCATCCCCCGAAACAGGTCAAAATCCAGAATCTCTGGGTGAGCTGGCAACAACCCTGTGTAAGATGGAAGACTTCTGGGTGCATTCTCAGGGCACCAAGAGAAGAGAGAGGCATCCAATTTCTCCATGATCATTTGGAGAAGCAGAAATGGGAAGGATGGTAGAAAACCAGTCGAGATGTGCATGCTGTTGGTGGATACCCAACAAGAACCGTGGCAGATACCTATGGAATTTTTCAGAGATACCTACTACAATGAAAGATGGTGGCAAAAATGTGGTACCAGTGCTGTACACACACAAAGATCCATATGGTATAGTATGTGAACTTAACAAAGCAGTAAATGTTATGCCAAATAACTGCTTTATAAACCAGAAAAATACCTTTTAAATGGCTTGCTGTTCTCTTTCATGCTGCCTCCTATTAGAACAAAGCAGGGGTGGTGGGAATATCAGTGGGGAAAAGCCCAGCATGCATATGAAAGATCACATTTTGGCATTCAAGGTTCACAGAAGCTTGTTTCCATGGCAACCTGATAGTGAGACTACAACTGGGCAAATTGCATTCACCACCCTGCCAGCTAATTGCAATTAAAGCCCAACCAGAGCTTACCTTGGTCACTAAGGCATGTTTAGCATCGTGCTAGCCAACTCACCTCTTCAAACACTGCAAGATTCTGTAGTGCAGTCAAGCCAGTGGCATAGCAAGGGCCCGGGCTAAGGTCTCAATTATGGTCCTCCTATCGGTGCGTCAAAAGTAAATTAATTAAATAAATACATACATAATAATAAAAATAAGTAAACAGCAGTATCCAGAACAGGACTTGACTCGGGATGGTAGCTATAGAATATAAAGTATTTTTAAAAAATGATACATTGGGGTCCACATAAGCTGAATTTGCATAACTTGAATTTCATGTTAAGTTGAATAAATAGGTTTTCTCCCACCCCAGCTCTAACGAATGTACTGCTTTAGCACTGAATAAGTCAAATTCCATACCTTGCCACCACCGCTCTTTGTGCCGCCTCCCGGAATCTCTCCCAGACCCTGCTGCACACCTCAGCTTTCTCTCCTGTGTGCTCATGGCATTTAGTTCTCCCAGGGCCCTAAAGAGAATCTTTGACAAGATGGACCCTAGCAGCAGCCTCACAAGAGAGGTGGACTTGAGGTAGCAGGTTCTCCCCCCTTCCCCCCCCATACAGATTTGTGCCAAAGTAAGCTCCCTAGACCCTTTATAGCTACACTCCTGAGTCAAGACTTTGGAGACACCAGCTAGCACACAGTGCTCTCAACAAGGTTCACTAGGACTTTGGGGAACTTAACCTCAGCAAATTCACTCTGCTACAAAACCAGGCTTGCAGCAGAGTAGGAGCTCCAGCACTGGGGCAGGATGGGGTAATGACAGCCCATGATTTCCAGTGCAGAAACCCTGCCTGGCTGGCACATGGCTCTGTGCCTGTGTCCCTTAAGAAATTCTCATCATCCCCATCCCCCCTCATATGTATAATTCAAGCTACCTATTGTACCCTAGTGCAATAGGAGCTTCAGAAATTATTTACACAGCTACTGAAGTTGTCTTAGTTTAAAACAGACAGACCGACAGCTTTATTCCTGCTGCTCACAGCACAGCATGGCAGAGCTCATGGCTAACTGTCTCTTGGCTGGTCCCTGTCTTTCAGTCCAATGTAAAACCTGGGATGGACTAATTTGTTACTAACAGTGGGTACTCATGCATGCTGGCTAGGATTGTGGAATGAATCCTCCATAAATACTACACTACAGGCACAGGGCACACAACAGCTGAGGTGCAAAGGGTGTTGAGAGGCTGAATTCAGTACAATTTAAGTGCTTCAAGCAGCAGAGTAACAACAGGCCAACCTGAAAGTGAAAAAATCCACCCCTTGGCCTCTCCCAAAGCTCTGGTCCCTTCCTTCAAAATGGTGGCAGCTCCACCCGCTTATCCAGCAACTAGGAAATCAAATGCCAGTGAGAAGCAGAGTGTCACAGAGAAAAGTCCCCCCACAGCTAGTTTTGGCATGCCACTGGGGTGCCAAAATTTAGGAGACTATTCCCTGCCCCTTAACTTGTGGGAGGGTGCAGAGACACGTCCCATTCACCCATCCTCTGAACTCTGTTTTCATATCCATGGTATGGATATCCTCACAGGAGCTGCTCTATAATAAGTGCAAGTTGCAGACTATTCAAATATTAAATTATTGGAAACACAAGTCATTTATTTAGCTAGCGCATCATCAACGTCATTCAATTTACATCCATTTTTTCTAAGAACGTGCCAAAGTTTTCAATGTCCAAATTTGGGCTCTTGCACATGAATGACCTATTTTCAGAGGTATTAGCCACTCACAAATCCCATTCATTTTAATCTAGTGAAAGTACGGTTGCCATGTTGGTCCAAAATGTAAGACCTGGAGACAAAGTAGCTCAGCTGAGTTCTGTTACTAGATCAACTGCTGTTGGAGAGAGTATGCATATGCAGTCTATCAAGCCACACAGAGATCTTCATCCAACAGACTCATTTATATGCCCAATGAAGGGTCCTGTGAGGCCCAAAAGCTTGCATGCTCTCAGTAACAAAGGTTGGTCCAATAAAGGAGGTCATCTGAACTACTTTGGGTGTTTTTAAATGAGATGCTACCACACATGGCCACAAATTAACCACTCACCCGAACACCTGTTTGAAGCTGGTGTGGGGGATGTGCGCTCCCCTGACTCACGGAGCACCCACTTATGGCCATGCACAGAGCACTGTCGAAAAATCTGGAGTGCCCCATGTGGGGGGAAGCCAAAAAGGTGCATGGGGACAGGCGCCCATGCATCTCCTGTCCGTATGAACCTGGGCACCCACCCACCTCAGGAGACTAGTTGGTGGTCCCGCTACCTTCCCGGTCCCGCCCACAGTCCTGCCAGAAGTTCTTAAAGGACACACACATGAGATACAAAACCACGTTGGCACAAAGCACAACAACCCTCCCTCGCGATGCATGAGAGACAAGCCAATGCCATGGAGGACAGCAGCATCCTGTGTGTCCTGCCCAGTATGCTCCTCTGTTGTTGCCTGGACCTGCCACCAGCTCCTGGAATCATGGGCATGAAGGGGTTAGTGTCTGCTGCAGCTATTTCCCTGGTGACCGGGGCAGCGTGTCATGGCAGAGGCTGAGCAGTTGGATGGGGATTGGGATGGAAGTTGTTGCCGGGCAGCGGGGAGGGGGAACGGCTACCTGTCTGAATTGTTTGCAGGGTTAGTCCATGGTGGCGGGAGTGCACGGAGGATGTCTGCGTGGCCACCCTGGGAACTGCCCATTAGAATCCTCACTCCACATGAGTGGACTTCTCCACAGCTGTGTCACTCAGCAGCCACAGACACCCCCCACCCTCGTTTAAAACACCCATTGTCTCCATTACCTAGAGGCAGGGACCCATTTTCAGTGCATTTTCCCTATTGGTGACAATGGGGAAATGCAGGGAACATGGGTCCCTGCCTCTAGGTTTACAACGGCTCTGAAAAAGTCATGTTCATTATATTGAATCACCTACGTATGGATTTAAATGTTTAAACTTTGGCATTTAGATACAGGCACTTTCATTATGGTGCCTATTTATTATTTGCATGTACAAATGTAAAATAAAGCCCAGCCTTTGACAGCACAGGAACTACACCTCCAGAGAGCTCACTTGGGCTTGTAATGAAATATTTCCAAACCACAGTTAGAACTTGCTATAAGAACTATAACTCTGAGTTTCTTGGCTTCTTGTGGGCACGAAATGTCAAACTTAACTCTACATTCATATTTCTTTTGCACTAAAGAATATGCACCCCCTCCCAGGTTTATGTAAACTGTAACTTCTTTGTCTAGACAACCAGGCCTGCATCTGCTTTTAATCAAGAAATATTTTTCCCCAGCTCTGGTTGGCCTAGGAAAGAACTTCCATATGCTTGAAATTTCCTGTATCTGGAAGAAATAACATCTCTGCAGCACAGCACAGTAGTCTCTTTCTGAGAGACATTTTCTCCCTCCCGCCCCGCCTTTAACATATACCGTATTTGGAAAGGGGACTGACAGTGCTATGGTCCTCACAGTGGGATTATTGAGATCATTCTACTTTTTCCCTTTCTCAAAGTGACCCTTAGGGTAAAAATAGATGTGGTGTTGATCATATGTGCCTGTGGTTGGGCCGCCATCCCGCCGCCAGTGTGGCCTGGGGAGGTGGGGGCTGCAACAGAAGTGTGGGCAGTCAACCCCACCCCCGCGCCGCTCCCAGCCCCCCAACCCCACCATGACAGGCAGCCATGGTGGCCAATGACGGCCAGCGATGGTGGCTGGCTAGAGCAGGCTCCAATCCAGACCAGGTCATGGCGGGTCACAACAGACATGCTAACCCTCTGTGGTTCACTTTGGCCCAGTCGGGTGATTCTTAGCCCGGGCTATAACTTTGTGGGTTTCCCAAGGTCAAAGTTCAGGCTAGCCAACAACACAGTGACGGCCTGGGGCAATCCTGAACTAACATCTGGGGGCACAAAAACAGATGTACTGGTGGCTCGCAGGTCAAAGCGGTCCACAGCTGGCCTAAGCAGGCCGCTGTCACGTCTGTTTTGACCCTTAGTGCTAATGAGAGAGGCACAGGATTATTTGTGGTGAGGCTGAGTAGCGTCAAGACTAACGATTAGTGGGTTTCTTATTCATGGATCTTAGTTGCATTCTCAGACAGCCCTTCGAGTACCCAAGTAATACTCGCAACCAAAGCAGGCTTTCTCATATCTGTTTTTTGAGGTATTCTGTTTCAGGTTTTGGGGGGTGGGGGAGTGTTTCAATGGTTGATCAGTTATTTCTGTATTTTGGTTATGTCATTTTTTGCAATTGTGCATGCACAATACCATTAATATTGCCAAAATGAGGTAATCAAAATACCAAAATGACCAAAACAAACTGAAGCGGGAGGGGGTGGAATGGAAAAATCAAACTAGGATAACTGACACAGATACTTGATGCATGGCATGTAAACAGATAGATTGGCTATTACCTGAACTGCCATTTTCAGTTCAGGTAGGGTATATTGGATGGGTTTACCATTATTTCGGCTACTAATTTCAGCTCTAGTCAGGACTGGTAACCTTCAACTTTTTCCAGAAGAAATCTCAGAGACTTAGTCTTCTCTTCTTGTGTGAACGTACATAAGGAAGTAAGCAGGTTAGTCCTCAGGCAAGTCAGGTTTGGGTCCAGAAGCAGAGTCAGGGCCAGAATCCAGATGGGCAGGAACAGAAAAGGTCAGGTCCAGGTGGAAACTAAAATGGAGTGAGTCAGGATCAGGCAGAGTAGAAAAAACAGACAGAACAGAGCTCTGGTCAGGAACAGAACAGAGGAATGGACTCAAGCAAAGCAGGACACAGGAACAAGAAGCAAGACATTTCTTCAACCAGTCTCCTGTCATTGCTGGGTGGACCTTTATACAGAGCCAATCAAGAGGCAAGGTGTGTGGCATAGGCTTGAGCAGAGGGCCTACAATGTGACAGTCCAGGCCCAAACTAGGGTGCAACAATGACCTTACTGAGCTAGCCCCCTCCCCACCCCCACCCCCTGCCCAAGATGCTGGTTTAAGACCCAGGGCGTGTTTATACAGTTATCCCGGGATTAGTTCATCAGTCCCAGGATGACTTGTCCGTCTAAACACAGCATTCAGTGATTATAATCCTGGGATCACAGAAAAATAATGAGATTACAAACCCTCTTTTTCAAGGGTTTGTAATATCCAGTTGTTAACTAATCCCAGGATTAGGTCCGTCTAAATGACTATACTGGGATAGCCAACTATTCCGGTCTTATGGCAAGAGCTGACATCCTCTCTTTGCATTCTGCCTCTATGGTATCTAGTAGTACATGACTGCGGGGCGATCATTTTACCTCTGTCATCCTTCGGCAATGCATTGCAGACGTCAAGTTTAAATACTCGCAGAACAAAGGGATGAGTTTCCATTTTCTTTAACTCAGAAATCAGAAAAATGAAGAAAAACAGATTTTCTTCAATTTCAGATATCAGTGTTCTGAGCATGAACAAAAAGCACCATGGAATTGATATTCATTCCAGATACTCTCAAACCGGGAGCAAACCTCTCCCTAGGCTCCCGGCCTCTGGTATCTTGGGAAATGCCACTTGGAGGGAAGGGGGGCAGGTTAAAAGTAACCTTCCTGAAGGGGAGAGGAGGGCTAAGGAGGAAGAATAGGGATTGTGCCCTGTCCCTATTGTCATACTGAGTGTGGCATATTGTTCCTTTGTATTCGAAAACATTTTATTTATCTTTTATGCTTTTTATTGTTCCTGCTGTGCATATATACCCTGAGGATCTCCTCCTCAGCCTGGCAGACGAAATAAAATGTGTGGATTCCCCCCCCCCTTCTTTTTTCTCCCTGAATTGCTAGGGTGGCGCCTGAAGCCTGACCCAGCTGTCCTTGTGCTGTCCCTGTGGCACCATGCCATCCTTAATGTGCCCTAAGATGGTTGCCAGCTGATATAGGATAAGTGGATGGCTCTACTAGCCGAGACTGCTGTTACTGGTCTCCTCATTCATTTCCATTAACAACAAGTGTTTACAATTTTAGAAAGATTTATTCTGCTGTGCGTGCACAATCTGGACCAGAAATCTAAATGCAGTAGGAGTATTTGCATCCATACAGAGCCCTTTCAAATGAGTGAAACAGGACGGGTCTTGCTTGGCTGCATTGTCCTTGAAGTGTGTTCCTCTAGAACTTTCAGTAAGTTATTTAATCACAGGATAAAAATGAAAAACACCCACCCACCATATCAACATATGGGGACTGTGGCTGTGACATGCCCTGTTAATCTCTGGCCTTGTTTCTATTTCAGTCACACTTGTCCTCTAGGAAATGAATCAGATCAGCATCACAAATCCACATCTCTCTGGCATGAGGCAATCTGTTTCCAAGCTGGAATGGACCCTGGAACCAGGGGTTACCTCCATTTGTATGTGTGCCACAGGGGAAAAAATAAAGATGCGATGTCATGGCAACGCAACACAAGATTTTCAGCTTCACATCTTGACATTGGTTGCTTTTAGACGGACAGCAGCTCCACTTCTGCCTGCTTTATTCCTGGGTTGACCTGTCTGTGAAGAGACACCCACCAGATGTGCAAAGTGGAGCGGGCTGTGCCTCCTCTATGGAAGCCACACTGACAGCGCTCCAGAAGATCCCAGAGCACACACATTGAGTGGGCCAGCCAAACCCGGGGCAACAGCCCAAAGTGGAGCTGCTGTCTGTCTGTTGGACAGATCCATGTTTCAGCTCCACGCGCAGCTGGCCGTTGCCCCGGTCAGCATCATGGAGTTGCAGCCGCCAGCCTAGAGTGTCATGTAAGTGGCAACTCTATGGTGCGGGGGGAGGGCGATGCACACGTAGACCATGGCCTGGGGACACTCGATGGTCCATCTAAAGCAGACCTGCAAGCGGGCAGATGCGGGGTTCACAACCTCCACATCCATCTGTTTATTTTATTTATTTATTTATTTATATTTCTTAGCCGCCCCTTCATGCCCATGGCATCTCGGGGCAGCTTACAACATAAAAAATAACAATGGTTTAAAATAACAATGGAACACAAATATTAAAACATCTAAAACTCCTTCTAAAAGAACCACCCCCCAGATTTTATCCCAACCCCCTCCCCTCCTCCTCAGACCTGGGAGAACAGCCAGGTTTTGCAGGCCTGGCGGAAAGCCAACAAACTTGGGGCCAGATGGGCTTCCTCTGGGAGGGAGTTCCATAGTCACGGCATGGCCACCGAGAACGCCCTCTCCATTGTGGCCCCCCGTTTTACACAGAGGGCCTCCAAGGCACCCCCGGCAGACCGAAGGGGTCACTCTAGGGTGCAGAGGGTGAGGCGGTTCCTGAGGTATGAAGGGCCAAGACCGTGTAGGGCTTTATAGGCCAAGACCAGCACCTTGAATCTGGCTCAGTATGCTATAGGCAGCCAGTGCAGCATGCGGAGCACGGGAATAATATGCTCCCATTGGCTCATCCCTGTAAGGAGACGAGCCGCCACGTTCTGCACCAGCTGCAGCCTCCGAACCAGCGTCAAGGGAAGACCCACATAGAGCACATTGCAGTAGTCCAGCCCCGAGGCGACGAAGACATGGATGAGGGTGGCCAGGTCGGGTCTGGAAATAACGGACACAGCCACCGCACCAGATACAGCTGGCGGAAGACAGCTTTGGCCATCGTCTCCACCTGCCGATCCAGACGGAGATCTGAATCCAACAATACTCCCAATCTCTGAACCTGCTGTGCTACAGGAGGGCAGACCTCCCCTACAAGAGGAGCCGACACCTCTTTTGCCCTACCCACCACCATCACCTCCGTCTTGTCAGAATTGAGCTTCAGTCTGCTCTGCTGCAACCAATCCACCACAGCCTCCAAACATTGGGACAGTACTGAGACAGCAGGACCTGGGTCGGTTGAAAAGGAGAGGTAAAGCTGGGTGTCATCAACATATTGGTGGCAACACACACCAAACCCTCTCACGATCTCCCCCAAGGGCTGCATATATACATTAAACAATAATGGGAGACAGAATGGAACCTTGCAGAACACCACAATCCAAAGCCTGGGGGCTAGAAGATTCAGCCCCCAGGACAACCCGCTGGCTTCTCCCCGAGAGGAATGAGTGGAGCCATCCAAGGACAGTCCCGTCCAGACCCCCCAGGCAGGGGCGGATTGGGAAATCAAAGTGGCCTGGGAAAATATAGTGTTAGTGGCCCTGTGCCGGCGGCAAAGCCGCCGGCGCGCTGGAAATGGGCTAAGGGGGCGTGGCTTGGGGGCGTGGCTTGGGGTGGGCAGAGTGTACCAGATTTGGGGCCTATCGGAGCTGAGTCCCCAGACTCAGATCCTCAGCAGCCTGGCAGGGGTGAGC
>QEPC01001496.1:1825910-1845488 GCA_003113815.1 Sphenodon punctatus
AATTTATTTCATTGGTTTCAATGGGGACACAGCGCCCCATTGAAACCAATGAAATAAATCCGGTACCGGTATACCGGATTTAATCCGGGAATCCGGTTTTCGTAGAACCGGTAACCGGTAAATCCGGTAGCCGGTAATGGGCCCGGGGTCCCACCACCATACTATCTCTGTTAGTAAACAGGAAGAGCTGTCTCAAGAAATCGGAAGAGTGAGTCAGTCTTGTATATGACATACTAGGAAGTATGGTATAATACACTCATTGGGTGCAATCCTGATTCTCTTGAGCTCAATGCCTAAATACCTGCTGGCTACAGTGCGTAAGGATTTGCATCCATTTTCAGAGCTATGTAGAGGAGTTTGCCGCAGATATGGCAATGATCTACAGGTGTATACTCAGGTGTTTAAAAGGCCATCTAGATTCTAGACCAATAGCTTGCACTTCTGTCAAGCTACAAAGAGGCCATGTAATGAGCAGTGGGTAAGTATAGTAGGATTCAGAATAATCACATTTCGTAAAAGGCCTTAATCACATAGGACTGCCGTTACTGGCTGGGAGATTGGCCTGGAGAGAGAGGGCTTTGCTGGGATCCTTGCCCACCCACCAGTGAACTGAAGCTGCCTTTTGCTGCCCCCCCCCCCCGGCGCGTGGAGAAGACAGCGGAGTGAGCCCTGGGGCAGTGGGGGGAATACATTTGTTGATATCTCCCGAGCGGTGAGTCAACAGCTGTGCTGAGCGATTTTCCCGCCCCTGAGGGTTTAAAGGGCAGCGCTCTGCCTGCGGCATGTGTACTGGCTGGGAGATTGGCCTGGAGAGAGAGGGCTTTGCTGGGATCCTTGCCTGCCCACCAGTGAACTGAAGCTGCCTTTTGCTGCCCCCCCCCTCCAGCATGTGGAGAAGACAGCAGAGTGAGCCCTGGGGCAGTGGGGGGAATACATTTGTTGATATCCCCTGAGCGGCGAATCAACAGCTGCGCTGGGCGATTTCCCCACTCCTGAGGGTTTAAAGGGCGGTGCTCCACCTGCGGCTCGCCATCAGGCGCACGCCGGAGGGCGTCGTGCCTAAGGGCTGCGCGCGCAAGGGCGCGCCCTTGTGCACGCAGCCTTAGGCGGCGCCGGGGTTAGGGGCCTCTGGTCTTTGGTTTTTGTCTCTTCATTATGTCCAGAAAATGCATGAGACCTTGTCCTTTGGAACCCCACGGTCTTCCCTCGCCTAAGCAGAAGAAACTGGACTTCTTTTTTCCTGCTGTTGCAAAGGAATTGGATGTGGGTGGCCTGGCTCTCTCCAGCAGCTCTGTACTCCCAAACTGCTCTCAGGCAAGTCCAGGACATTTAAGGGTCTTTGATAATGCAGAGGATTCCTTGTCTATTTCAAACTGCTCTGACTATTCTGAAGAAATAGATCCTTCACGAATGCCCCCCCAGAAGGACTCACTAACGACAAACACTCTCCTTTATAAGCTGCTAGGAGATCAATGTATCCTCATTATAGACCTGGTAAAGAGACTCAATCTACATTTGGAGGGCATAGGGTCCAGTCTGGTGGAGCAGGGGGGAAATTTGCAGCTCTTGGTGAATCATGTGTCAAACCTCAAAAGGGATACCGCTCTCTCTTGTGCCCCCCAACATATTCAGGGGCATGATGAGGGTGGGCTGGGCGTGGTGGGCAGTGGCCCCCTGCAGGACCAACAAGTGCCTTTGAAGGGGCAAAGGGGTCAGGGGGGCTGTATTCCCCCTTCACCCTTAGAGATAAATAGATCTGCAATTTCGCTGAGGGTGCATCCCCTTCCCAATGGTTTTCTCCCCAGATGGTACTCCAAGTCAGATATTTGTTCCCATCTTTCTGCAATTTTAACTTTTGATTTCCCTATGCACCAAATACGGGCCTTTCAGATCCTTCCTTCACCCGGGGGCTGCCATAGAGTGTTGGTGTTTTTTCGATCATGGCAGATGGTCACACAGATATTTTCCAGAGCAGATTTATTTGCCTCCTGGGGGGTTTTGTTGGGGGAAGTGTTTAATAACCCAGTCATACGCCCTCTAATTCCAAAGCCAAATGGGGGGGTGTCAAAATGACCCCCCTCAGTCTGTTAGGCTGTCCACTACAGGCCCTAGGCCTTTGGGATCTTTAGATAGAGACCCCCCAAAGGACCCGATAAATATTAGATTAGCTCAGTTGGCCATGCCCCAGGTCCACACGGACGATGTGCATGTTGGGCCGCCCGCTGTGCCCCCTTGTGTCCCCCATGTAGCTTCATTGTCCTCCCCGCCAGCCACAGAAGCTATGGATTTTGCTGCTTCCATTTTTGCTGAAATAGCCAGCATGAGTAATTTGGTTGCTTCAAGTTGCACGGAGGAACCAGTAAGGGTAGACCAGGAGGTCTCGAATATGCCGAGCCAAGATAAGACGGCCATAAATGGGGTAGTGGCATCTGTTATTATCGAGGAGGGAACCTGTACTAAAAATCAAGCCCTAGAGAGGGGGGAAATTAAAGAGGGTTTTTTGATGGCCTGACCCGGCCAGAGCCAAAATATTCTAAGGATTTGTTCCTGGAATGTGGCGGGGTGGGATAGGCTGGCGGGGCAGCCAGAGGCATTAGAATTTCTAGGGAACTGTCATCTTATAGCCCGCCAGGAGACCTGGGCTACCTCACAGATCTTTTTGGAGTCCTTTGATAGTTACCCTTTACCGGCAGTACGGCATTTGAGCCGGGGCCACCTGAGTGGCGGCTTGGTCTGGTTTACAGCCAAGTCATTGCAGTTTCAAGTTTTGGAAATCATCACCAGGCCACCCTGTCTGTTATTGTTGGTTATCCTGCTAGGAGGGTGTAAATTTATTCTAGCTAATGTTTACATCCCACCAGTAAATGCCAAGTATTATAGTCCCTCATTTTGGTCTTATGTAAGGGATGCTACTTATCCCTCGGCCAAAATAATTTTGTTAGGGGACTTTAATGCTTGCACCAGCTCAAATGATGAAGCGCTTCTCCCCTATGGTGGGGTTCATCTGGCTGAGAGTTTGGTATGCTGCAGAAGGTCAAAGGACGAAACTGTAAATTCTGCCGGTCTCCTCTTAGCCAGACTACTGACAGAGGTTGCTTTGTTCATTCTGAATGGATTAGGGTATGGGGATCCGGACGGGGAATTTACATATATGGGTGCAGTGGGATCTAGTGGGGGGGATTATGTGGCCATCTCTTTGGATCTAGCCCCCTTGATTAAATCTTTCAAAGTTGACACATGCCAGGGGAGCGACCATCTGCCCCTGACTCTGGATTTGGCCAACCAGTGGGCAAGTTTACCCTCATTTAGATCAGAGGCCTGGGGGCTTGTAAATGCCCTGTGCCAGCGGGCTGTCAGAGCAGAGCATATCTGTATGGAGGAGGTTGGTCTTTTCTGTGCATCCTCCCAACTGGATTGGAGTGAGGTTTCCCCCCCAAGGGTGGTAGGTTCTTTTGCCTCTTTGATACAGGACCTCAGCACCCTGTTATCTGCGCATGATAGGGGTATCTCGAGCCAACGGACCCCTAGACGCATACCAAACCTTGGTTTGACCAGGAGTGCCAGGATCATAGAGGGCGGCTAGTAGACTTGTATTTAGATTATAGACGGGGATACTCGAAGGCGATCTCCCCCCAGTATTTTTTAGTAAAGAAGACCTACAAGGAGACCTTAAGGCAGAAGATACTCCTTTATTGGGAGACCTTTTGGGACAAGTTGGTGCTTGCTGAAAACAGTCAAGACAGCAGAAAGTTTTGGGGTCTAATAAATGGGGTGGGTAGGGCGAAGGCCAGCCCTTTTTTGGTGGCCGTCCCAGAGGCAGATTGGGTGTCTCATTTTCGCTCCCTCTATGCTGGCGCTGGGAAACAGAGTGATCTGCCCTCGGCTGCTTTGGATATCTCCCTGGTTCCTGCTTGGCCTCCTGTTTTGGCAGCAGAAGTGGCGGAGATTATCGGCACCTTTAAAAACGGTAAGGCCGCTGGGCCGGATCTGTTGCCAATAGAGTTGATTAAGGGCTTTCTGGACTGGTGGGCTCCTAGATTGGCCCAGCTGTTTACAGCTATAAATGCCTTGGGGTTACTGCCCCCTGTTTGGGGTAGGCCTATTGTGGTAACCATCTTTAAAAGGGGGGATCGTGCCAACCCGGCAAATGATAGGCCAATTAGTCTTTTGTGTACCATCGCTAAAATTTATGGCAAGTGGCTGCTTTTGCGGCTGAATGCCTGGATCGTGAAGGAGAAAGCTTTTGTGCCCTGAACAGGCGGGGTTTCAAAGGAGGCGCTGTACCCTGGAACGTTGCCTAATTTTACAACATCTTATAGAGAAATACATGGATAAGAATGGGAGACTCTATGCGGCTTTCCTAGATCTCCGATCAGCGTTTGATTTAGTGAACAGGGAGGTCCTCTGGAGGAAGTTAGACTCCCTAGGGATGGAGCCAAGGTTACTTTGCTTGCTGTGCAGGTTACATGGGAACAACTCATTGGCGATAAAGCTGGACTCTGAGGGTCGTCTGACAGAGGACATCCCCGTATATGCAAGTGTCAGACAAGGTTGTGTGCTGGCACCCACCCTCTTCAATCTATTTATAAACAGCGTGGTCCCTAGGTTGGCCGTTCCCTCATATTTCCCCCCCAAATTAGCAGATCACCTAGTTGGGTGCCTCCTTTATGCGGACGATATTGTGATCCTCTCCCAAACCAAGGTGGGTTTGCGGAGGCAGCTAAATTGTTTTGCAGACTTCTGCTCCCAGAGCGACCTTGCCATAAACTTTAGGAAGTCCCAGATTATGGTGTTCTCCAGGGCTGATAAGGTTGGGCAGTGGCAAATAGGGGAGCACACCATATTGCAGGTAAAAGCTTACCGTTACCTGGGTCTTCTTTTTCAAGCTACGGGGGTGTGGAACAGTCATCTGGAAGGGGCCTTGGCATCTGCGCGGGGAGCTATTTTTGTGCTGCTGAAGTTATTCGGCAGGACTGGAAGCAGGGCTATGGTTCCCGTAGTGAGGATAATCAATGCTAAGGTTCGCATGCAGGTGCTCTACGGGGCTGAAGTATGGCTGCCACTCTTAGCTTCGTGGTCAAGGAGGTTGGATAGCCTCCAGGACATTTTTTTTCAAAAACTGCTGAAGGTCCCTCGTGGCACGCCACTTTCTGCTATTAGGATGGAGGTCGGTCAACAAAGGTGGACTACGGTAGCCTGGGCCCTAGTTTTAAAATTCTGGGCCAAGCTTTCAAAGTCGCGTGATGAGGGGCTTCTTCAACATTGGAAGCTTGACACATATAAGAGCTCATGGCAGAGGGCTGTGGAGCTTTTTTTGTTGAAGTTAGGTTTCCATCTGGAGTTTTGGGAGGATAGGGATTTGGCATCATCAGTAAAGGAAATATCTTTAAGATTAGGTGATAGGGATTATCAGGAGGAATGTGCGGCTACAAGAGGCTCTCGCCATCTCCGTGATTTCCTTTTATTTTCCTCCCCTCAGTTCTGTATGGCTGCCTATTTAGCCTCTGATATCTCATCTAGAGGTAAATTCCTATTTATGTGTGCCAGGCTCAATGCCTTACCTACCGTCCTGCTGGAAGGGCGCAGCCAGGCCATAGAGTTCTCCGAGCGGCTGTGTCCTTTCAACGCTCAGTCGGTAGAGACCACACAGCATTTGCTCCTTGGCTGTCATCTTTACGATGAGATCTGTTTGTTCTATCTTGCCTCCTTTCTTCAGAAGTATCCCGGCAGGACAGAGCACAATTTGCTCTGCCTTGCTTTAGCAGACGTTGATCCTGGTCTTACCAAGGTGGTGGCGCTTTTTCTTGTGGCTGCATTCAATCGTCGCTCCCTTTTTCTGCAGTCCCAGTTTTCTATGATTTAGGGGTCATACTTGTATTCTGATGTATCATTATGTATTATGTATTATTATATACCATTGTTTTTGGTTCTGGGCTGCTATTTGCTCCGGTGATTTGGTATTTTTGCAGTGTATTAGCACCGGTAGCCATGTGCTATTTAAGGAGAATGTAGGCTGGGCCCTAGTTTTGGTGCACAGTTAAATGATTTTGAATGCTGGAATGTTTAAACGATATGTTTGTTTTGTGTTTTTTGTTGGTTCATTGTTGTGTGTTCTTTTGGCTTCGGCCGCAAATAAACTAAACTAAACTAAACACAGGACTGCCAGTTTCAAGCTGCTTGAAATGTAAATTGTGCTTCATTCAAATACACACTCACAAGCACTCAAAGTGCTTATCAGTCTTAATAATTCCTTTTCATGGAGATCCTTTTCATTACTATGATATGGATGGAGTTGAGACAAAATAAAGAGTTTCGCCATCACCATTACAGTGCCTGTGTAAATTTGCATCAACACAGGGAAAGAACCAAAGTCAGCCAGCTGAGTAGCACAATAAGAGATGGTCAAAACCAGGCTGGATGTCTTCAGATGTTCATGGTCAGGTTGATAAACTAATAATAAAAAGAAAGAGCAAGTGTTACTATCGATAAGCCAGTTCTAGCATCAATCTCTAAGGGTCAGAAGAGAGGCTCCTTGTTACAAACTATCTTCTTTTGAACTAGTGCATCCTGATGCTTGAGCTGGAAGTTTTTATCCTTGCAGCCTTGGTTTCACTGCTGTCAGTAGGAATATTTGACAGTGAAGAGAAGCTCACTTCACTCTGTTGGAGTTTCTCTAAATTTGAAGCAGTGTATGTTGTAGCTCCAAGGAAATAAATCTTGGGGCACAAAAATGAAAATATATGGATTAGGGGGAGAAGGTAGACACACATTAGCACTTATTCTGTGTTCAGCTATTTGCTAAACTGAAGGAGCTGCAGACCTCTAGGTTGTGTCTGTCTGGCACAATCCTCAGTGTGGAGCGGTGCAGATCCCCATTGAGCCAAGGGAGAAGCAGGAGGCATGCTACTCCATACAGCTTTGTCTATTTGCACCAGCAGTTAACATGGCCCAGAAAAAAAGGAAGCAGGTGGGAAGCAGAGAAGAGTAAAAAGGTGAGAAATTAGCCCAAAAGAAAGCAGGGTGAGTTATTCATTCAGAAGGCTGTATATATATTTAAAATCACAAGATGCTATTATTATATCAGCAGTGTATCTGGTGCTGAACTGTCATGATGAGAGATTGGTTTTCTGCCCCAAGGGGCTTACAATCTAGGATGGACGCGGGAAAGAAGACAAGGGTGAGGGGACCATATGGAGAGACAGGGGGTGCAGCCACATGAGACAGAGTGGGGAGGCTACCATGCTTTAAGTAGCCTTGCCCCACTCTGGGTAGCTGGGCCACACAATGCAGCGCACAATGCAGTGCACTGAGTGGCCACCGGCCACCAGGTGTTCTCCCTGCCCAGGGAAAAAAACTGAGGATGTGAAGTGTATCTGCCCTACCCCAAAAGGCGTATGGCTGCCCAAGGTGGGGCAACTTGTGTGACAGGGCATGCTTGCCACATCACAGCCAGGGACCGGATCACAGTCTGGCTGGGAGAGGCGGGTGGGTGGGCGTTCTTGTGGGTGGCACCACGGCCCACCCCAGCCATGGCAGTGGCTCAGGGAGGGGCCAGCCTGGCCAGCTTCCCTAGTACCGTGTGACCAGCTCCCCATGCTTGCCCAGCAGTATGGTAGTGGGGATTGCTCACCATGGAGCTGTGTGGGGATCATGCCCCTGCAGCTTGTGTGGCTGCAGCCAGGGATACATTCAAGGAAGTTAAGAAGTTACCAGTGCACATGCTTAGCTTAGTTACCAGGGGAATCCTGAAGGATGACAACATAAAGAAAAGGACAAATCAGCAATCTAAGGGGATGAGGAGGTAGGTCGAGCCTGAAGGAAGAAGTAGACTTTAAGGTTGCAAGAGAAGGAGAGGAGTGCATGTGTGCAGGGAGGGAGTTCCAGGCATAGTGGGCAGCATGGGAGAAGAGTCAAAGACAGTTTAGGGACAGGAGACTCTGGGGCAGGTGAGGCTGGTGGTGGCAGAGCAGGAGTGAAGTTCCCAGGTGAGAACATAACAGGAAATGAGGACAGAAAGACAGAAGTGCCCTGCAGGTGAGGACAAGGAGTCTGTGCTGGATGCAAAGGAGGAAAGGGATCCAGAGGTGGAACTGGGGGCCATTTTAGGGAAGTCCTTTGGGTTGTTTTGGGGTTTATGCTGTTGTTGTCTTACCTCAATTATATTCAGGTTAATGAATTCTCTGTTTTTCGTACCTAGTGCCTGGAATACCCCTGAAAAACAACAACAGGATTTCACAATTACACAGAAGCTCTATTCACATTCATAGAAGTATTGGAACCCCATATGCTGGTCAGAAATGAAAAGATGTGGGGTTTTCCTTAAGGTGGAGCAGCGGGCAGCAAACAGTGCTGTCACAGGTGAGAGGGAATAAGAGTAAGAGGCAAACACCCAACTTAAAAATGTGCGAGTTGGTGAGCATCTAGACACAGGGCCTCGTTACGATGGTAGAAACCCCTATTCACAGCTAAGGATGGCCAAGTGGAACTCAACCTGCCTTATGGGGATGGACCTCTTTTGAATTATTATTATTATTATTAACAAACATTTATATAGCGCCAGCAGTGTACCTGGCACTTTACAAAGTAATAAAATAGACACGGTCCCTGCCCCTAGGGCTTACAATCTGAGAGACAGGAGCTGGGGGAGAGACTTAGGAAGGGGAACAGAGGGAGAGACAAGGGGTCTAACATTCATGAAGATGCGAGGTCTCAAGTGCACGTACTTGGCTTGGTTACGATGAGAATGACAGCAGGCAGGTCCATGTTGCAAGGATAAGGGTAAACAGATCGTAGGTATAGGAATAGTGGCTCAGCAGGATAAAGAGTCAGACAGAGCAGAGCGAAAGAGGTGAGTTTTAAGGAGAGATTTGAAGGTATGAAGGGAGGGGGCAAGGCGGATGTGGACAGGGAGGGAGTTCCAGGCATGGGGGGCAGCAAGTGAGAAGGGACGAAGGCGCTTAGGGGAGCAGGGAAGGCGTGGAAGGGTGAGAGAAGGGACAGAGGAGGAGCGAAGTGCACGGGCTAGAGTATGGAGGGCGATAAGTGCAGAGAGGTAGGGGGGAGCAAGATTGTGAAGAGCTTTATAGGTGAATCCCCTGAACCTCCCCACTGTACAAGCTGGGGTATACTCACTGTCCCAAAGTACAGCTGAGTCATCAGCCCTTCCATATAATGGAAGGATTTGACTTTCTTTGATGGCTTCCAGCACATGATTGGTGAAACCTCACAGAGGGCCAAGATCTGATGCTCTTATATGATGGCCACAGTTTTGGTTAATATAAAGGACTTGCAGCTAAAGGTTGAATCACAACAGCTTAATATGAAATGCCAGGCTCTATTGCTGTGGGCATGCACGTATTGCATGTTCTACGGCTTCGACACAACAGGGGACACACAGCTCACGCTCACCTGTTGTATATACACCTCTTATAACGTTAATCTTTGTAATGGCAAAACTCTCACTGATTTTACTGGGTCTTTGGCCTAAGTAAGGACTTAGAACTCATTAAGTATGAGTACATTTGGACACCTATCTGAGCTGTACTGAAACTACTTGGAATGCTGGTATTTGATCAATTATCGTAGGAATATAGCAAAGATAACTTCTCTTTATCAGTATTTTGGTCCTTCTCTTTCTTGTACATGCTAAAACTAGGACACCAAAAGAGATACATGACTGCAAGATATTTTTTTAAAAAAATTAATAGCTGTGCTTCAGGTGACATTTTCAGTTTAACATCAGGAGAAACACATTAAAATATCAGCAAGGTTTAAACCCCAGGACCCTTGTCACTAGGGCTGTGCATTTGGGTTTTGAAAAAGTACAAATAAACCAGAAAAAGTCCCTTTTGGCTTCCAATAATATTCTAAACAAGAATACTAAGTCTGTGTATTCAGGTTTTGGGTGAACCCAACATTTCCCCCAAAATGTAATATCCAAGGTCTTGAACTGGACCCCCAAACTGCAGCACATATCCAGCTTGGAGCAGCCTTCTGACTCTTAGAGGCGATTCAGACGTGCGTTTAAATCGCACAGCCGTGGCGGCGGCATCGTGCGATTTAAAGCACCGCGCACTTCCGGGTTGGTGTGAATGCACTGACCGCGCACATTTCAGCCTAAAGCGAACTGTTGGAGTGTGGTTTTGAAAGCTGCTCCGAGCAGCTTTTAAAACCGCACTCCAACAGTTCGCGTTAGGCTGAATTGGTGCATTCACACCAACCCGGAAGTGCACGGTGCTTTAAATTGCACAATGCCGCCGCGGCGGCTGTGCAATTTAAACGCACGTCTGAATGAGCCCTTAGCTTAGCCGCCTGCTTGGGGAGCCTGTAGTGAGCCCTCTCCACCTGCAGGAGCTGCCACTGTCTCAGAACTGCAGTCTCCAGCACTGCAACCAGGCCCAGCCCAGTCTAACCAGGAAAAAATGCTTTAGTTGTTGGCAGCTTCGTTCCTTCCCTCCTCAAGCCAGTGACTCCTCCCGCAAGTCAGTGACCTCCCCCTACCCCCGAGCCAGCTCCATGCCCCATTCCCACGTAGGAATCCCACTTTCTGCAAGCCAATGACTTCCTTCTGAGCCAGAAACCCCCCACCCCCAAGCCAAAACCATGCCTCATTCCCGCCCCCCTAAGCCAGCAACCCTCTCCCTGAGCCAGCCCCATATCTGCAGAATCAGAGTTTGGGTTATGGAAGTTCAGTCCTGTCCTGTCCTGTTTATTTGGATTGGTTTCAATCGATATTACCCACTGATGCGGAGGAGGTGCTTGGGGCATTGAGAGCAACCAGTTGTGAATTAGATCCTTGCCCATCCTGGCTGGTGAAAGCCAGGTGGGAGACATCAAGGCCTTTGCTGGCTGGGGTTGTCAATGCCTCCCTTTAGGACGGAAGGGTGTTGGATGTTCTTAAGACTGCAATTGTCCAGTCCCTGCTTAAGAAGCCATCTTTGGACACTGACTCTAGTCTTCAGCTAGCTATCGGCCTGTCCCTAATCTTCTCTTTTTAGGGAAGGTTATTGAACGGGTGGTTGCCCGACAGCTCCAGGCACACCTCAGTGTTGTTGGAGTCCTGGACCCATTTCAGCTGGGCTTCCATCCTGAGTATGGCACAGAGACTGTGCCTTGGTTGATGACCTGCGCCTGGAGATTGACAAGGAAAACTCTACCCTGTTGATCTTGTTAGATCTTTTGGTGGCCTTTAATACCATTGATCATTAGGTGTTGTTAACACGACTGCAGGACCAGGCAGGCATGAGTGAAACCGCTCTTGAGTGGTTCTGCTCCTTCCTGTTGGGGAGGTCACAGAGAGTGGTGATGGGCGATTGCTCATCATCTTCTCGGGGCCTCCCCTGTAGGGTCCTGCAAGGTTCTATTCTGTCTCCCCTCTTGTTCAACGTGTATATGGGGCAGCTGGGTGAGATCATTCAGAGGTTTGGGGTGAAGTGCCATCAGTATACTAATGACACTCGGCTCGACCCCTCTTTTTCATCTGACCCAGGTCCCACAGCCTTGGTGCTTACCCGATGTTTGGCTGCTGTCCTGGATTGGATGAGGATTAGTTGACTGAGGCTGAATCCTGACAAGTCTAGTGTGGTGATAGTTGGCCAGCCCTGTGACCTGGGGGGAATTGGGACTCCTGTTATTGATGGGATCTGACCCCTTCTGGTTACTCAGGTTGGCAGCCTTGGAGTGCTTCTGGATCCCTTGCTGCGCCTGGATTGTCAGGTTGTGGCGGTGGCCAGGAGTTCTTTTCACCAACTTCATCTGATGAGGAGGCTGTGACCTTTTCTTTCTGACTTGGACTTGGCCACTATCGTCCGTGCTTTCATCACCTTGAGACTGAATTACTGCAATGCGTTCTACTTGGGGCTGCCCTTGATGACTGTTCGAAGCTGCAGCTGGTGCAGAATGCGGCAGCCTGGCTTCTTTGGGGAACTGGTCACCGGGATCACATTACACCAGTGCCCCAAAGTTGCACTGGCTCCCTATAGCTTTCCAGGCACAATTTAAAGTGCTGTTTTTGACCTTTAAAGGCCTAAACCAGGGGTGGGGAACCTCAGGCCCGGAGGTCAAATGCGGCCCTCGGCAAGTTTTTATGTGGCCCCTTTCCAGTGCCTGGATCTGGCTCCTGGATCCAGTCTTTACCCCCAAGCACTGAAACACTGAGCTCAGGATAATGGAGCAGAGAGGAGGGTAGCACACAAGGGTAGGGGATAGATCCATGGCCCAGATCCATGATCTGGACCCTGCTTTTTTTGAATACACCTGTTAAGCACCCCACTCCCAACATCTATGTGGCCCTCGGAGCTTGTACTAATATTCAGTGTGGCTCCCAGGAAAGGAAAGGTTCCCCACCCCTGCCCTAAACAGTCTGGAACCCATGTATCTGAAAGACCGACTATCCTACCATGCTCTGTCATGGCCCTTGCGGTCGGCTGAGGGTGCCTTCCTGTGGGTTCTCCCTGTAACTCTTTTTGTTCAATTGGGGCACACAGAAGGATGTTCTCAGTTTCTGCCCTCATGTTGTGGAATTCTCTCCCCCTGGAGGTCTGTCTCAGTCTGGGCCTGAGCATCTTTTGGAGGAGGTGTAAAATGTTTCTTTTTGGTAAAGCATTTGGCAGGCAGGCATAGGGAGAGGGATTAGGTGGGTGGTGGGGTTTTTTTTGGGTGGGTGTGTTGGAATGGGTTGTTTTTTTGTGGGGTAACTGTATTTTAAACGTCTTTTAATAGTATTTTGTAAGCTGCCCTGAGCCTTCAGGGAAGGGCAGGGTATAAATGTCAATCAATCAATATCCCCAAGCCACCAACCTCCCCTGGGCCTAGTCCCATGCCCATTCCCCCAAGCCTGTGACACCCCCAAGCCAGCCCCATGCCCCATTTCTCTGTCCCCAAGCCAGCAACCCTCCACTCAAGCCAGCCCCATGTTTCCATTTTCACTTATCCCAAGCCAGTGGCATGCCTCCGTGTTCATGGCATTTTCATTGCGTTGGCAACAATGGAGAAAAAGCAGTGAACACAAGCAAAGACAGAAATACAAATAAATGTAAAACCACAAATACAGATACCTGATCACATGCACAGCCCTACTTGTCACTAAAGCAACGATTCTCAGACTTTTTAGAACATGCCTCCCTTGCTCTTGTCTATGGTGCTTGAGTCCCCACCACATGCCCATACAAATTTAATCATGCTCCAAAAAGCATGAAAATTGTAAGTTAAGGCTCCTGCCTCCCCCCTACCCCACTTCCAAAGATGCCGCTCTGCTGTATTTTTTCACAGCCACTTAATGGGAACTGAGAATGATAATAGGATTTATTTCCAAATTCTCATTGCTGCTGCCTCTATTATTTCCAATGGCCATTCCATTTTATTAATTTCAATATGTACCCAACTTAATTTTAAAAAAACCCATTTATATAGTACTGTCCCCAGCTTCAGTGTTGCCTCCAACCTGCAGAGGAAGAAGATTGGGGTTGAAAGACCAAGGCAAAGTGTGGGTGTGTGAAGCCTAAGTTGTAAGGCTCCATGCACCCACAATAGGTGAGACTGCACAACGTTTTTACTGCTTACGTGGTGTACAAGTTAAGGTGGAAGCCGTAACTTACAATTTTCATGCTTTTTGGAGCATGACTGAATTTGTAAAGGCCTTACACCAAGAAAGGATACTCACGGCATGCATTTTCTAAGCGAATTAGGCAGTTTAGGAAGTCATCAAATTCGATCTGGTAGTGTTCATCAGAATATCTGAGGACAATCAGCTGGAGCAGGTAATTATTGAGTTGAAATCCTATAAGACATGGGGGGATATTAAGCAAAATCATAGCAAGCTGAGTATTTTTAATGATGTATAATCCAATTATTAAGACTCATAGAATTATAGGATTAGAAGGTAACTCAGGGGTCATCTAGTGCAACCCCCTGTTTTAATTTAAAACTAGCTGGTGGGAAAGTGCTGTGTGAGCTAAATCTGGCTGTGGGCTCACAGTGTTGCAATGTCCACTAGAGTGGGCACTTCAGACACAGAAGGTGCTTGAAAATCTTGGTTTCCCAAGAAACCTGGAGCTGACCAGCATGTGAGCATAGTTAGGTGATAGTCCAGTCAAATTAGGCTTTGAGGTAGACATCTAAAATAACAAAGCGGGACCAATGGGAAAATGTTAAGGGGACCCCCCTGAATGTCTCCAAGAAAATTCCCCAAAATTAGGTTGCGGGTTTTCCGCCATTTTGGGAAAACAGTCTGCCATTTTGGACTTTACACATACTTTCACGGAAATCGTCATTGCGCCCAAACAATTGGACTTAGCAGCATGTTTTGCTTTTTTTAATTGTTCCTTTTTAAAAGGGCTTTCATGTAAATACAACAAAGTAAAATTCTACCTTGAAATACTGTGCTGCTGTGACCTTGAAAATTCTCTTTTTGCAGGGCAAAATTCTGATTATTTTTGGTTTTGACAGTTAAATGGTAGGTTTTATTGGAAACAGTTTCAAATAAATGTTGTAGAGCGTAAAGAAACAATTAAATATCATATTTCATATTACACATAATGAGCTGTATAGAATGGTCAGGGCACACAAAATGTCAATAATAAAATAGTAGGAAACGGTAATACAATGATGTAGCCAGACAATGATAACAATTGAAATAAGAATATGGTTTATTTTCACTTTAACAACATTTTGTGTGTGAAATATAAACAAAATAATAATACTAAATAGAATAAAGCGAAGGAATCGCAACTCATGAAAACTTTGTTTTAAAGTATACGATTTACAAGCACACTATTACTGTTACATTAAATACTGGTGAATAAATGAGACAACGTTAGTGACAAGGAGTTTATAATAATTAATTTTAATTTCAAGACATCTGAATTATTATGGCTTGTATTGCCATCGTTCCATATTTAATTTGGGCATTTTTGTTTCGCCGGTGGTGAATTTAATTAACCGGGATCATCAATGTCCTTTTCCTTGGGGACTGTACAGGTCATCTCATTGGTATCATCATATTTGCATTCGTTGACCACGAGTGGGCTATTGCTACATCCATAACCTGCACACTGGCCACACATAAAAGAGCATTCAAGACCACTCTTTTTGCATTCACAATTTCTTTCACATGAGGTCTTGCAGTTGCACATAATAAGTTTGAGAAGGTTTTCTGGAACAGCTTTTTGTAGTGTTGGAACTGGGAGGAGTTTATCAGTGTGGAGCTTCCAGCCCCAGTCTGTAGGTGGTAGTTCCATATACCTCCACTGCTGCACTTGTAAATACACACGTAGTGAATGCTGACATGCTGCAGCTGGGGTGGGTGGGAGTACTGCTAGGTTGAAGCTACCGCCGACTTTCTGCTTGGCCACGGTCTTCAGATAAATGCGATGTCTTGCTATGCCAAGATTTGGTTGCCCCTTAACACCATACATAGCCAGGAAGAACTTTTCTCCTGCAGCTGCAACTGACTCTGGGGAAGATGAAGCACAATTAAAGACATCCATTTGGTGATGAAGCGAATCATCTGTAGAAAGCAGTTTGTAAGCATTCTTTTCCCCTTTTTTGAAAGGAGCAGAGGTGGAATCACACCCTGTAAATGCGTGGAGAAACAACATATACTCTTTCATGTCTCCTAAACTGTTCTGTATCTTCTGACTGCTGTATATGTGATCTGCTTTCCTTTTCGTGCCAGGCATTAGTATGTGTGTTTCATTTGTCTCATGAGTGAGCAACAAGACCAGGAGATCAGTATCTTCTCCCACAAGTACTGATGGACCTGATGATGCTACTTCCATGGCTTTTGATACAATTAGAGTGTCTGCATCCCCGACTGCCTGGTAAACCTGGCATCCAGCTGCGTGAAGATGGTCTTTTAGGAGTGCAATGAATCTAGCTTTGTTTTTTTTGTTTGCGAGAAAGTCATGTTGGGACATAGAAACATCAACATTGTCTTCAACATTCACCTAACTGAAGTCACTAATTTTCCTCTTCTTAGGTGCTCGACATCTTTTATGGTGGGGCCTCCTTCATAGCCATCAAACACAACGTGGCATCTACCGTAGTGCTCCATGACGTACGCAACATATTGTTCGCATATTTGTCTGTAGGTTGCTGGTCGTAGCCATACAACACTGTGCAAAAGGTGGCCACCATCAATTGTATATGTTGCATTGAGTGGAACTGACAATTCACATGGTGAGAATGTATCCAGAACAAGAACAAGAAATGATTTCGTGCCCTTCTGGATTGAAGTATTATCAAACAGCGATGGTGGTTGGGCAGCCAATTCATATGACAAATGGTTTGCCAACTCTTCATCACTTTGCACAGTACATAGCATTCTGTGGAAAAGCTGGTTTGAGTTAATCACAATGTCTTTGTTGTTCACTCTTACAACCTTATTTACAGTAGCCAAAGACTTTGCTGTGTCTTTGCACCAGTAGCGGACCTTGCTAAAGAGTTTGCCAACAGTATTCTTGAGAGACGACAGTCCGATTTCCAAAGCTTGATCACAGTTTATTGAGCTGTCTCCAAGAACTCCGCTGAAGAGAGATATGAGGTCAGGTGAATGTCTTTGGAAAGGGTGGTGCATGTGGAACCAGTTTATAAATGTGTGAATATCAGCCCTGTCCCGATCCTGTTTTGACAATCTCAGATCTATGTGCTGTTCTGAGGATGTACCCTGGACTCTGCCAAACTCTTCAATAGTGTTGACTACTCTTGAGGTGACTGGCATTGTATGCACCCACTTTGCAAGTGTGGATGCAGACATACCGCGACCATGGGTAAGCCCACCAGTGCTCTTCATGGAACATATCAATACCTGCTCAATGGTCATATCAGACCAGATACCAGTCCAGAATTTGCTTGATCTGCGAATAGTGAAGAAGCCTTGTGTAGAAAACTTTTGGAATTCTCCAGGATCCATCTTTTCTTCCAGTTGAAGCATTTCTTGGAGATACATATGTGCAGTTTTTGCGTAGTTGAAGTGGCCAGCTGAATGAAAGTATGGCAGCATTTGCTGTGCACTGTAGAGATGTAGCTGCCAGTCACCATAACGCTCAGCTCGGATAAACAAACACATAATCTTCACCATACTCATGTACTGAATCCACAGTTTTGCAGTATGCCCACCATTAGTTTCAACATGCTTTACTTTCTCCTTTAGTAGAGTTGTTAAATTTACAAGGGGCTGGGAGTCAACAATGTTTTGTACGTTTGCTGTACTGTTGAAAAGTGAACTGTAACACTCTCTCAAACTGTGAACTAAGGTGTCATCTTCTGTAGTTTCCTCAAGGAGAAGAGTAACTAAAGCATGAAGGGTCAACAAATGGTCACGAACTGCTCTTGAATAAGCCCGTTCACTTAGCATATGGACTACACTATTCTTCGCATATACTGTCTGCCATAGGTTTTCTAAGTCGTTTTCACTCATTATTTGACCGATTGAGCCCATGTAAGAGAGCAGGAGGTGGAATCCACCAAGGCGCACTACCACACATTTAAGTGGGCTTTCTGGAGCAACTGCGAGAACCATTTCCATTGCTTTCGAAAACAGTGGCTGGTCATATGTCACCATCACATTTGACTGACCACATTGTATACCTTCTTCTGCTACTTGTTGTAGTGAGGTGAATATAGTGGAGAGATTGCCAGGATCCATGTTAATAAATGCCAGTGGGAGCACAGCTGAAACCTCAAACAACTCACTAGCACAAGCTCGCTCCATGAAGCCTCCCCAACTACAACGAGGTAGAATATCTATCCACATCCCTGACATCCATAACGAATCAATTTGCTCAGCAGTTTCAGCACTCTTTGGTTTCAAGGAAATTTCACTAACATCTTGTACAGTGATAGTATCAGAACCAGGTTTATGGGGTAGCTTATAAAATGATATTTTTCTTTGTCCAAATGTACTTGTGGCAGCTGCTGGAATGGAGACATTTCTAGGAACTGTTTTTTCTGCTTGAACAGCTGCTGCAGGTGTTATACACTTAATTCCACCGATTGCATGGAAGGTACGGTGCCCGTCCAGAGTCTGAACATTATGGTCTGCATTATCATATACAAATTGCACATATGCGTTGTCTTCCACAGTGGCTTGTGCGTGCATTGTGACTGCTGATTCATACCTGATGGCTTCATTGACAGAGTCCTTCTTCAGAGTAACTTCTATGCCTTACAGAATGCTAGTAAAAGCTTCCTAGTCCCTCCTCAGAATACCCAGCAGAGGTTGCACTAACGGTACTGTCACCTGTCCTTTCCTGGAAACAAACTCCTCAACTGCTCCTGCATACAGAAAAAGTGTAAACTGCACTCACTGTCTGGGAGCCACACCCATAGCCGGAGTTCATATGCTGCCAGATGGGTAGGAATGTCCACAACTCTGCTAGCACCAGCCTCAAGTCCTTTCTGGTTGCAGCTGGGTTGGCAGCATGTTCCTGGCTCACTGGAAGAGTCCCTAACCTACAGGCAGACTAGGACGGGCTACTGCCTGCCACTGAACAATGCAGATACTCGGCAAGCAGCAGACTCCTCCAGATTCCTTGCAGCTGTCCTAGTTGACGAAGGCTGATATGGAAGATCAGTTTCACGCTAATGGAGGGGGGTCACTCCCAGGCCTTTCTTTTGTTGCTTGGAGCTGGCTCTGAGCAGCCTCACCCACATCCATCCTGGGTGAATAAAGGACTATTTTGGTATAGACAAAGCATATGGCAGGACTGATGGCATTTTAAGGCCTGCTCTTGGGTTTGGCTTGGGAGGTTTGGGCATGCGCAGGAAGGCAGACCCTTGGCCTAGAATGGCAGGGGTGAAGAGACTCAACCAAGGCCTTGCCTGTCTGGGGAGAGACTGGGATGTTTCTGAAGCAGAGACAGCTGTGGGAGGAAGCTGTCTGTGAACTTAACCTGAAGGAGAAAGCTGGATTGCCCCTTGGGAAATCTGGCTCAGTCTCAGAATGGACGCTTATCTTGGTCATCTAGGGAGCACCAAGGAGGAGTCCCGCACCAAGATCCCAACTGTAAGACTGTTCCAACTGACCTGCTTTGTGTTTCTTTGTATCCTTTACCTGACTCAGTGGGGGAGAGAGAGAGATTTACCTGCAGCTTTTAAGGCAGTGCGAAGTTCATAGGAAGACATGGTGCCAGACTGATCAGAATCGAAATGAAGGAAGATGCCCTGTGTGAGGAAAAATGTAGACAGTTCAGCTTACAGCAAATTAAATTTCTTGTCCCATGACAGACAAGCTTAAAGAAACAGGCATTTCATTTTCCAGAATTACAACTCTTGGTTCAGCAAAATCACTTAATGGACCCTTGAAGGACTTGGTTTGGATTAATTCAGAATGAGAACATGAGCTCCCAATTTGTATTAGTAACTATTAATATTATTATTTATTATTTATATAGCACCAGCAGTGTACCTGGCACTGTACAATTAATAGTTATAGAAGGGGCCCTACCCCAGGGGGCTTACAATCTAAGAGAGACAAGGGAGAGGAAGACAAGGGAGACATGAACATCATGAGGTTGAGACGTTGCAGGTGCACGAGCTTAACGTAGGCCACTTTCAGACCTTCTCCCCCCCCCCCCCCCG
>QEPC01001496.1:1845548-1904914 GCA_003113815.1 Sphenodon punctatus
CCCCCCCCCCCGCACGCGGCTTTGCCGGCAGACACGCGCAGGGATGCAGAGCAGGAAATTGAGCTCTGCATTCCTGCACATGTCTGCCGGCAAAGCCCCATGCGGAGGGGGTGGGGGGCTTTCAGACCAGCCGATCCCCGCGCATATCCAGGCTGCGCATCCCCCCCCCGCAACCAGAATATGCGCAGGGGGGGGGAGGGGAGAGCTCTGAAAGCAGTCTTAGTTACAGGGAAGAGATTCTGAGTGACTGGGGAAGAGGAAACAATTTCACTTATGACGAGCCAGGGAAAGCCCAATGGAGTAGGTAGGTTTTCAGGAGGGATTTGAAAGTTGGGAGGGAGGGAGGGAGCAGAACAAATGTATCCAGGGAGTTCCAGGCATGGGGGTGGGGGTGTTACCCTGGAACACAAGTTACATGGGTGTAAATTGCAATGAAGTAAATGGGGGTTGTATTTCTGTAAATGAGGGTAAATATGGGAACAGACTATCAGATTCAGCAAGATGAAGTTAAAATCAAGGTTTGACCCCAAGAGTTAAGTGTTCATGTAGCTGAAAACAAGAACCCCAGTCCTGAAAACACTTACAGAGTCCTATTGACTTTAATGGGAGTATATTTATTTATTTATTTATTTATTTATTTATTATAAATAAATGTATATGCCACCCTTCATGTAGAGGCTCAGGGTGGCTCACAGCCATAAAAATGACTATAAAATTAATATAATAAAAACTCCCACCCTCGCCTCACAATTCCCACCCTCCCCTCAACACTACCCAAAAACTCTTCCTACCCCTTTCCCCACCCGGCAAATGCTCTTTCAAAGAAAAAAGTTTTATACCGTTTATATATGTGTTTCCCAGGTCAGGGCCAAGGTCATTATGACTCTCATGAGACAACGAATGAGGATATTCCCTTAGACATGGAGTAGTTTTACATACTAAAGCTGGAATGGCATTCACCCTCAATATCTGGGAATATCTCTACTTTGCTGTGGATTTCTCCAGTTTAACGCTTTAGGCATTTTTAGACGTGCACAAAAATCATGGGAGGTTTTCTGCACAAGATTTATTTTGGTTGGCCTCCTCCTAAATTACATTTCTAGAATACATTACCCCAAAATCTCAGACATTTCTTGTAAACAGTTATGGTTTGGGGCTATGGAACAATAAAAGCGCTGTCCAGAAAGAACATGATTTTGGGGGACTGTTTTCAAACAAGATGCTACCCTACACGGCCACCCAGGAACCACGGCTCCAACTGCCTGTCTGAAGTGGAGCAGGGGGATGCGCACGTCCGTGAGTCATTAAGCACCAACTCACGGACACGCACAGAGCTATGCCGGGAAATCTGGAGTGCTCTGTGCGGGGCCAGTCAAACGTATGGTGGCTGCTTCTGTGGCCAGGATATCTGGGAGCTGCCCATTTGAAGCGCTCCCCACTCACTCCACCTGAGTGAGTGCTCCACAGCAGTGCCGCTCGGCGACCAGGGAACCCATTCCCCACATTGCCTTGCTCATTTTAAAAACACCCTTTGTTTAAAAGCCGGCATTTTAAATCAATACTTTGTGCTTTTAGAGACATGCTACTACATTTCTGTCCAGGAAAATATCTAACAAAATTCAGAACACAAAGTTGCAAATGGACAGTCACATACTATCCACTTCTTCAGTTTGTCCCAGAAAATTTTGAACTCGTTGAATTCCAGTTTTCCATTACCACTGGACTAGTACAACCAACATTAAGGAAAAACACTGGTTCAGTGAAATTTCAAGGTCTGCTGTAGAAAGGTACCTATATGCAGTATGAGGACTACCCTATTTTCTCCATTTAACCAACTAGGAGACCAGCTTCTCTTCCTTATGCAGTTTTTTTACAGTGTCAGTCTATCATTAGGTGTTTTTACACACACCTTTCCCCTGAATGTTTGCTGCTGCAATCCCAACTTTCTGTGTGTCTAAATCACTCACCCAGATCTTCAACACCAAGCTCTTTGAACTTCCAGATATTCCCATGGATTTAATAAGTCCTTGACCTCTGTGGTTTTACAAATCTGGATCCTGTAACACCCAGGTGTCTCCCAGAACTTGTGTGTGTAAAATGTTCTTCTGGTAAACTGCTTTGCTCCTGGCAGCCATGGTCACATCGTTTCCATAGCAACCCCTCTCCTCTACAACTGAGCTCCCCAGCGCCACTACTGCAGGCTGCCTCAGGGTGGGGTGTGTGTGTGTGTGTGTGAAGAATGCATCCAGGAGCTGACTTGTGGACTTGTAAACCCAGAGGATTCAGAGACCAGCACTTTAAGGTGTGTGTAAAAACAACCACTGCAGTCCTCATTCTTGGGCCTACCAATCTCTCTCCGCCTCTTCATCCCTGAAGCAAGTCCCCTGCTGTCCTGGGCTTCCAGCCAGTTCCTCCCTACTGTAGTTCTTTCCTGGTGGCAGGGCCCAAGCATGGGGGAGGAAATGGGTACATTTTACTGGGGCCTGGGCTGCAAGCCCATCACCATGAGAAAAAAACTGAGACTAAGTTACAGATACCTGAGGATGTTTATGCAAACTTATTTCCCTGTATCAATGGAGTGTCCAGATCTTGTGAGATTTGCTGGAGCCAATCAGAAGCAGTGTTAGAGCAGAATAAGCAACATTCTGAACAGTGAGCTGCTGGCCCAGGCCTTCTCTAGAACAGAGAGAAAGCCTGTACAGGAAACACTAGGATTTGTAATTTGAGAGACAGATGTGTGCCTCCCTATGTGACATGCTCTCTCAAGAACTACAAGTCTATTTATGTCATTTCAGAAATAAAATAGATTTTTTTCTTTCATGACTCATAAGGTTGTGAGTCATGAATCATGGGATGGAATCATGGCAAGGGGACTGAGAAATGATACCTGGACCCTGCCTGGTGGTCTCCCAGCTGAGCCTAAAGCTCACTTTTATAAAATCTGCTGTTCCACTCTGCTCAGTTGGGGCCAGTAAGGCTCCAAGCCAAGTGCGACTAGGGTGCTGGTTCCTGCAGGGACTTACCATGACAACCTTCTGCATCTGCCCAGTTTTATAATGGACTGGTTGTTCCTTTTCACAGATGGATCGCAATTCTCCACCACTGAACTCAGTGGCAAAACTCCCATTGACTTTAATGGCATAGACTGCACCCATAATCTTACACACACAAAGAAGACTACAATGGTATTGCACCATGAAAGTTTGCAATAGCTCAAATAACTACAGCTGTTGGAATCAACTAAAAGGCTGCATGGTTGTAACACATCTACAGGGGCCTAGCTATCATGGGGACTTCAGGTGCAGCTGTCTCTGGTTCCTGAGATTTGGGGGACCCACAAACTCCAAGGGCAGCCACATCCAGCTGGGTATGTCCCCGGCAGGCCCCAAACCCAATGGGGTTTAGGACCCCGTGGAATCCCTGACCAGCCAGACTCTTCCTCAGTAGAGACAGTGGGGAGCTGCAGTCACATGACTCTGCCAGGGGTGTGGCTAGGGCTGCCCCATATGGCTGGTTCTGAACTGGGGCTGAGGAGGATGATTGGGGTGGGGGAATGCAGGGAGCTGGAGGAGTTTGCAAAGCAGAAGTTGTGGCTGGGAAGCACCAGGTCACCCCTCTGCAGCAGGACTGAGTAGAGCAGCAACCCCAGACCTCCCCCTCCCAGAGTCAGGCCAATTAGTGGGTAGTGCACCTTGCGGGAGCTACCCCCAATGGGGGAGGGGAAGAGAGAGCTGGCATAGGAGCAGGAAGGTGGTGGAGTCAGGATGCTGCTCTGCCCCGTACCTGAGGGACAGGGGCAGTGTGTGTTGGGGGAGTCTGGCAGGGAGGAAGCGGGGGCAGGGACCAGTTGTTGAGACCCCTTGGAGAGCCCCTAGGGGGATGTGGCTCCCACAGCAGGGGCTTCCCCTCCTGTGTTTGTAAGCCAGCCCCACATTGCCAACTGGACAGCGGCCTGGGTTTTCTCACTGTTTGGGGGAGGGTGAACCTTTCCCTCCCAGGGGCCACTTTGAAAATTAGTACAAACTCCGAGGGCTGCATACAAGTTAGAAGCAGAGGGTGTGCTTAAGGGGTGTGCTCAGAAAGAGGAGGATTCATTTCATGCATCTGTGCCACTGATCTGTTCCCTATCCTTGTGTGCATGTCCTCATCTTGGCTCCCCTCCTCTGAGCTCAGTCTTTCACTGCTGGGGAGGGCGGGAGGTGGCTGAGGGTTTGGAACTGGTTTTAGGGGTGAGATCCAGGCACTGGAAAGCTGAGGAGCAAATTTGGGGGAGGAATGAGTGGCAATGGGGCAGGGGAGGAGGTGGTAGAAGAGTGGGTGTTGGTGGGGGCATCATCTTCATTTCTTGCACTTGGGCCTATTCCAGTATAAGCTACAGCTCATCTGTATCAGTCGAGCTTTACAGAAATGGGGAGAATACATTCATCCCAAAGCAGCAACAGTTTGTTTTATTGGATATCAATGTTCTGTGGAATTAAATGACCTCATTAAAGCACCACGTTATTCATAGAATCATAGAATGTCAGAGTTAGGCCGCTTTTATACGAGGCACTGAAAAGTGCCTCCTGAGTCCCGCATTGAAAGAAAAGCCGCGGGGGGAGTGTTTACATGCTCCCCGCATTGCCAGAAGTGACGTGTTCCTGGGGAGCACATCACTTCCAGTAGCGCGGGGAGCATGCAAACACTCCCCCCGTGGCTTTTCTCTAAACACAGGACTTTTCAGCGCCTCATATAAAAGCGGCCTTAGACGGAGTCACGAGGGTCATCTAGTCCAAGCCCCTTCCTAGTCTACAGCAACTGCCCCAATCACTACATTATCAACTATATTGCTAATGTTAGGGACAGATTCCATCACCCCTTTTCATTAGTTAAAAATAAGAGTACTACTTGTCCAGTAAGGATAGTACAGTCAGACCCTTAGTGCTTGGAACTGTTGCTATAGAAAGTCATGGTACTTTTTACAGACACTCAGGTGTCTTGATTTGTTTCAATTTTCCTGCTTTCCTCATGGTAAAACCTTAGGATATTTACTCAGTCTTTAGGGACCCAGTTTTATCATGTACGGATTTCAGTGAAGAGCCGAGACTCTTTGGAACCTCAGGACAGGAGGTGAACAACAACAGCACATTCCAGGACTGGGTGCCACTAAGAAGTCATGTGTGCAAAAAACTTTAGGATTTGGCAAATGCTGGCTATATGTCTGACTGCTCCTCCCATTACAGCCCACTCTTTTACTCTTCACTTTTTCCTTCTGAGTCTCCTACATGGCCCTGGTGCAGCAAACACTCCTAATGGGATTGGGGATTTATTCATTTTTTTCATGGCTATTTGTTTTAGCTGTAGTCTTGAGGGATTTGAGCCAGTGTTAGCCACAGGCCACATTCCCAAGAATCTCCTCTCCTGGTAGCTTAATTTCCTGCAGGAAAGTACTCTTGTGCTTCACGCTTCTCACAAACTGCTAATCTGGTGTCAGTTTCACACCCTGCTTTAAATCTCACTGCCTAACAATTTGGTCATTCTCAGCAGCTATTGTCTTCTCTGTGGCCAAATTCACACGAGAGCACACCTGACTCTTCTCCCTGGTGTATTATTTGATGCAGAAGTTTGCATTTCTGCATGTTAACCACTCACATGTTCCCTTCCTGCGCTTCAAAAGTTCCCTCCCGCTTTAAAATTTACTGCAGTAGTGCATGGCCAATAATAGGTGTTTCACTATTTTCCCCCCCAATCCACTACTGGCTTGTGGATTTCAACCTTGTTCTGAGGTCAGTCGGGCAGCAGGCACTGGACAGAAGGAGGAGGATGAAAATTGTGTGAAATTGGCGCTCTTGAGTATAGTAGATTCTGTGCTTATGTAAAACAAGCAAAGAAAAAAAATGTTGGAGATGCATCTCATGAGAAGGGTGCCCAGAAAATAAATTGTGTGATTTTAAGACTGCAGGAACAGGAAAATCGTGAGACATACTGGGCGCTTTTAAACGAGCTCTCTCCCAAGCGGGAGAGGGCTCAACGTGGCGTCTAAACCTGTGTTCTTCTCTACGACGTGTCTGATGTTCCCAAGAGCATCAGACACGTCGCAGAGAGTATGTGCGCATGCGCGTCTTTCTGTGAATGTGCACTCTTCTAGGGAACCCGGAAGTGCGGGTTAAAGCCGGCACATCGGCGATCCACGTTGAAGGGGGCAGGATCGCCGGGTCAGCTTGACGTGGAGGAGACTCGGCTGCGCTCCGCGTCGGGCATTTAAATGGACGGTCTCAATGGCGGCTGTTAAAGGGCTCAGCTGCCATTTCCATCTCGTTTAAAAGCGCCACTGTCTTGCATGAAAGTAGCCATTACATAAGCAATACAAATGTGGGGGAAGCAATTTGTGCTTTGTTTTATGCCTTGTGTGAATGCAGTCTCTGTCCTACCTGTTTGCTATTAAAAAGCACAATGTAGCTGTTAGCTGTAGTTTGTTGAGCCTAAAGTGCATCCCAATATTTCCTACTTTTTTTGTATCACAAAATTCCTCAGGGACACTCGTATAGTTTGGCCCCAGAACATTCTCCAACATTATTTCAAAGGATACGTCCATTAGAGAAATGATGTTTCTACATAAAATCAGGCTCAGTTTCTTGAATTTGATGTTCTTTGCTGAAAAAGTATAATCAGAGTCAGAAATAATTCAGTGTTATTTTTGCTAAAGCATTAATGGAAAACAGGAATAAAGGTGTAGTGTACTTCCTAAGTACGTTCATAAATTACATTCACTAAATTTCAAAGGAAATTTAGTCCAACCTCTGCTCCAAGGCAGGGTGTCCTGTACCTAAAGCAGATGCTCATCTGGGCACTCCTTGAGAACCTCCAAGGAAGGAGATTCCATAACCTCCCTTGGCGACCTATTCAGTCATCCAACTGCTATTACAGTTAGGAAGTTTTTCCTAATATTTAGCCAACATGTATCCTGCAGCAATTTAAACTCATTCTCTCTTCTGTTGCAGTTCAGAACAAATGTTCTGAGTCATCATCACAGTCAGCGCAGTCCCCTGGCTAGGAAGTGCCATGCTAGCCAGGGGATTGCGCTGACTGCAGTTTAGTCATTTGAAATTCCATGCAGCAGCAATTGAAATAAATTTTGTATTGTATCCAAGACATAAGATAACGGTGCCACTTTACTCTGCACTGGTGAGACCTCACCTGGAATATGTTTTTCAGTTTTGGACAACACGCTTATTTATTTAATTTATTTTTTTACATTTTTACCCCACCATTCTCCAGAGACTCAGGGTGGAACAAGAAGGATGTTGACAAATTAGATGTGATTCAGAGAAGAGCAACTGAGATGATAAAGAGGCTAGAAGACAAGCCATAGGTGGAAAGGCTGAAACAGGGACTGTTTAGACTAGGGGAAAAAAGGCTAAGGGCCAGGGATATTATAACAGTTTTCAAGTTTCTAAAAAAAGATGGCCCCCAAAAGATGGAGAACATTTGCGGTTGGCGGAGAGGAAGTCAAGGCAGCGGGAGTAGACAACACGTTCAAGAAGCTTGGAAGCAAAAGGAAGGAGTGAGACAGGACGGTAGCTAGAAGGGTCAGAGGGGTCAAGAGTGGACTTTTTGAGGATAGGAGAGACAGTGGCGTGCTTGGCGGCGGAGGGGAAGGAGCCAGTAAAGAGGGAGAGGTTGATGATGTGCAGGAGGGAAGGAGCGAAAGTGGAAACAATGGAGGTCAGGAGGGGATGGGGTGAAGGGGGCAAGTGGAAGGGTTGGAGGAGGAGAGCATGGAGGAGATTTCCTCAAGGGAGGTGGAAGAGAAGGAGGACAGGAGGGGAGTAGGAAGAGGAGAGGATCTACACTTGATCATATGTAGAAAAATAGCATCAGATAGTGCAAACCTGTAGTGAAGACATGCCACATGAGCAAGCATCATGATCCAAGAAGAGATTAATGTTAAACGGTCCTTGATCCTCCCCATCAATGGACTGAGGATTTGAAAACCTGGATTAGGCTGCAGATAGGGCATCCTTAGAATTTGTAGGGCCCAGGGCCTTGATAAAATGCAGGGCCCCTTGTAGCCCCATTCCCCCTCAGGTCTCCGCAGGGTCCTAGTGGTGGTCATGTTTTTGGACCCAAATGGGAGTGGGGGCTCTGCACCCTGGCCTGGTGAAAACAGGGGCCACTGCAGAGCCCCCGGAAGTTGGGAAAGTAGTGGGGCCCAGAACAGTCACCCCTGGTTGCCCTGTGATAAGGCTGGCCCTGGCTGCTGAAGATACTTCAATCAGCAGAGCAAACAAGAATAGAGAGGGATGGAGGCAGTTGGTTGCCGGTACAAAATAAGGTCCCTGATCATGCACATGGACAATTGGGAACCAAATTAAGTTATTAGAGGTCTCCGTGTGCATCACTGAAGTGAAGAGGATTCCTGGTTTAAATCCAAAACTTCACAGCTGCTGCAATGCTCTATAACTGCGGAAAGTAGGAAGTGAAAAATGCTCTCTGCCAAGAGAGTTTAGGTGAGAAAAACAGCAGCAGCTGTATTTGCTTTCTCATTTGTCCAGCTGGAGACACCAGTGCCTGGTGTGTGTCAACAGGTATTTAATTTTCACTGATCCTATTGCTAACCACTTGCTAATATGAGCAGCACACAGCTTTCAACTACATTCCACAGAGTGTGTTTGCGTTGAGAACAGATTAGCTGGATTTTTCTCTTTATTCTTTAGGAATCAAAAAGCATTTAAAAACATCAGTGCTACTCAGATGGCTCACTGAATTTTTTGTTCTTCAGAAAGATAAAGAACATGGGTGACATTTTTCATTACCCCATCATTTCTGTTCTTCTTACTTGTTTGTATTTATCTCTTAGCAGTGCCCAGTAATGCCAGCTAGTACTGTGGCTCCATTGTGCTGTATGTACTGGGGCACACAAAGACAAGCTTAGAGAAGTGGCAGGAGACACAGTTATTAATTCCATTTCACAAAAGGGGAACTAGACTTGAAATGGCTAGGGCATTTGACACAATCAATTTGGATTAAAAAAAACAGTTTCCTTTAAGTATTTTAATTTGTAACAGTGCTAGTTTTCATGCGATATTTAACTTTCCTTAAATTTGCTTGTTTAACAAAGTCAAAATGTGTTCCATTATCTTGTTTTGCCTTCACTTGTTTTCTTTGTTTAGTTTATCAAAGTTAGAGTGAACCCCTATGCATAATGAAGGTTGTAATCAAGTCAAGAACGTGCACCTGGGACCTTGCATCTTCGTGAATGTTACACTCCTTGTATCTCCCTCTGTTCCCCTTCCCTCGTCTCCCCTCCACCCCTGTCTCTCAGATTGTAAGCCCTAGGGCAGGGACCGTGTCTATTCCGTTACTTTGTAAAGCACCAGGTACATTGCTTGCGCTATATAAATGCTTAATAATAATAACTGAACTAATCAAACCAATTTTGACTTCATTAAATGAGCAAATGAAATGAATTAAACAAAGTTGAACAAGACATGCAAGGCTTGATCCTCTATCCAAAGACGTCAATGGCAAAACTCCCATTGACTTTAATGGTGAAGGATTCTGTCCTTTGTGTCTAGTGGCAATTACTGGCCAATCAAAAACTCCATAAATAGAAAGGCATGGAATACTAGATATAAAATACCAAACTAATAAATACTGAAGAGTGAATAAAGAAATACTGATCAGGAAATCAATACATATCAAATAATGAATTCTAAAGTAGTACATAAAATGCCTGTTGCAAAATTTTCCAGTGATGCAGAGTTTGTATTCAAAGTCACATTTGCTAATTCATAAAATTAACTGAATGTTCAATTCACCATGAATATTTGTTTCAACTCTGTAGGGAATGGAAGCACAGATAGATTAAGTGAGTTGCCCAAGGCGACACACGGAGTCTGCAGCAGAGACAGGAGTGGAAATAAGACCTCCTTATTCTCCCAGTACTTCAGCCATGAGATAAATCTTCCTTTCCAGAACAAAGGCCTTACAGCACAATGGAGATTCAGTACCACTGAAAGAAGATGGATTTTGTTGGAAAGCAGTTTAACCTTCCAGCTAAGGCACAGAACTTGGGTTCTGCTACTGAGTCTGCTGCAGATTTTTGTATGACATTGCAGGTTGCTACCTCACAAATTTCTCTGCTTGCAAAAGTGGACATAATGTCCACTTTTCCAAAAGGTAGTTTGAGGCCCTTGGAGAAAAGGAGCTGTAATGTTGATAACACTTACTTTTTTTTAATACAGCATTCAGGACATATTCAAGTTCCTCTGCGTTTATCTCCATGTCCTACAGTTGAAAAAATTAGAGCAGCTTTTGCATTTGCATGTCTAGAAGCATATATATAGAAATCTAACAGAATGCAAACCCCATTATTCTCAAAGATACAAAACTCCACTGTATGAATATTAGTTAGTTTAAACTGTATAGATTTGCTTCTAAAGATCAGGAAAGAGAGAATTGCACAAACTGACTGACAAGAAGATTATAGCACCACAAAATACAGCAGAGGTGCACTGCACAGCATCATGATGAAGTGAGTCAGACATTCTTAAACAAAGTCAGTTGCACAAAACAACTACAGCTACAGACACCAGCAAACAGGATTCTTCACAGCTTGAGTTCCATCTTTGTCTCCCTTATTTGCTAGGGAACCACTACTGTCTAAGTAAACAGAGACATCTAGTGGTTGAATAATGCACTAATGTTAAACATATATTATATTGGGAATCACAATTTTTACTTTTCATCCGTATATTTATTTTTTTATACATAGGTCTGATTCCTCTACTGATATTTTACAAGAGATTCATGATTTTACCAGGGGCTTATTTATTTGCCCTTACCTCTCCTGCAATCTGTTTAAACAATTCCCTGAACTGTTTTTCTTCTTCAGTTTCTTCTTGAGATGGCGTTGGTGTAGGGAGCTGTAACAATATAGAAAGGATTATGGGGAAAAACCCAGAAGCCTAATATCTGTATTTGTGCTTAAATACTGTACATTGGTTCAGTCAGTGCATTAGAGGGAGCTATGTATTTTGACACAGAAACTCATTATTTGGTTGTGAAAGTTTTGCCTTTAACCAATAACCATCCTTCCCAGCACTACCCAGTGTCTTAGAAACTTTTCTTTCTTTTTGTGTATATTCATGAGATTCAACTGAAATGAAATAGTTTTGATTATCCGGTAAGAATAAGGTCTTTTTGAGCAGATTAAGTTATCCACTATTTAGTTTAACTTTGTAGACTTACTTCTGGAAGATCAATGCCAACATTTCCATCCATATCCCTAGGAGAAACAAACATACATTCAGTAACAAAAATTTGATGAAGGGGCCCTTCCCACTTACAACTCGCAACTAAAAGCAAATATGCACAGTACCTAGCCTTAAATGTTAAAATAAATCATGAGTCAGACTTCTAAATACCAAGAGATTGTCTTTTTTAAAAAATCATGATTTCCCCCAATGAAAAATTTGGGGTTATTTTAATATACTATTTGATTTCTGCACCCTTAGCATTCACTGCAGTCATATTTTCAAAGCTTTTTTTTGGCAAGTAGAGAAAAAACTGAAATCATCATGTTATCACTAGTCCTGTGAATTTGGGCTTTTGGAGAAGTTCCCTGGTGTAGAGGGCCAGAAATCAGTAGGAGATGGGTGAGGGGTGGGTCAGGGTGGTAGGGGCTGGGGTTTTTAAAATCCAAGTTTAATTGTATAGTTTTATTTGTGTTTTAATATATTTATTATTGTATTTATGTTTTTGATTGGTAGCTGCCTCGAGCTGCTGTGAGCAGAAGAGGTGGGATAAAAATATATTAATAAATAATAAATACATTTAAATAAAATTCGTTTTAAAATATCAGTTTGGATTCACACCTGCGAAATTAGATTGCTGTCCATAAGATGGTGTTTAACTCCAGTTCTGAAGCGTAAATTTGGACAAGGTGGCTCTTAACTAAGAAACACTATAGTAGAGGTAAGGTGTAGGAAATTCTAAAGGAGAAGGCATTACTAGAATTCAACAAGTCCTCTAATATTTTCCCCTTGCTTTGTAGCAAAAGGAAACCTCCTCTGGTGGCTTTGCCTGGCTATGAGCTCTAGTGCACAGTGCCAAGGATTACTTGACCAAAGCCTGATTTCAAAAGTTATTAGCTTTTTAACTGGGAAATCATTATTTATTTATTTACATGAATAGCCCACCTCATCCCAAGGTCTCAGCACATGTATAGGTGATTATATATCATTACAGCACATCACCTCTGGCAGACTATGGGTGTTTTTAAACAAGAAGCTACCATGCATGGCCACGAAGTAACCACTCATCCAAACGCCCATTTGAAGGTGGTGCGAGGTGGGGAGGGATGCACAGTCCTGTGAGCCATGCAGCACTCACTCATGCCACTCATGGGGCACTGCTGAAAAATCCAGATTGCCCCGTGCAGGGCAAGCCAAAAAAAGTGCATGACAATGGGTGCCCAAATATCCACATATGAACTGGGGTGGCCACCCATGTCAGCAGACAGGTCTGTGGCCCGGTCGCGTCCCTGGTCCCACCCACAGCCCTGCCGGGAGCTCTTAAAGGACACACACGTGAGAAATACAGCACCGCACTAGCTCAAAGCACAACAAACGCAACGCACGAGAGAAAAGCCAACGCTATGGAGGACAGCAGCTTCCTGCACCTCCATTGTTAGCCATTCCCAGGGTCATGGGTAGGAAGGGGCAGTTGGGCAGGGCTTGAGGTGGGGGTTGTTGTCGGGCAGGAGGGAGGGGGAGCAGCTGCCCATACAAGTTGATTTCAGGGCCAGTACATGGTAGCAGGAGTGCCTGGAGGCTGCCTGCACGGCAGCGATGGCCACCCCGGGAGCAGCCCGTTAGAATCCCTCCCCACGCACTCCATCTGAGCGACTGATTCACAGCTGCGCCACTCAGCAGCCAGGGACACCCCCACCCAGCCCTGCTCATTCTAGCTTGAGAGACTCTCAACACATCCCTTGAGGGAGACGGCAGAAGTGCCCAGGAGTGGGGAGTAGATCTTTTTTCCCTCTCTGAGGCTGCTTGCACTCTACATCTGGAAACATGTAAAGTTGCCGGTACTAATATTTTGAACCTGTTACTTACTCTGTGAGAGCTTTCTTCTCAGAAAATATTCTCAGGCAGAAATCTGCTTCCTGGTGTGGCTCAAATGTGGTAGGGACAATGATATAGTCCCCAGGTGGCAGTTTGAATCGGTCAGAGACTTCCCTCAAGTTGATGTAGGTTTTGCTCCTTGCCTTGGATGCATGATATCTGAAAAAGTCTTTGGTCAAGTGTTCATCTTTGGTAGGGCTCTGTAATGGAATTGGAAGCAACGATTTCCATTCACACTTGGAGTGAATTTTGTGCCTTCAAAGCGATATCAGATTCTTGCCTCTCTTCCTGATCTAGTATCGTAAGACTACGTTTTGCACACAGGCATATGTATGAAACAAACCAGACTCCAGGACCAGGCCGCCATTACTGACTACTCAGCATGTCTCCCTTCTTCCTCTTTTCTGCTCCGAGTGGAGGATAAACTGAGAGGTAAGCTATCCCTTAGACTGTGGGTAATGGAGTAGCTATCTTCATGGATCCCAGAAGGTTGGGTATCCATTTTTCCAAAGTGCTCAAAGGAAACTTCTTTTTACGATTTGAGTACAATTAATGAGATACCACAGACCTAGTCTGAGGGCTCGTTCATACAAACTAAGCTTCCCTGGGGACCCTTTACCCCATAAACAGCCCTAGGGGAATCTTTCGGTCAAATGCAGCTTATAAGAAGTGCCATACTGGGTCAGACCAATGGTTCATCGAGCCCGGCATCCTGTGCTTGGGAGAAGTACCCAAAGTGTCACAATGGGGCAGCCCATCCCCTGCTGTTCTCTCGCAGCTTCTGACAGTCAGCGGTTACGTCCCCCCAAACCTACTTGGCTAATAGCCATTAATGGAACTACCCTCCAAGATCTTCTCCAAACCTTTTTAAACCCAGTTTTGCTACTGACCGTGACCCCATTCTCTGGCAACAAATTCCACAAGTTAATTGTGTGTGAAAAAATACTTTTATTTGTTTTAAATTTGCTGCCAGGTTCACGGAGTATCCCCTAGTTCTAGTACTATATGAGAGGGTAAATGACGGCTCCCTATTTACTCGTTCCACACCACTCATGATTTTATCAACTTCTATCCTAGCCCCTCTCAGTTGTCTCTTCTCCAAGCTATAGAGCCCCAAACCTAGCCAGCCTCTCCTTGTACAAAAGCCGTTCCATGTCATTTTTATTTCCCTTCTCTGTACCTTTTCTATTTCTACTATATCTTTTTTGAGATGGGGCGACCAGAATTGCACACAATATTGCACCATAGATTTAAATAGAGGCATTATGATATTTTCAGTTTTATTCTCTTTCCCTTTCCAAACAATTCCTAACGTTCGGTTTGCTTTTTTGACCACTGCCGCAAATTGAGCTGAGGATTTCAATGTATTGTCCACAATCACTCCAAGATCCTTTTTCTGAGTGGTAACCCCTAATTTAGAACCCAGCACTGTGTGCATATTTTATACATATTATTTTTCTCTATGTGCATCATTTTGCACGTCAGCATTGAATTTCAGCTGCCATTTAGGTACCCAGTCCTCCTACAATTCTTCATAATCTGCTCATGTTTTAACTACCTTGAATAACTTCATGGCATCTGCAAATTTGATCAGCTCACTCTTTATTCCCTTTTCCAGATCATTAATGAATATATTAAACAACACAGATCCCCGGGGCACTCCACTTATTACTTCTCTCCATTGCAAAAACTGACCACTTAGTCCTACCCTTTGTTTCCTGTCCTTTAACCAGTTACCAACCCACAATAGGACACTGCCTCCTATCCTATGAGTATTTAATTTCCACAAATCTCTCTCATGAGGAACCTTATCAAACGCTTTCTGAAAACTCAAATACACTATAGTTTACACCCTTGAAAAATTCCAATATATTAGTGAGGCACGACTTTCCTTTGCTAAATCCATGTTGACTCTTTCCCACTATGTTGTGTTTATCAATATGCCCAGTAATTCTGTTCTTAACCATTTCCACCAGTTTTGTGTGGCACCAATGGGTACTTTTAGATGTGATGGGCTGTTTGGCCCACCATGCTGAATCCTGGACCGGGATCTCTCTCAGATCCCGTTCCGTGATGAAGTCGTCCATCCTGTAGACATGCCAGCTCCATCACGATGAAGAATATTGGAGGGGGCGGGGCTGCGCGGTGTGACGTGTGGCTGTACAGCCCCGCCCCCCCACGCTCCCTTGGCCGCCCGTCTTTGGGGAGATAGGCGGGCACAGCAGCCAATGCAGCCGCTGTGCCCAATCCCGTACCGTGGTCAGGACCATGATCCTGGATCGTGCCCAAAGGTAACAGACATTACTTTTGGCCCGTCCTGGATCATGGCCAATCTAACCAGCCGCAGGGCCAGAACCATGGTCAATTTGATCCTGAACGGGTGTTCACTGTGGTGAACATCTGGCCAGGAGCAAACTGACATTTACAGACACGCCGCCAACACACAGAATCCACTGTGGTGAACGGCGATTTCGTAACGTCTGAAATTACCCAATGTCCGGCTCACTGGTTTGCAGCTTCCAGTATTGTCTGGAATGTAACACCCTTTTAAAATATTGATGTTACATTCGCCACCCTCCAATCCTTGGGTACAGTGGCAGATTTAAGCAGTAGTTACAAATTACCAATAGTAGGTCTAACAATTTCATACTTGAGTTCCTTGAACTCTGGGGTGAATACCATCTGGTCCTGGTGATTTATTACTATTTAGTTTGCCAATTTGCTCTAGAACCTTTTCCAGAGTCATGCTGATTTGTGACAGTTCTTCCAATTCATCACCTGCAAAGAACAGCCTCTGCAGTGAAGACCGAAGCAAAGAATTCATTTAGCTTCTCTACAATGACCTTATCCTCCCTAAGCACCCCTTTTGCCCCCTAGTCATCTAATGGCCTAACTGACTCACTAGCAGGCCTCTTGCTTCTGATGTACTTGAAAAAGTTTTTAGTAGTAGTTTTTGCATCTTTAGCAAGTCACTCTTCACATCCCTCTTGGCTTATTACCATTTTATTTTTGATTTGGCAATGCTTATGCTCTTTCCTATTTTCCTCATTAGGACTAGCGTTCCATTTTTAAAGGATACCTTTTTGGCTCTAATAGCTTCCTTCATCTCACCATTTAACCACGCTGGCAGACATTTGGTCCTCTTGCTACCTTCTTTTTTATTTGTGGAATACATTTAATCTGGGTTTCCATGATGTGTTTTTAAATGGTCTGCGTGCCTCTTGCAGACATTTAATACTCACAAATGCTCCTTGTTTCTTCACTTTTGCATGGTTCCCCCAAGTTAAATGTTACTGGGGTAGTTTTATTTGGCATTCTCCCTCCTATAAATATATGTCTAATTTGATGATCTTATGATTGCTATTGCCAAGCAGCTCCACCCCTTGCACCAGGTCCCACACTCCACTTAGGACGAGTTTCAGAGTAGCTCCTCTTTTCATAGGTTCCAGGACCAGCTGCTCCCAAAAAGTCATTTATGGCATCCAGAAATTTTACTTCCACATCATGCCCTGAGGAGACATTAATTCACCCAGTCAATGGCCCTTTTCACACAGACACCATAACACTGATAAAATGGGTGTTACATTTTATTATACATGTTGCAGGGCACCCATAGACCACACCTGCAGCATGTATAATAAAATGTAACACCCATTTTATCACACCGCTTTTAGACGAGGGCACTGAAAACACCTCCGGAGCCACGCGTTAAGAGAGACGCCGCGCCACGCTGCCGGAAGTGACGTGCTCCCCGTTGCTGGCAATGGCGTCGGCTGGAGACGCGGTGCTTTGCAGAGGTGCATTCTGGAGACCTGAAAAATGAGGTCTCTAGAACACACCTCTGAAAAGCGCTGCGTCTCCAGCCGACGCCGTTGCCGGCAACGGGGAGCACGTCACTTCCAGCAGCGCGGCGCGGCGCGGCGCGGCTTCTCTCTTAACGTGCGGCTCCAGAGGCGCTTTCAGCACCCTCATCTAAAAGCGGTTTTAGTGTTATAGTGTCTGTGTGAAAAGGGGCAATATTAGGGTAAATGAAGTCACCCATTATTATTGTGTTTCTGACTTTAGTAGCCTGTCAAAACTCCTCTACTATTTCATAGTCTCACTGTTCTCGTCATGGGGGAGATAGTGTAGTCCCACTGCTATACACTTCCCCTGTTACACATGGAATTTCTATCCATAGAGATTCCAGAGTACAGTTCGCTTCCTGTAAAATGTAATCCTGCTTGATTCAATGTGGTCTCTAACATAGTCACACACACACACCCCCGCACCCCTCAGCTTGATCTACTCTGTTTTTTCGATATATTTTATACCCTGGTATTACAGTGTCCCATTGGTTATCCTCATTCCACAAGGTCTCGGAGATTCCTTTTACATCTTATCTTCATTTAGTGCCAAAAACAAGTGAGGTTCGCTACATTTGCAACAGACACAGCAATCCACCGTGCGGTCCTCATGGACAACAGCAACCCATCTATCTACATTTCTAATAACTGAATCACCAACTACCCCAGCTATCCTATTCCCACCCTCCTGGGCACACATCCCTGGAGATGTATTTTCAGTGCGAGAGAATAACACATCACCTAGAAGGGAGGTCCCAGCTACAGGATCATTTCCTGTCATTCCAGTTTGATGTTCTCCTTCCTGGAGGACTTGCTCCTCCAAAGAAGTACAGAAGCTGCCAGAGTGGAGGTGGGACCACTCTGTGTCCCTGAAGAACTCCTCTATGTACCTTTCCATCTGCTTCGGCTCCACCAGTTCTGTCACTCTAGCCTCCAGAGACCACACTCATTCTCTGCGAGCTAGAGGCTCTTTGCACCAGGTACACACATATGACCTGTCCCCAACAGGAAGATAAGCATACACGATATACTCAGTGCAAAAGACTGGATAGCCACCATCCCACTGCTGGATACTGTCTCTATCTCATTTAAAAGGTGGGGAAGCTTAAACCTGAGTAGTTGTACCTAGGTAAGGTGGCAAAGGGCTACACTTCCCACGTTGCTGAACTCTGGGATCTTTTAGGTCAGGGATTTAGTTAACTGGGGTTTAATGCTACTTCCTTCTTTTAGGGCTAACTACCACAGCACTTTTCACAGGTTATACAACTGCAGAGGGTCTCTTGTTTGAATGTGCCAATAAACAGAGGGGTCTTACCTAAATTCACACCAACTGAAGTCTCCCCTTCAGGCTGCCTCCTGTGGCTAACTCCCAGGCAAACTCTCCTATTGTCTTGCCCTGTTCACTGGGGCCTGTGCCACAAGCTCCTGTATCACTTACTGGCTGCTAGCTTTCCGAACTCTTGGAGCCCTGTGCCTCTGAGTCAGCAGAAGATAACTTTGCCCCCTAATCGGGGCAAGACTGTGGGCAAGGGGTTCCCAGTTGGAGCCCCTCCCTCCTACACCCTGAGCACACTAATAAACAAAACAAACCCTGAACCACACAGCCTGAGCTATCAGCCAAACAAACCCTCGGACCACATGGCCAGAGTGGCTGTTAGTCAAGTTGGTTGAGGGATGCAACCTCTGACTGTTGGGCGGTGGGAGCAAATAGCAGGAAATTGATTGCTCCAGTATGGCTTGTGTATTTCACTGACGTGACCAAAGGTCATCACTGTTGGAGACAGAATACTGGGCAGGAGGCACCATTGGTCAACCCAGTATGGCACTTTTTTATGTTGAGTGTTCAAACAGGTCCACAGTTTCATGGGTTAGCTGCACCCCAGAGTTGCCCTGTGGTAAGGATTTTGTACGAACATATTTAGGCCCCTTCTGAGTCCTTCCTTGAGTCAGGAACATCCTATCCCAGGGTATAACCCAGGTCTGGCAGTTTCAGTGCTTACCCAGTGTTTGTCAGCTGTGGGGGACTGAATGAGGGCGAACCGCTTGAAGTTAAATCCTGACAAGACGGAGGTGATAGTTGTGGGGAAAGCCGGGGGAGTGATGGCCCCCATCATTGATGGCGACTGTCCTCCCCTGGTATCCCAGGTCTATAGTCTGGGGGTGCTGCTCCTTGATCCACAGCTCGCCTGGATGTCCAGGTGACAGCTGTGGCGAAGGGTGTATTTTGCCAATTACACCTGGTATGTCAGCTTAGGCCGTATGTCTCAGACTCAGACCTGGCCACAATCATCCATGCTTTTATTACCTCGAGATTAGACTACTGTAATGCACTCTACGTAGGGCTACCCTTGGTGACGGTCTGGAGACTGCAGCTGGTGCAGAATGTGGCGGCTCATCTCCTGAAGGGGACGGGCCGACGTGAGCACATTACTCCAGTGCTCTGCTCTCTGCACTGGTTGCCGATAGTCTTCCGGGCCCAATTCAAGGTGTTTGTGTTGACCTTTAAAGTCCTAAATGGCCTGGATCCCACCTACCTACAGGACCGCTTCACTCTCTGGATTCTGGATTGACCTCTGCGGTCGGCCGGGGGTGCCCTTCTTGAGGTCCCTTGGGTTTCCCAGGTCTCGACCATGAGGAGGGCATTCTCGGTGGCTGCACCACAACTGTGGAATTCCCTCCCATTGGAGGTCTGCCTGACCGCTGACCTTCCCTCTTTCCGTAAAATGAGTAAGACCTGGCTGTTCCACCGGGCCTTTGCCGAGGGAGATGGGATGGGTTAGGGTGGGGTTTTATTGTTGGGGGGTGTTTAATCCTGGGAAATGTTGATTTTAATGAATTTTATTATATGTTTTAGAACATTGGTAGCTGCCCTGAGATGCTTGTAGCAGGAGGGGGAGGCAAATAAATGCAACGATAAATAAATAAATAAATATAAAAGTATACATCTAGGAATTCTTTTGCTGGAAGTGCCCATGCATTGTTGGGCTTATCAGATTAGCCTTTGTTTTCCCAGGGTAACCGTTTCAAGTGAGCAAGCCCTGACAGAGTACACAGGGAGATGCAAGTGAAGACAGACAGAGCATGGCATAGTAAAGAGAAGTACCTCATAAATAGTATATCCTATTGTTAGCATGTCAGCCCCTAGCTTCTTGAGTTTACGTCGATCCTTTTGCATCAGAGCTGCTATAAACGTGCATTCATCTTGACCATCATCTTTTTCTTTCAGTTGCAGCTTGATTTGTGGATTTGTCCAAAACGTCTCTGCCAATTTAAATACCAAAAGATTTCTTACCTCAATTTTTTTTTTTTTTTTGCGTCGAAGGCAATACGTAACAGCGTACAGGGTACCTGTGGTTAAGTTCTTGCAGATACCGTCCACAAATCCCATCCTTCAGGGGAATTATTAGCTCAAGTCTTTTTATGTTATACACAATGCAGTTCTCCACCATACACTTCTATACACAGCGTCCCATCATCATACTGTCTCAGAGGCCTAGGGCTTCACCGTCTCAGCCCCTCTCTCTGGTTGGGCACCGTCTCTCCTCAGGCCAGAGATTAACCTGCCCCAGTCTCTGTATTCCCATGCTTCACAGGTCAGGCACCCATCCCTCCTGTAGCCTGTGAAACCCTCCAGCCCAGACAACTCCCTCTGAGCACAGTTGAAGCACTGTCTGCCTGCTCGTAAGCAGCTCTCCTTCAGTTAGTCTCCTTGTGTTGAGGCACAGCTCTCCCCAAGCGCCTGCCTCCTCTAGGTCTCTCGCGGAACTTCCTTCCTGAGCTCTCCGCTCTGGCGTTTAGCCTTTGGGCTGGCTCAGCTGCACCCAAATGCAGGTGTTAGGCACCAAGCACTGTCTTTTCGTCCCTGTAGTGTCTTCACCTCAGATAGCACCGTCACCCTTATGCTGGTGCTATCCCCTTAAGAGGCCAGCATCCCACTTAGGCTGCGGTCTGCTACAAAATGGAATTCCTCCCATCCCCTCCAATTTTCTATAATGGATCATGATTATTTCAATCCAGTTCTGCAAACCAGAAGCCAAATTCTAATTTCATTACTGGATTTGGCTCAAATTACTGCTGAATTTGGCCACAATATTTTCTTGGGCAATAATTGTTTGAAAAAGATAGGAGGCTGGGAAGACAAATAAGAGACGTGGGAAGCTGCTAAAATATAAAACTTCAGCGAGCTAACTTCTGAACTCGCTTATATCGATGTAAAGCTGGAGTCCAAATAGCTACACTAAGGCGGTGGTTTACACCAGAGTAACTAAGATCAGAATGTATCTGAGAGGACCTTCTCCTCCTTTCACTTGCATCCATTTATTTATTTATTATATTTTCTGCACAGTGCCCCCTGCCAAGGCACCCGAAGCACTTCACATAGAACTAATTAACACAACCTTTAATCCTCAGAACAACCCTGTAAGGTAGGTTAGGCAGCAGTGACGCAACACAGCAGACCTCATTGGAGTTACTCCTGACTTACACGAGTATACGAAGAAGTCAGGCCTCAAAACGCTTAAGAACAAACAAAATAATTATTTTGCCTTAAACCTCAAGACAAGCAGTGTGAACATTTTTTTTATAACACTTTGGTGGTTTAAATTAAGTGAGACTGTTAGCCTCATCGATCATGACTGGTGAGAGCAGGAAGGGACAGGATGAAGAGAGAGACAACTCTCTCAGTAAGACCTCTCAGATCTCAAACCTGGCCCCCTGAGGCCTCAGATGCATGTTCTGGCTCCATGCCACCGGAAGAGCTGTCTGCATGCTCCACTTGGCAGGTAGAGCATTGCTTCCACGGTTCTGGTTTCTGACTGGGTGTCAGGGCTCACAATGCCTGACCGCCTGAAGTGGTAGGCATCTCTCTGCAACATGATGGCTACTTAGAGCATGAGGAACAGAACCCTGTGTTTCTAGCCTTGCCTTATCTCCAGTATGACTCTCCCCTCCCTCGAGCCTTGTCTTGTATCCAGTCCTACCTCCTTCCTCATCCCTAGTGAGTTAACCCTGCTACGGTTAATTCACATTAGACCTGATCCTGGCTACAAGTTCTGCGTCTGCATACAGATTGGGCTTTGTTTCCTGGCCCCTGATTTAACCCTGGCTTGGCTACCTGACTCTAAGCTCCTGTTTGGTTTAGTTCAACCTCTGGCCTCCTGCCCAGTCCCTGACACTCTTCTAGCTGTTCCCACAAGGCTAGGGAAAAGCACAAGGAAATATTTGCTCACCTAGAAAATTTCTGCACCCGCCAGCAGTGGAACCCCTGACCCAGCTCCCTTGATGGACAGTCACCTCCCACTTTTGGGGAACCTTGTCATCAAGTGCATCAGGTGTGAGGTTGCAGATCTCAACTTTGTCGAAATGTGCTATGAAATCCCCAAACTTCATCCTAAATGAATAGTGAAAGAAGTCAGTGCATCACATGAAGAGTAGCTGAAGCAAAAGTTACTCCCCCTCCAAACCCCTTCTAAATTTAATCAGCAGTTCCAGAGTAGCATTGTGGAAATCAATGGGAGTAGCCTGGAATAAATGGTTTTAAAATTGCAGCGTCAGAATGAGAACAGAAAGCCAGCTCTTCTGCTGTTCTTCAGTGTAATGGGTTAAAGAGAACAATGCTGGCTTACACCAGTGGAGGATCTGGCCCAACATTTTATACTGAGATCACAATCCAGTCCTGAATGTCTTAAAATGTGAATTAGTCTCCAGGAGACTACTAAGGTTTAAGACACAATGCCCTAGTAAAACTCTGTTGCCCAGACAACAGAGTTGTCTGAAAACATGTTTCCATTTACATTCATCACAGTAGTTTGTAGTCTTTTTCAGTTTGCCTTATTATGTATTGATATAGGCAACCTGTGACACAGTAGATTTTCTTGCTTTAACACTAGTAATAATCACTATGCTTGGCAGACTATTAATTAGCATCTGTTAACAGACAGCTATTACCCAGTCAATATCCTTCATGCAGTTTTCCATTTCTATTGCATATTTCCACCTTTAAGTACAACAAACAATAAAATATTCTGTGTAAGAAACAGATCACAGAATGGATTTCCTGTCTTCTCCATCTATGAAAGTTTTGGGGGATAAATCTCCTTTGTGTGATACAATATGCTGCATAATATTGAAATTCCATGGGAATACTCCTGAGTGGTTTTAGGATCAGGACTTTTTTAGTCTTCTTTTCCCTCAGTTCCCCACTTGTAAAACAGGGATAATACTTCTTCCCTAAAATAAAGAATTAGGGGGCTGAGGAAATGAACCAGGCCAGCAACAGGCTTATAAACAAACAAAAGGAGGGTGAGGTTATTTCACAAAACATATAATTTACCAGTAGAATTAGTTGCCATGGAATGTTGTGAAGGCCAGTGGTATAATTGGATTTGATAAGAAATTGGCTAAGTTCATCAATAGTTGTTAGTCAGAGGATGAGAACTCTGACTGAGTATTAGGGACTGGGAGTAAGGATGTGAAAGGGGGGTAAATTGTGTATTTCTGTTTTCTAGTCTGGTTCCAGTGCCAATTTTTGTGGGGGTTTCTTTTGTTTTGTGTATCAACAATTTGGGACCTGCTACAGTTTGTTACGAAGCAAGCAAACTGGGGAGTGCAGCTGGTGTGTAAGGGTGCAGCATTCAGTGTGTGTGTGTAGTATACCCTACAGTAAACAGCAAAGGACCCTGGTATCCGTGAGTTCCAGAGCACCAGGCAGGGGAATTTTATGCCCTTGCTCCATCCCATCCAGTTCCCTAGAAGCAGTTCTACTTCTAGCTGCCTGGGGAAGCAGACCAAGGCCTGAACCATAAAGCCGCACTCAAAGATGAAAAGTAAACCTAAATCAAAACACAATCCACCTCTATAGATCACTATTGTTGAGGCTAAACTCCCCCCTGACCAGCACAACATTCCATGAAACTTGAAAGATGCTCAAACTACTACTAGACCATCCACTAAATGATGATACTGGACGCAGACCTCCCATGGAGTGGCAGGTGGAGGCAGTCACTAAGGCTGCCTTCCGCCAGCTATATCTGGTTCGTAGGCTGCGTCTGTTCGTCTCCGGCCTGGACCTGGCCTCCCTCATCCATGCTTTCATCACCTCGAGGCTGGACTACTGTAACACGCTCTACGTGGGGCTTCCCTTGTTCCTGGTTTGGAGGCTGCAGCTAGTGCAGAATGCGGCGACTCGTCTCCTGACAGGGATGGGCTGTCGGAAGCATATTACACCTGTGCTCTGAGCAATGCACTGGTTGCCGATAGCGTGCCGAGCCAGGTTCAAGGTTTTGGTGTTGGTATATAAAGCCCTTTACAGTCTGGGCCCCTCATACCTCAGGGACCGCCTCGACCTCCGCGCCCCGGAGCGGCTCCTTCGGTCCGCCGGGGGTGCCTTCTTGGAGGTCCCCCGTGTTAAGCGGGGCCACAATGGAGAGGGCATTTTCGGTGACCGGGCCACGCCTTTGGAACTCCCTTCTGGAGGAAGCTCGCCTGGCCCCCAGCCTATTGACATTTCGGCGAAAGTGCAAAACCTGGCTGTTCACCCAGGCCTTCGGGTAGGGTGGGTGGGTAGGGTGAGGGGTTTTAGCTCCCCCACCTGATGTATTATTTATAATGTTCTAAGCCCTGTTTTAATAATTTATATTTATATTATTATGATGATTTTAAAGTGTATTTTATTACGATGTTTTTATTGTTGGAAGCCGCCCCGGGCTGCTTTTGCAGGAGGGGTGGGGTATTAATCTATAAAATAAATAAAAATAAATAAATAAAATAAAACATCAAATTAGATGTGGAAACTGAGAGGCACAAAGCACAGTAGCACAAACCCATAAATTGCAGGGGGCTTTTTGTGTTTTGAATATGGAGACTTTCTGGAGTTTATTTGTGTTTTATCCAAACCCAAATGCACAACCCAAGTAACTAGCAGGGAATTAGTTTCTCCACTGTGACCTGTTCACATTTCTAAAGTAACTAAAGGGCCACTGTCAGAGACAGGATGCTGGGCTAGTTTGATCACTGATCTCCCCCAGTATTAGGGGTGTGTAAAAGGCACACTTTTTGATTTTGTTTTCAACCCCACTTTGTTTTTTGGGGTGGTTCATAAACAACTCTACCATTTTTAGGTTTTGGGGTTTTTTGTTTTTCTAATTATTTATTATTATTATTATTATTATTATTATTAATAATAATAATAATATGTGCAGTGATTTTTGTTAATAATAATAACAATAATAATAACAACAACAAAATCACTGCACATGCACAAATGGCTCCTGTGGCTATTCTGCATGTTCATGAACCATTTCCAAAATGGTGCTGGCAGCGTTGGAACCATTTTGGAAAAGGGCAGCCGGTCTGTATGTCTGTCTACAGACCGGCTGCCCTTTTCCAAAATGGTGCTGCCGGTGCCATTGTGGAAAAGGGCATGCATGCACAGAATGGTCTGGTGGTCATTTTGCAAATGCGCAGGGATTTTTTTTATTTTTTAAAATAAAATAAAAAACACCACTGCACATGCACAAATGGCCGCAAAAGCCACTATGAGCCCTTTTCCAAAATGGTGCAGACGCAGCCAGTGCCATTTTGGAAAAGGGTTATGCATACACAGAACGGTCTCAGTGGCCATTTTGTGTTTGTGCATGCACAATAATTTTTAATTTTAATTTTTAATAAATGAAACACAAAAAAAGAAAATGGATGAAAGCCAACAACAATCATTTATTTATTCATCAATTTTCATAACAGTCACGAAAACAAATGTGGTTCCATTCGTTTTCATAACTAATTAGAACAATACAAATTGCAGACCCCTACTGTCATCCCCGCCGGCCACAGACCCCACCGGGGGGGAGGGGACTCCAGGTCCCGGGAACCTGCCGGGACACTGCCCCCCCCCCCCGCTCCAGAAACAGATGCAGTGCCGCTGGCCTCAGACGCAGCCACTGTGGCACCTCCAACGTCTGCGGTGGATTGGATTGCTAGGGCAACCTGCCCCCAAACTGGCCTTGTAGACGCTAAGCCACTGACTTCACGCAACGTGGGGTCAGTGCCACAGCCAGTGTGGCGCCCCCGCAGCTGCAGGCACTCAAGGGGGTGGAGCCTGGAGTATAACTTCCGGCGCTGTGAGACACACAGTGCCGGTAATCAGAGCCTGAGAAGCTGGCACCAGAGAAAGCTGGTTTCCTTTATTGCTATAGTGTTGGTGTTTTGTGTTCTTGTGTTGGGATAGATTGTATTACCTATTTGTGTTCCTGTGACTGACTGTGTGCATGCAAGGTGAGTGAGAGGAGTGCTAGCCCCATCCCCTCCCTGGGGGTCCTTTCCCGTTCCCTGGAGAGTGAGTGTGCTTTCCCCTTCCCCTTGAGACCTGGAACCCTGCCTCTGTGCCCCCCGCATGCCCATCACCTGCCTCTCCGGTCCCTTCCCTTCCATGTGAGAGTAAGTGGAGTGTGTGTGTGGCATGAGGCTATAAGCTCACAAAACAACTCCGCGCCCTATGATGATAGGGGCCTGGTCTTGCTGAGACCTAAGGGCCACAATACTATCCTGACGGGCATTATTTCCCAGGTTCCTTCTGGCAGAGCGTGGGCCTGGTTCTTGCAAGTGAGCGTGATCCCCCCCTGGAGTATTTCCCCCCTCCCCAGCGACACCTACCCAGTATGGCATTTCTTAGGTTCTTAGGAGTGCTTGGAGGATAAAGATATTAAAAACTATTATATTATAGTGATGGGGCTTCAAGTACTTTCTGGTCAGAGAGAATAAGAATTAAGAATATTCACATGCTATTGAAGTCCATCTGACTCCTAGGAACAGTATATTTGTTCTAGAGAACATTGTAGTCTCTCAACACAGAGCTTGTACGAAGAATGTGATCCCAATAGGACCTGAGTAAAAACTACTCTGAATGACATTCCGCAATCCACAGGATCAGAGACTACAATGGTTGTTTAACTATCTCAGTATCGTGAGTGTGGAAACAGGGGGAGGGGACACCACTTGGGGTACAGGGACAATCCCTTCTTTAGTTTCAGTTCCCCTACAATGGCAGCAACCGCCTCCACCAAGCCCTGAGATGTCAGAATGGCAGCAACCCCACCCATTTCAGTGATGCAGGCTCCTTGGTTAGAGAGATCAGCTGTCTTCTGCCAGTGTTGTACAGATGAGGGGGCTTGGTCTGACTGTGAAAGGCTGTTGTGCTGAGCAGGGCACTACTGAACCCACCACGGCCACCAGTACCAGTACAAGTTTCAAGGAAGTTGGTGGTGCGGACCATCTCCTGTTATACAGGGTGTTTGACGGACATACACTCACTTCTTTTAGAAAAAGGAAAATGTTTAAAATATAAATGTAAAGGAAAGTGTTACTGTAACTTTTGATGTTCAGTTAAACATAACATCCCCTACAGGGCCTGGGGTCCTGCACATTATCTAGATGATATTTCTAATTTACTTATTGACCCCAGGGGTTGGGCCCACCCCCTCCTGAATCACCATGGGCCCTCCGTAGTCCAAGTCTCTCACCAAGATGAGGATCTAGGGACCTGCCTTTTACATCAGTGCTTCTCACATTCATATTGTCATTTTTAAGCCCCATGACATATGGAGCCCCTCTGCAGTTGCACCATGCTTGGATGCAGCCCTGATAGACACCACCTCCCCAGCCACACGCACCCTGCCACCTGGCATGAGGAGGGAGCTGGAGCTAGGCTCTTTGGGGCTGTGGGGCCAGTCAGAGGTGGAGGTGTTGATTTACTGTGTGTGTGTGTGTGATTGAGATAGACAGTGTGGGTGTTTGATTTAACTTGGGCACTGACGGCACGCAGAGCCTTCTGTTTCTACTGTTGTTACTCCACTCCCAGTGTCTCAGTATCCTTAGAAAGAACAGTATTTGCTAGAAGTAATTGGCTATTAGGAAATGGGAAGGAGACCCAGATTGTAATGCAACCTGCTTTCTGCTTGGGCTAAACTACCCACTTCAAAGAGATCCTGCTCTGCATGACTATACTGTATTAGGTTATACTGTGTTTATTTCTGACCAGCATATGCAGTTTTTAAAAGGTACAGTACCAGAATTCTCCATCATCTAGGGCTGTCTGGCATAAGCGTTTTTGCTCAGATGGGCTGATGGACTGCCATTCAGGAGAACTGCAAGAAGAAAATCAGCCTGTATAAGGTTATTTAGCACTTGATTTCCCTTTGCTCAGAAACACTGGCTATGTGTATTAGCACATTTTACATCTTTCAGAATGATTTTATTTTAGCTACAGGTTTCTTTATTAAGGCCTGATTTTTGTTGCCATTAAATTATGCAAGAAAACTCTCATTGATTCTAATGTGAGCATGACTAGACTTAAAATATTCAGTTTATTTGTCCATTTTTATGGTATGAGAGGTGGAGAATAATGCAAAAGCCATGGTAAATTGATAGAAATATTTATATTAAAACTTTCAAAGCTTTTTGAAAACAAAATGCAAATCATCCGCCTAAACAATCTGACAACATCCTTCTTAATAACAACTGAGTAAACTTTCCAAAATTACTCTTGAGATGTTGTTATGACAAAAATATTACTCAACACTTGCTGATTCTAAATTGCTAGACACATCATAAGGTTCTCAAAAAACTGTATAATATTCTATTCAAATGGCCAACATGATGTCCCTTCCTTCTTGCAAGCCTGACTTCTGTGCAAGAAAGGTCATTTCTACGCAAAATACTGACTTGTCACTCCAAGGACCATTCCACTCCACCTGACCCCAAGGATTCCTTATTCGAATGAGCTCCACCTTCCGACCTCGGTAGCTCACCTAGGAATAGGTGAGGAAAGCAGGAAATACAGATAATCCTGATTGTCTTTCAAATATAACAAGGCATAGTAATGCAAAACCACCTACTCTCATTAACTAAGGAGCAATTCTTCTCTGTAGTGTTGAAACTGTGGTTGCCATGTAGAAGAGATGGAGACAAAATAGTTCAGATGATATCTTTTACTGGAGCAGCTTCAGAGGTTGTCCCCAGTAAAAGATATCATCTGAACTATTTTGTCTCCATCTGATAGTATTTGAATAACTTAGCTGAGCACTGAGACACCCTGCAGCAACAGAGAGGAACAGTTCAAAGAGTTCTTAGTAGTCCATCCATATCCTGGGGGAGAGAAGCAGTGATGAATTCCGGGAGTCCTCCCTTGGGCATAAAAGTCAGGCTAAATAATACAAAGGAAGTACACATCCATTAAGTACTGCTTCCCCAAGGACTTTGGAGTCACCCCAGTTCTCCAGCAAGATGGAAGCAAATACTCCCCTAAATATCTGGAGGTCCCCCGTGTAAGGCAGGGAGCCACCATGCAGAGGGCATTCTCAGCGGTTGGGCCACAGTTGTGGAACTCCCTTCCGAAGGAAGCCCACCTGGCCCCAGGTCTGCTCGCCTTTCAGCGGGCATGCAAGACTTGACTGTTCGCCCAGGCCTTTAGAGGGTAGGGAGGAAGGGAGGGGTAAATGGGGGAGATTGGTGGGGTGGGGAATTTGGGGGAATTGGAGGGTAGGGTTAGGGTTGGGGTTTTAAAAATTATTTTAAAATTGATGTTGGTTTTTAATGTATTTTATTGTTTTATTGTATTGTTAGCCTCCCCGAAATGCCGTGGGTATGAGGGGGCGGCATAGAAATGCCAAGAAATAAATTTTAAATATATATATATATATATATCACACATGAGGGATGCAGCTTTGTGTCTCAAAGTGCAGCTTCCTTCCTTTTGAGTAAAAGAAGATTCTTCCTATTGCATTGTCAACCTTCACCGCACTGCATACAATCATTGTAAAAATAATGGAACGTACCTCCTCAATCCCGGTTATTGAATATGCATGGCCCTTTATAAGGCCAAGGGGAGTCCGTGCTTCACTCTCAGCTGCACTGCTGGTCTAAAATATGGAAATATATTTTTAAGTACATGTCTTTTCATTGAAATTAATCTGAAATTGCTGCTACTTAGACAAGTTAAGGGACCAGGCACTGAGAAATTGGTTATCATACTAACAGGTGTTGTAAATTCTTCCTTTCTATAGGAACTGTACAACATCCTTTCTAGGGGAGTCACATTATCACAGAATGACTTTCCCATATTGTTTCAATCCAGGAGAGCACAAAGTGGGCTTTGAAAGGTTTCAGGTCTGGATCCAGACTTTTCAGCTCAGTCTTGTTAAGAAAGGTCTCGGTAGAAAGATAAAGGAAAACTTAATAGGTCTGGAGAGGCCTGAATTACTTTCTTATCGCTAGAGGTGGTGCCTCCCAGTCATGGATAATACACACTGGAGGAGCAGTATGGTGTAGCTCATGCAGCCACTAACTATGCTATACCTCCTTCATGAATAACCAAGAAACTCCAGTCTCTAGAGCTGTTAATTTTGCATCTACCATGAGCAACCAGATTCATGTACAAGGTAAGTTCCTAGTCCTGAAAATAAGCTCTGTGCAGATGGATAGATGGAACTCATTACAAGACTCAGGGAGAAAACACTAACATAAGAGCAGGTCCCGTGTATTCTGTATTTCCCCCACTGGTGGCAATGGAGGAAATGCAGAATACACAGGGTCCCACGTAAGAGCAGGCCTGCAACTGGGGAGCTGTGGAGGAGTTCAAACCCATCCCACAGCTGTACCCTCCTTTCCCACTGACAGTGAGACCTGCCCAGTGCCACTTCCTTCTGCAGCCTTACTGGTCTGGCAGTGTGTATGAGTTGAGGGAGGCTGGATGGGTGCAGATCTGCCCTGTCACAGGGAAGGAGCAGTATTGCCACCTGGGCAGATATGCTGGCACTGTTTCTTCTTCCCTGCTGTTGGTGGATGGTGTAACAGGCTGTGTGAAGTGCAAGGAGCAACCATCCTGCGAAGCCCAGCCTGGTCCTGGGGCCTGTCTAAGAGCCTCAGTAAACAGTTGAGGCGGCTTTGCAATTAGGCTGGGGCTGATTATGGAGAGCTGTGTGTAAAGGAAGAGGAAGTGATGCTGTATAGGGAAGGAGAGCCGGAGACTGGATAGAGCTGTGGTAGAGAATCCCAGGAAAGGCTGAAGTAAGGGATTGCTGCGGGTGCTCAGCTGACTGGCCGATAAAAGGTGTCGACTAGGGATGGAACTTTTAGTGTTGCCAAGATTCAAAAGTACGTGATAATGGCTATATCAGATTAATCCAATATTTCGGTTCTTGTCTTGATATTGATGGTATTGGATCTTTTACACTAGGTTTTTTAATCAGATTTTTAACATTGCGGTTTTCCCCATTGAAGTCAGTGGGGAAGGTGTCAACCCTAAGCAGCACCCAGACATGGGGAAGACAGGGCTTTCAGTGTAGGGCTTCTCCCATGGTCATTCCCTTCTTATGCTGTGAGATCTTGGGTTGTTGTAAGAGCCACCAAATGTGGCTTTTACAGTGACCCGAGATTTTGCAGCCTAAAAGGGGAATAGTGTATTCACACATTACGAAAATTGTGGAATTATAATACCTGGCGTTGTCTCAAGTTATTATAATATTAGTCCGTTTTGTAATGTGTGAAAGCAACAAGTGGTGATGTTGAGCACAAAACAGGTTGGGGCGTGTGTACTGTGCATGTGTTAGATTAATATAACCAGTAACTGATGTTTCTTAAGAGACAGAATCCATATTATTCAACACTGATTTAGTCTGAACTTTTAAATCAGAGTTTTACTTAACAAAAGTATAAACACCCATACAAAGTCAAGCTAAAGCTCAAATTGCATTTCACTCTTTACTTACATCAATAGAGCAGCCCACCATTGAGCCTCTTTTTAAAGCCTTTTCTAAGATTTCATGGAAATTTTCTGGGGCCTTCTTAACTTCATACATTTCTCCAACTCCTCCAGTGAAATCTTCCATTGCTTCTATTGTACTTCCTCCTTTCAGGGCTTCATAACTTTTATTCAGTCTGGAAAATGCACATTAACATTGAAAAGAGCTTATATATATATATCTCACACATGTGTTCCGATTCTCATCCAACTTTCTTTGCTGTAATTCAGCAGTAACTCCAGAGACTTACTCCTCAGCAATGTTTCCCTGTTGTGTACGGCTATATTCAGACAAACAGTTAATTAGATGTAGTTGGGTCTTTCTTCCATTTTACGCCTGAAGCATTTACATAAACAGAGCGCTAAATGAATGTTATTCAGGAGTAGGACAAGAAGTACATACACCATATTCACCTTGATTTGTAGTTTAGAGGTAACTGTTCATGTGAACATTTATCAGCATCAAGGTGGTGACCGTGGTTCAGTGATTATTACGTTTTAGGTGGAGAGGAAGGGAATTAATGTAGTTCAGTTTACAGTGTTCACCTGAATGCTACCAAAGTGGAGTAGTTACTGTGAAAGTATTACTTTGGTTTATCTCTGCTCATTGCAACATGGCCTAAGTGGGATGAGAGGAGATTCAGGCCCACCATGTTTTATTTCTTATTTACAATGCTATACCACTTGTTTTCTGTCCAGTCTAGGAGGATGACGACCAAATTTCTTTCCCATTTGATGCTTGTTTAGTAGCTTGCATACATGACGGGAGCTGATAGTTTCTTTCACTCTAGTTTCTATCCACCACAGGTAGCATTTCTAATGGCAATCTTTAAGAGAGACATAAAGGGCATGCCATAGGACCCTACCAATCACCTGCTAAAGGCAACTAGACTCCTTCTGATTGCCCATTACTGGGAAATGGGTCAGCCTTTCAGAAGTTAATGCAAGGCGCACTACCTCCAGAGAAGGGATGAGGCAAATGATGAAAAATAAATAAATGCTGGTAACGAGCTGTGAGGCATATAAAGAGCAATGCTTACTTCCCGTGCTGTGCAGTACTTACTTGGCATAGGCTTTTTCCAGCAGTGCGCTCCAAAACTCATTGTGATCAGCCGAGTGCAGAAAAACCAAGCGGTCCTTGAAAGTGGGCAATCGATCATCCACAACAATATCTAGCCACTCATTGTGCTGCCAAAACTATGAACAGAGAGTCATTTGATAACCTGTAACACTTCGTGAGGCTACCACTCCTCTCTCAGTAACCACACATATACCATTTCCCAAGATACTGCAGGATGAAGGCCAAGGCGCATAAGCCCTGGGGCTTAACTAGGCCATAACCTTTTTGTTAAATTAACACATATCTAGGAATATTAAACCATTGCGCTTGCACAGCACAGGTTAGCCTTCCTTCAGTAATCTGTGGAGGCTGTCTCTGGCCATCTGAATATCAAATCTGATCCCAGCACCATTCCTGAGGCAGCATTTCTTCGCCCACCTCCCACCAAAGGTAGAGAGCTGGGTTAGAGGGGAGTAGTACCTAGTTACATTGGAAATTAGGAGGCCCACCTGCTCCCTGCCTTTCTGTAGGTGGTACTATCTTCTAATCCGGATTCAAATGCTGTTTTATGAGGAAAACGTCAAGTATCTACACCGAACGCAGCAGCCTAGTTATAACCGATGCCGTGGAGTGCAGCTGCATTGCGGCCCATGAGCCTGGGGGTGGGGCATTAATTTCAAGTGAAATGGGGAGAATTACTGCCCCGCCAGCCATTTCATCATCACCCTGCTTTGCCAGCAGTGTGGTAATCCTGTATATGAGTGAGAGAATGCCACCCTGCAGTAAAATGAGAGGAGATGCCCCCTGCCACATGGGCAGATTGCTTGCTTACACCAGTGAAGGGTTTGTATTTTGTGCTCTGTGTTCTTCTCACCTGAAAGTGAAATATTCCAGCATAACCTGGTCCAAAATTTTGATCCTGGGGTACAACTCTGGCTAATGTTTTTTCGTTAAGAGTAAGAGAAGCTATAGCTGCCAATAGCCAACAGTCACCTGCAGAGGAAAGGAAAAACCGTTCATAGATCAGTCTGTTGCTGAGTTATTCCTGATTCACTCAGTTTGCCCTAAACACGTTATCTGTTTCCAATCTATTATCTGTACCTGTAATTAGTCCTCCTACATCCAGTCGCCCCTGGAAAGGAAACATTTCTCCATTCCTGCCTTTGAAACTCCTGTACCGTGGCACCTGGGAGGGGTGGGGGTGTGGAATAATTACATAACGGGGAAACACTCACCAAGATCTCCTTGGCAAATGTCGGTTCTTGTGGCTCCTCCGACAATAAACTGGGGATCTTTAACAATGTCCTTGGAAAACACAAGAGTAAAGGCAATAATTTAGAATACGTCCAAAAAATAGAGCACAGCATTTGAGCCTTTCACCCACCTGGTAGGTTACAAGCCACACTGCCCACGTTGGGAAATCACCAACTACCACACAACAGCACAGCTGCTGTGCTGCATCATGGTAAGAGTTTGTTTACTAATTATTCATAGCGGTTTCAGTGTGGTTTACAGAAGAACTGACATGCTGGGGTCAGACCAATGGTCCATCGAGGCCAGCATCCTGTCTCCAGCCGTGGCCATTATCGGCTGCTTTGGAGAAGTACCCAGCAGGTCATAATGGAGTGATCCTTGCAATCTTTATCTAGACAGTTCACGCTCAACACAATCCTGTGAAGGGAGGTCATTATTATTTCCATTTTACAGATGGAGAACTAAGGATGAGATATCGCGAGTTGCTCAAGGCCACTCAGTGAGTTCATGGATAAGATGGGATTTGAACCCTGGTCTCCCAAGTCCTCAGCTAACAGGTCTGTGAGCAATGGAATTTGACAGCATTCCAAAAGACCTGGGGTTAGATTCATGGGACCCTGGGAAGAAGCTAAGGTGAGGTTCCTCATCCTCCACCCATCTGCACATTGACTGACTTCTACTGCGTGTGATGCCACTTCAGTCAACACTGGTGTCTAGAGTTGTCAGACCCTAAAATAACAAACTGAATTATAGCCTGATCAATAGGCCTAATAACGGAGCCACGGTAGCAGCTCCATAGTTAAGGCAGAGCTACCTTTTTTTGTTGAGAGGCCCATTGAGTTGTGACCCGATGTTGATGGGGTTTTCTCTTTGATCATGCACTTACTGATGCAGATGGTTACATAGCAGAGATATACAATATTCAGGGTATGTGCAATGGTCCGACATTTGGTGATTGATCAGGTCTGAAGATTATTTTTTTTTAAAAAAACAATCCATATGTGTACACTGTATTTGAAAAAATAAGTCACGCATGTGCATGGCTGACTAGAAAGACATGATGAGAGAGAGACAGAGTTACGCATGTGCATGAACATAGAGAGAGCAGCATGGGAATTGGACTGTGGGGATAGGATGCTCCTGCGGGGAAGGAGCCAGGTATAAAACCATCGGTGTTTTACAACGTAACTTTCTTTTTGATATATAGTTGGGAACCGCAGCCTTTAATAATTAAAAGAAATGTTATTAAAGCCACCCGCTGCTCCGGCGGGTCCCTGGCTCCTTCCCCACAGAGCAGTTCTCCTGCTCACATAAACAGCTTGTGTGTCCATCATAAGTTAATTTGGCGGGTAAAGAAAGCACCTAAAAACTTTGCAACAATGTTTCTGTTCACACAATGCTTATTAAAGGATAGGTGTTTGGATAATGCGCAGCTGACACTTTGAGCCTGAGATCATTTGAATATTCTGGCCCTCCACACCCACAGTAAAAGAGCTCTTGGTATTTTCAAATAGTACAAGATTGATTGTAATGTATAATACCAATAGTTCTATCTGTGGGGGTGTGGAGGGCCAGATTTGTCAAAAGATCTGAGGCTCAGCAATGTGTCAAGTGTGCACCACCCAAACTCCTGTCCTTTATTAATCATAGTGCCTTGCCCATGTGTGCATTGGTTTCCTCAGCTGATGTTCTATGCTGTTGTTGCAGGAGCCTTGTAGAGAAGTCTTTAGGTATACTTTTTAAAGCATACATCCAAATTATTAACTGCTTCTGGACTCATATTCACTTTCCTTGCATTTCTGTTTTTTAAACTTTCTACACATGGTTCACTTATTATATTTTACAATCACTCTTGTACTACTTGAAAAGACCAACAGCTCTTTTTGTGTGGGTGTGGACAGCCATAATCTTAAAAAGATCTCTGGCTCTAACTATCAATTGGTCAGTACCCAAACAATGATTCTTTACTTTAAGCATACTGCCTTGCCCATTTCTGCTTGGTTTCCTCAGAGCCGCTTGGCTAAGGTGTTGTTACAGGAGCCTTGCTGTGACGTGTTTATGTGCTTTCTTTAGCTGCAAAGTAGCCTCCAAGTTAACTGTTCCTGGACACACAGTCCCTTTATTTGAACTGTCACATACCACATGTATTGTACTTTACATTCATTCTTTGACCTGCACATCTAAAAGTTCTTTTTCTGTGAGTGTGGAGGGTCAGATTTCCCCCCACATCGCTCATGATCAAAGTGTCAAGTGCTCAGCACCCAATCTCTTATTTTTCAAAAATCTCTCAGACTTACAGTGTCAACTGCTCTGTACACCAAATCCTCTCCTTTACTAATAGGCATAGCGCCTTGCCCATGTCTGCCTTGGTGTTCTCAGCTGATGGTCTAATGTTGTTGTGGGATCAGCATTGTTGTGAAGTCCTGATGTGGTTTCCATCACATTGACTGGACCTGGACACACAGACCTGTTGTTATTAGACATTTCTACACATGCTGCACTTATTCTACTGTACATTCAATATTGCACCTTAAAAAAAGTGCACCATGTATAGAAATTTCAAACAGATGGACTGTTTGTCCAGGAACAGTTAATCTGAAGGCTAAAGAAATCACTTAAACACTTCACACAAAAACATTTGCTTCAGCAACACCACAAAAGCCCATCAGCTGAAGACACCAAGGTAGACATTGGAAAGACACTATGCATATTAAAGGATAGCAGTTTGGTTATTAATCACTTGACACTTTGAGCCTGATATGTCTTGAAAAATCTGACCCTCTACACCCACATAAAAGGAATCATTGGTATTTATAGGTAAAAGAAGAAATGTAAAGTAGAATACAAACATTGTTCTTTTTGTGAGGGTGTGGACATCAAGGTTATTCACAAGCCTGTGGCTGAAAGTGTCAAGTGTTCAGAACCCAATTCCCAAACTCATTACACAATGGCCCTTTTCACACAGACGCTCTGACCCCAATAAAATGGGTGTTAATAAAATGTAACACCCATTTTATCGGTGTTAGAGCGTCTGTGTGAAAAGGGCCGATGATTGCTGCCAATGGAAAATCAGCTTATTGGTAGAAGGATCAGGATTTCAACAATGCTGGCTATGCTGCACATTCCGTAGAATCAACTCTGCCAGTAGTGTTTGTTTTCTTCTTTCCAGAAATGTGTTCCTTATTTATAATGCCCCACAAGGTCTTTCATACAATTTGTGATTTCTCTAGCAGTGTGGAAAGTTCACCAGAACAGTCACATAAATTAAGTTCATTAAAGTACATTGAAGAAGAAACATTACCTTTGTCTCTAAGTTTTATATTATACTTCACGTCAATATGTATGTAATTATGGATCTGCAGTATATATACATTTTTGACAAGTAGCACAAGTTCTCTTCTCTCTTTTTTTAAATGGCATATATTTATGTCTTCACGACTATCGCTGCATGTGTCATATTTTATGTAATACAATGCCATCAAAACATAGATGTAGTAAAATCTATAACCATTTATTTACTACATGCAAAAAGTCTCAGGAGTTTCAATCACATTGTAAAAAAAACCCTAAGGATTTAGAGAAACAAAAAACCTATGATTTAAAAACTTAGTTAAGGTGGATTCATATCAAGCAAACTTTAACAAACCTGGAAATTGCATGTTAAGGCTCCTGACTTAACTTACACATCTTGTAAGCAGTGAAGTTGTTGTATGGTGTTGCATACTGTGCTCGCTTACAACTTAGGCTCCATGCACCCACACTTTGCCTTGGTCTTTCAGCCCCAATCCTCTTCCTTTGCAGGTTGGGGGGATAACAGTAAAGTGGGGCAGAAAGCTATGTAACTGTTTATTGTGAAATTGGGTATAAATTGCCATGAAATCTATACAATGGCCAAAATGGGAGGAATTTGTGAAACATTACTGCTAATTTGAAAGTAATTTGTATCTCAATAACTGTAAAATAATATAATTGAGATGCATTTTTGTGAGTTTGTGAGGAAGAGGATGTGAACTCACGAAGTCAGCAGGGAGAGACAGTGGAATACCAGAGAGTAGACCATAGGGATTGAGTAGATCACAAAGGAACTTGGTGAAAATATAGGGGGAATGCCATAAGAAACAACAACTTCATGGCTTACAAGGTGTGCAAGTTAAGTCAGAAGCCTTAACACACAATTTCTAGGTTTGTTAAAGTTTGCTTGGTATGAATCCACCTTAACTAAGTTTTTTAAACCGTAGGTTTTTTGTTTCTCTAATAATAGTTACATAGCTGTTAAAAGTTAATGGAATATTTTACATTAAAAAATGTCATAAAAGCAAAGTGTCATTACCTAGACTATTCTACTTCAAGGTGAGACATGTGCAGTCCTGTTGTGAATGTTTGTTTTATGTTTTTCACTGTTCTGTAGACATGATAATCCAGTTTAACCAAGATGAACAAACATGCATAGTACACACCCATCACCTGATACCCCTTGTATGGTTGGCACTGAGAGGTTAGAATGAATTACAGATTTTCTTCAAGAATTGTGTAGGCCCCTCAGTGCTGTCTCTGAGCACAGAGCTGAGCTGGGCTGAAGGTCATCCCCGGGATTCCTGCTCCCTGCCAAATAGTTTGAAGGGGAGAAGGACTACTCCTTAGGCCCTCCCACCTCATCCCCTGCATTACAAAACCCAGCTCAGGTTTCCTGTGCAGGCATACCTCCCAATATTTCAAGTGTTAAACAGGGACACAAGCCGTGCCATTTGTCCAATAAGCCCCGCCCCCTTTGTGGGGTTGTTTTCCATCCTCAGGTGGAAAAAAACATGAATATGGTAATTCGTGGCTCTACAAGTTTGAGATTTTAGGACATTGCCACCAGCACCTCTGGGCATAATATACTCAAATTTCATCCCGATATCTCTTACCGTTTGTCTTCTATAATAAAAAAAAATCTCAAAAAAAGGCCTGGGGTGAAAAATCACCCCAGCGTCAATGGAGTTTTCCTATTGGGGTGGAAATCCACCCCAATGCATTTTAATTGGGGTGGATTTCCACGCTTAAAAGCAGCCAAATCAACATTTTTAAAGGCCAGTTCAGACTGCAAGATGACATAGAAGGCAAATTAACCCCTTCACTGCCACGGAGATCTCTCAATGTTTCCACTAGTGTCTAATAGAAAAAAACTCTTCCACCTCTTGCCCACATGGGCAAATCCGCTCTTGTAGTGGGATCCCTTTATATCTACCCTCTACTACAGCTATTTGAACTGTTTGAAAACGTAGGCTCATCATGGCCTTCCTCAGCACAGAATCCACTAAAGACTCAATATATGCAGCACCACCTCTACTAGGAATCAAGTATTTATAATAGGGGGAGACACAGGAATTAGCCGACTCTGCTCTTAGCTTTTGTCTGTTGGTGTCCCAAACCCTTTGTTTAAGCATCTTGATTACCACTTTACTTGGATTACCCCTAAAAATTCTGAAAAACCCAACAATAGGAGACATCTCTCCACATCCACCCACCAACGGTCCCTCCCCCCTACTCTATCTTACTGTTTTTCAGCCCAAACCTGGGCCGTCAAAGATAGGTTTGATGCCTCTCTCAATTTTGCCCAGAATGTTAACTTTCTGATTGCTATGTGAGCATCCATCGAGTGATTTCCCATTTCCAGATTCAAAATGCAGAACTGACTGAGGGGGGGTAATGCCAAAGCCCGTTTCCATAGGGCATTAAGAACTGGTTCAAGGTATTTAGATGCCTGAGGATCGATTTCCCAAATCAGGGCACCGTATAGCATACCTGCTAGGAGCTTTGCATTTACAATCCTTCTCACTGCCTCCAAACTACGTTGCTCATATCGATAGTAAAAACATTGGCTAGCTAGTGATTCTATTTTTGCCTTCTGTTTCGCCCCAGCAATATGATTTGACCAAGAGTTGTTATCAGAGAAAGTAATGCCCAGATAACAGTACCTTCGCACTTGTTCAATTCTATGTCCCTTTATAAACCAAGCTTGTTGTACATATCTTTTAGTAAAAACTACAATTTTGGTTTTATCATAGTTTATGACGAGTTTTCTTTGTTCACAGCTAGCCTCAAAATCCATTAAAGATCTTTCCAGGCCTTGTCTACTAAGTGCCAACAGGACCGTATCATCCGCAAACATTGACATAAAAACTCTCCTGTCATTAATCCTCGGAGGATGATAAGCCCCAGTCTCTCTATGTCCCTGTATCAATACATTAACATAGATATTATACAACATTGGAGCCAGCAAACAGCCTTGTCTGACACCAAGTCCAGTTGGAATTGACTCTGAAAGCAAGCCAACTGGGTATACTCTAATCCTTAGAGTTGTCTCTGAGTACAAGGCTTTAATCAAGGCCAATAGGCGTTTATCCATCTGTAAATGTTCTAATTCTTGCCACAGTATTATTCTACATATAGAATCAAAAGCTGCCGAAAGGTCGATAAATGCAGCATACACCTTCCTATTACGCCGCCTATATTTGTCAACAATATGGGTGATTTCAGAAGTGACGTGTTCCAATTTATCACAGTGAATCCCACCCCAGTGTGAACGGATTCCCGCGGGCTGTGGTGACACGTGCATCCCCAACAGAAGTGATGGGATCATGACCACCGCCTGGAGGCAATCAGAGAGAACGTGGGCTGGGGGAACACAACAGACATACAGTGGAGATGTGGACCGTGGTTCGAGCCCCAGAATGCACCATGGCTGGGGTCAATTCCTTCCACTGAGGCTGCAGGTTTCCTTTCAGAAGTTACTTTTCATTCACCCCTGCCGTGGTGACCATTCATCACACTTCTGGACCTCCTCCCACCCCGACCTCATGAAGCGTGGTTAGCTTCACCCTGGGCCGTGTTTGACTGTGGTGAACATCTGGATGCAAGCAAACAGACATGCACAGCGCTTTCACCACCACCCACGTTTGACTGAGGTTGACTGTGGTAGACATTCACCACGTCACTTCTGAAATCACCCCATGTTGCAATACAAAAGCCTGACTGATGATTGACCTGTTTTCTCTAAAGCCTGCCTGTTCCTCCTCCAGTATATTGTTCTCCACCAGCCAAGATTGCAGCCAGGACAGTAAAAGCCTTGTATAAATCTTTGAGATGATACATAATAAACTGATAGGTCTATAATTTCTTGGCTGACTCCTATCCCCCTTCTTATAAATGGGCACAATGATACTAGATTTCCATATCTCAGGAATTGCTAAATTGGCATTAATAAGTGAGAACAAGTGGGCTACCGCAGCTAGCCACCATACTGGTAGTATCTTGAAAACTTCTCCAGGGATAGAATCCGCCCCCACTGCCTTGCCATTCTTGAGTTTGGCAATAGCTTCACTCACTTCCTCAGCTGTAAGTCTGTCCCATACCGGTAAATCTTTATTCAAGGGGGGCACATAAGCCCGCTCTAACTCATATGCAGCAAACATCTGGATATAATGTCTTGTTCAAATCGAGGTAGGGATCTTTAACTCCTTTATACATCTCCTCCCCTTCCGGGAATTATTATTAACTAATTGCCAAAAGTGTCGCCTATCATTCTTTGTCAGTGTTTCCAAAAGTTGCTGCCATCTTTGGGTCTGGAATTCATTCTTTTTAATGGCTAGTAACTCCTTATAATCCCACCTGAGGCGCCTAAAATTTGCTACTGCCTGTTCCTCATTTGTTCTATGCAGTGCTCTAGCAGCTCTTCTCACACTAGCTCTAGCTAAAATACCCTCCCTATCTCACCAACTCTCAGGCTTATGGACCTGACAGGCCCCCATCCTGGGTACTGATGTCACTAGTGCACTCAACTCCTCCATCACTTGCTGCCATAGCCCCATCGCATGGTGCACATCCACGGATGCCATAATTTATGCACATTCTTCTTCATTTTCTGAACGTCCCAAGTATGCCAAGACCTTAGTCTCAACAGACTGAGACCATCGAACTGGGCGACGCGACATCCCCCTTATCCTACTTTCAGAACACCTCAAATTACTAGGTATCAAGGTGGTAATCTCTGCCACCGGCACATTCTCTTGGCAAAAAATAATCTGCAGTGGGAAATGATCGCTAAACACCTGTTCCCCAACACTGAAGGACAACAGGTATTCATCTAAATCTAAGGAGAGCAGAGCGTAATCTAATATGCTTCCTTCTCCTCTTCAAAAAAAGGTAAAGTTTCCTCTTCTATCGCCACTGCAATTACCATTAAGAATCCGTAGGGCTAGATCCAAGGCAAGCTTATATAGATCCTTCCCTGCCGGATTGATTTTACTATCCCGTGATACTCTACCCTCATTAGTATCTATCTGGATAATCTCCCCATTCTCTAGATCCAGGGCTGACCACATTTGTATGGCAGAAGCCCCGATTCGCACATTCAAATCTCCCACCACCAAGATTCCTTCCTCGGGGTATCTTAATTGGTATGCTACAATAAATTCTTCCAGCGTCCGCCAGAAAGTGCATACCTGGTTCGCTGGAGGATTATAAACATTCAGTAAAAGAAAAGACCTCTTCAAAGTATTTACCATTACCCGTAGTGGGAGAATGTTATCGGACCTACATTCCAATTCTTCTATCTGAAGTTGAGCCTTCACATCTACCAAAGCCAATAGGCCACCCTTAGCCCTCCCCCGCCCCTTCTGCCCTTTCGCGCTAGATGGGCCCAAGAACAATATCCCTCAAAATCTACCACTTCCAAGGTACACCACATTTCTTGCAGACACAATATATCAAAATGAGCAATATATGCCAAAAACTCACGATCCCTGTTTGCGCTTATCCAACCTGCAAAATTCCAAGAGGCAATCTGGAGTTTCCCCTCTTTAATCCCTACCCTATGTCAATCGATATCTGACAACACCTTCCTAGCATTATTACCCTCCTCCAATATCGTCGTCATCACTGGTGGTATCAGAGACAGAATTATATTCCGATTGCACAAATGAACTTTCGAAAGCTGGCATACTTAGATGTAACGAGCTGTTTACCACAATTTCACAAGTGGCCACATCGGCTGCATACCAGCCTTATTCCCTGAAGGAATAGAGGTTAGCTGTGCCCCAAACACTCCCTCACTATGCAACTCAATATTCCCTACCTTATAAGGGCTCGCTAAACAAACTGAACCCCCCTAAGGGGATATCTCCTCAATTCTACCCTTCCCCCCTTCATTTATTCTTTCTTTCTGGTCACTGATCCCTAGGCCATTCCTCCTAGTAATTACTATTTCTTTATATAGGGAAGTCAGTTTGTTTAAATAGAACTTAGGGGATCCATTATTTCGCTCATCCTCCTGCTGCCTACGCTTAAGAGGCTGGGTTGGTTGGGTCACCTGGATTTCCATCGCCTTTTCTCTCAACACTGTTTGCGCAGAACTTCTTGTCAAATCAATTAAAGGGGCTATGGAGGGCCCCATCTGTTTTAGATTGTTTACTAAGGAGTCTGCCCCACCTATAGGCTTCCTCTCTAGGGGTATTGCTTTCATGTGCGTCAGAGAAGTGCACAACAGGTTAATATTCTGCTAAGCACCCTCAGCCCCTGACATTATTATTATTATTATTATTATTATTATTTTGATCTTTTACCCCGCCCTTTCCGCCAAAGATGGCTCAGGGTGGCTTACAATATTAAAAACACAACGAATAAAACATAATCAATATAAAAATACATAATCCTAAATACCCCCCAACCCTCTAGTTTACCCCTATCCCCCACAACTTCCCCCTTCCCTAACCCCCACTGCCAAACACCCTTGTAAACAAAACTGTTTTGCACCACCTCCTAGAGGCACTCAATCCCGGACTTAAACTAATCTCCCGGAGGAGGGCATTCCACAGCTGCAGAGCAGTGACTGACCACGCCCTCCTCGTTGTGGAGACCAAGTTAAAGAATGGTACCCCCAAACTGGCATCCCCTGCCGACCACAAAGGCCACAATGGGACTTGGTAGGCCAGACAATCTTCCAGATATCTAATCCTGGGTCAAAAAAGTACTTACTTTTTATTTGTTTTAATTCTGCTGCCAGTTAATTTCACGGACTTGCTAAGGGTCATGCATAGAACGCTGGGTTCTAAATTAGGAGTTACCATTCAGGAAAAGCATCTTTGAGTCATTATGGGCAATACATTGAAATCCTCAGCTCAGCGTGTGGCAGCAATCAAAAAAGCAAACAGAATGTTAGGAATCATTTGGAAAGGGATAGAGAATAAAACTGTAAATATCATAATGCCTCTGTATAAGTAGTACGGCCACACCTGGAATATTGTGTGCCATTCTGGTCACCCCATCTCAAAAAAGATATAGTAGAACTGGAAAAGCTACAGGGAAGGGCAACAAAAATGTTCAAAGGTATGGAATGACTCCCTTATGAAGAGAGGCTTGATAGGTTGGGGCTCTTCAGCTTGGAGAAGAGATGACTGAAAGGGGATATATCAATCAGTCAAAGTTTGTTATTATAGTTAGCCACATGGCCATCACCGATAACACACAACATGACAACACAAATAATGAACAACACATAAAATTGACTCAAAGCAGTCTACCAACATTATCAAAAGACAACATAAACCAGCCTAATTAGGATCACGGATCTAATAATGTTCTCCCTTTGTCGCATAAGTCACGCCTTCGGGTGTAAATTCATTAATTTTAATCTATTGGCAAAGGAAGAAAATATTTTTTTAAAAAATTAAACTTATAATATAAAATTCGATTAAGTACATAAATAAATATAAATATATAAATAATTATATTTTTGTTGATTCATTATTTAATTAATTACATAATTAAATGGCAGGAATCATTAGGTACAGGCAGACTTGGGGAGACAAAAGTACATCTCAATGAAGTACAGGAATACAAAGACAGCTACTAAACAATAAATAACGGTATCTTATTATTACCCAGAACCGACAAACTTAGTTATTACCGACTCCCTGGGGATAGACATTAATCAAACCTTGAACTTCCAGGAATTGACTTCAGGTGTTAATAATCAAATTCCTAATCACATCCTAGCAGAGAAATAAATCACTCTAACAATCATTAACATAATATACCCCCTACTGAGCTTCAGCCTTTGGTGCCAATTTCTGGTGTATTTGAGCTGCTCTGGCAGCAAAAACCGCCACTGCCTTTGTTCTCTTTGGATCAGTATCATTCAACAAAAAAACCCAATTGTTGAGAAATAGGACGAGAAGGATCGCAGCCAGTGGCAACCGCATATAGAGGACCTTTAAATAAGTAATGTATCAGGTCCTCCACTTCAATTCTGCATCTACAAATGCGCCTGGAATAGGGAATGGACTTATATCTCCCCTTCAAAACCGCCATCTGCATGGAGTGGAAGCAGAGATTAGTAAAGGAGACCCTGGTCATTGGATCGGATAATTGATTTAAATAAGGAGCACCTCCACCTTGGGGTATCAGATATTTATAATAAGGGCAAATCTTTGTACTATTCACAGCAGCTCTCAGATTCTGTCTATCGATGTCATATATCCTTGTCTTTAACATCTTAATCACCCCTTTACTTGGCTTATCACAGAAAAAGGGGATATAATAGAAGTTTATAAAATCATGAGAGACGTGGAACACATAAATAGGGAGTGACGATATTGGTGGAATGCCATCGAAAAGGCGGCGGAAAGTCATGGGTAATTCCTAAATCACGGAATGGAATTTCGGCGCAGAGTTTCCACATCACGCAAACACAGCCAAATGTTCTGTTTCTGACAAACAGCATTCACAGTGATTCCTCATTCCAGTCCTACTCTCTGTCTCTGTCACACAAACTTGAATACCCCTTGCTCGGTCGTACATGCACACACCTTTGCACACTCACACACAAACCTTTGTACCCATGCATGCACTAACTCATGTACGTATGTATCTTCATACATTCATGCACACTCTCAGCAGTGGACAGGTGTATGCACAGTGCCCAGTTCTCTTAGCAGCAGCCAGGCACCCAAATCTCTTAGCGGTGCACAATTCTCTGAGCCATGACTGGACACACATGAAGTACCCAAGTCTCTTTGTGTTGCTCAACGCTCTCGGTGGCAACTTGGGCGCACATGCCCAGTGCTCTGGCAATGTAGCAGGGTTCAGTCCTCCGAGGCAGCGGCCCCTTTAAGAGCGGCTGAGTGGACTAACCTTAGAGGCTGTCCACATGCGTGGGTCTGGGGAAGCCAGCCAGCCCCCTGACAAAGGCAGCCTGGGTTGGATACTAGCCCTGTAAAGGTTACTAGCCAGACTATAGCCAGAGAGCATGCCCGGTAAAGGCTTCAGGGCTGTTCACAGCTCTAAGTGCTAGGGCATGCTCAGTAGGGCTCTGTAACCCGCTCTGAGTATGGAGACATGCTCAGTAAGGACCAAGTGGACTGAGCATGCTTGGGGTCTATAAAGGGCCTAGGCTCAGTTGAGAGGGGACAGAGTAGGAGCTAGGGCTTTGAGCTCCCTACTCTAGGAATGTAACCTTGGTGAAGGGTCTGCTTACAGCAGAGGACCCATGCCCAGATGAAAGGCTAAGGTGGAGAACTAAGAGGGGGTTCCCCTACAGGGGAACCCCCACAGAGTGCACCCCCCTACTTGGGGGATACAGCCAGGTTGAGGGCTGAATGGGCATGGCAGTGGGGTTGGCTAATTTTCCTAGAGACACCCCAGCGCCTCCGTGTTGCCCTGGAAAGACCCCATGCTACAGGCAGGCTACAGGATCTTGGAGCTCCAGGAGCTCCAGACACCCAAATCTCTTAGTGGTGCACAATTTTCTCAGTCTATCCCAAAGCCTGAGAAAAACAGATTAACCTTACTGCATGCCCTGACAGGCAAGAAATTCCTGTTGCTGCCTTATTCACCTTGATTGCAAAGCCAGTTTTAGGCAGGAGTGAGCAATCTAGGTGGGCAATTACCCAGGGTCCAAGGCTAGCCCAAAGCTGTTTACTGCCCTCAAAGACAAAATTGTTCCCTCCCTTTCCAATGAAGGTCTCTAGAAGGAGTGCTAATTCCTATCTGCACCATATCTCTCAACACTACACCCAAGTCTCTCTGCTGTTCAATGCTCTTGGTGGTGACTTGGGTACACATGCCCAGTGCTCTGGCAATGGCAGGCTCCAGGCAAAAGTGGGCCCACAGAATTTTGCTCCCAAAGCAGAGCAGTCCTATCTAAGGTGGGACTGTAGTGTTGGGAGATATAGTGCAGGTGAGAATTAGCGCTCCTTCTAGAAATTTACATCCCAGTCAATTAATGACAAGACTGATTCGCTAGCAGAGGCATTATCCTCTTGGCTGGAGTTCCCCAAGGTGCTATAATTCAACTGCGCTGCACCATGAGATTGATGCAGTCCTTCTTGCAATTGCTATACTGGCATAGCTGTTCACACTGCCATACTGGATTAAAGTTTTATGCTAGATCAAGTCTGATTGTCTAAACACTTACACCACTTTTAGACGAGGGCGCTGAAAGCGCCTCCGGAGCCACGCGTTAAGAGAGAAGCCGCGCAACGCTGCCGGACGTGACGTGCTCCCCATTGCCGGCAACGGCAGCGCCTCTGCAAAACGCCGTGTCTCCAGCCGCCGCCATTGCCAGCAACGGGGAGCACGTCACTTCCGGCAGTGCGGCGCGGCTTCTCTGTTAACGCGCGGCTCCACCCTCGTCTAAAAGTGGTGTCATTCCAGTTAACACCACCAGAGTGTAGTACCGGCATTACAGCTAATACTGGTATAACTGTGCTTGTGTAAAAAGAGTGAGTGTGAGCAGGGCTGGGCAACCTGGGGCGACCACCTTGGGCCTTGCTCTTTTCTCTACTTCCAGGGCCCCGCAGCAGCCGTTTTCACCAAGGCAAGGTGTGGAGGCCCCACTCCTTCTCAGTGGGCACCAGACATAATCACCTCTAGGGCCCGGTGGAGGGTGACTCCAAGGGGGTTGGGCCATGGGGGAGGGGCCACTAGGGGCCCTGCATTATATCTTCACCCTCGGCCCTGCATATTCTAAGGCCAGCCCTGCATGTGAGGAGCCAGGCTTGAACCAATACCTTTTGGGTCCTGGGGGCAGTAGATGGTTGTGCAACTCCACCACTGTACCTGGGTTTCCTTGTAACCCCAGGTAACAGGGGAACGGTTCAGCTGTACAGCCATGACACTCTCCTCCAGCCCCAATAGGCCCATGGAGCTATGCTTCCCAGCTTCCCAATTGGCTGCCAGATGTCTAGTTGAAGCAGAAAGCTAAGTAGAATGTCTGGTTACTTCTTGTTCCTGATCTATGACTCCATGCCCCAACCCAGATGTCCACCCACATCCTGGATTCCCACAACCCATGCCTCTGACAGGTACACAGGATCAGTTTTTAAAATCTGGGGATGAGCATGATAAGTCAGATAAAAGAACTATGATTTTTTATTTTAGATCATGGTTCTATTTATATAACTTATCATGTTTCATTAATTAGAATAAAGCATTTGGGTGAAACACGAAGAAATGTGAACAAGATTGATTGAGATGGGGTTCCCAAAGTACATAGTGAAACTGAGTAAATCTCTATATACGGGGCAGGAAGCAGCACGGAGTACTAATATAGCAGGAGTGGGCAAAGTTCCCAACCCAAGAGCCACATAGCAAAATGTTCCTATCACTGAGAGCCACAATGCTCATTATATCAATCATGACTTTCCCCAATCCCAGGGACCGGGCAGCACTACTTCCCCCTCACATCAAACTCTGGCTCTCAGGTGGTCTGGTGGGTTTGGACAGCAGCAATATTGACACAAGACCTGCTCCCCCTGCTCCCTTGGTCCCAACAAGGCTTTGGCAGCCAAACGGTGGCTTGACTTCTCTTGCTTCTGAGGGAGCCACATGGACGTGCCTCCAGGCAGCCGCTTCTGGCGAGATCCACAGTACAGGTGCCCAAGAGCCACATGCTGTTCCCAAGCTGCCAATTGCCCACCTCTGTAATATAGGACTTACAGAATGGGTTACGCTTGAACAAGGGGATCATCAAGGATATCTCCTGTTACTACATTTGTTCCACTGAAAATATGAGAGTGGCTGGAAACTGGAGTATTTTGGTTACATTGTTAAAAGGGGTGGATTTGAGGATACACTTGAAGGTATGGCGTAGTATACTGTGTGTGATCAAGAGGAGAGGCAAAGACTTGATGGACAGGTGGGGTAAAAGACATTCTGAGTGTGACATTGGGTGTCTTCAGACGTTACGAGATCACGCTCAACCACACTGAACCACGCTCAACCCCCCCGTGGGGCCAAAGGGCCCTGAACGTCTGAACGGCGCGCGCCAGATGTTCATCACGCTCAATACCCACATGGGGTCAGTTTCAACCACGCTTCCCGGGCTAGCCGGGGGAAGGTCCCGGGAAGCATGGTCAAACGAACCCCCACCGGGAACCAAGGAAAAGTAACGTCTGGACGCCAATCCCCGAGCGGAACCAAACGAAACGAGCCCCAGCCGGGGACAAGGCACGCAGCGTCGCTGCCAGGCAACCAGCAACAACACAACCACCGGAGGGAGATTTAAAGCGAGAGCAGCAGCAAGCAAGCGTGGCGGGATGGAGCGAGGAGGGAAGCGGAAGAGAGCGGAGGCAGAGACAGCGACAGCGGCGGGACAGGAGGCGGAGGAGGTGCAGGCAGGCCCAGCGATGCAGGCGGAGGGGGCACAGGCGCAGGAAGGGGGCACACGGGAGCACCCGACCAGGGAGGCGGCCCGGGAACAACACCCACAGCTGCAGCCGGGTCGCGCCGCCCCGGGGACAGCGGCCGGAACGGGCCCACAGGAGGCACCCAGGAAAAGGGTAAGGGCACCCAACGGGAGGGGAACAGGGGGCACGGGTGAACCCCCCATGGGGGGGCCGGGGGGACCCCGGGCGGAAGGCAGGGGGGCAGGGGGCCCCCGAGAGGGGCCACACCCCCACCCAGCAACCACTCACCCCCTTTCCCCCCCCAGACACGAAAGTCGGCCCGGGCGGACGAGCCCCAGGACGAGCCCGGCCCCGCGCGCCCGGAGGCGCACCCCCAGGAGGAGGTGGAGGAGGAGCAGGTGCAGGTGCAGCAAGAGCTGGACCAGGAGGAGGAAGAGCAGGGGCCCAGCCGGAGGAAGGCCTACCACAGAGGGGGCCAGTGGGGCCTCCAGGAGACCCGGGACTTCATCCGGATATGGGGGACCCTCGAGTACCAGCTGGAGCTCGCAATCAACCAGCGGAACGAGCACGTCTACCGGGACATCGTGCGCGACATGGAGGCGGCGGGGCACGAGCGCACAGTCAACCAGTGTCGCTCCAAGGCCAAGGAGCTCAAGAGGGGGTACAAGGCCCTCAAGGACAACAACAGCCGCTCCGGGCACGGGGCCCGCACCGCCCCCTACTACGATGCCCTGGACCGCATCCTTCACATGAAGGGCTCCATAGTTGCCCCACGCCTCGTGGGCAGCGCTGTGGTCCAGGGCAGGGAGCGGGCCGAGGTACCCCCTCCCCTCGCCGCCCGCCCGGTAGACACGAGCTCAGGGGACCCCCACCCCCAGGAGGACCACCCGGGACCCGCAGAAGCCCCAAGGCCCCCCCCCAGCAGCAGCCCGGAGACATCCCAACGCCGGGCCGGCCAGGCGGAGTCGGAGGTCGGCACCTTCACCACCCTCAGCCAGTGGTCCCAGGGGGAGCACTCCCAGGGTGAGGCGCCGGGCTCCGAAGGCTCGGAGACGGACATAGAGGGTAAGCGGGCCCCCAGGGCAGGGGGGGGCACGACCAGGGGGCCGGTGGCAGGGGCGGGGGTGGGGGCCCTGCTGCAGGGGCCACAACCAGCCCCCTTCACCCGCTCCCCCCTCTCCCGCCCGCAGGACATGGGGAGCCCCAGGACCGGGCCAGCGAGACGGTGCAGGCCCCCGCGGAGGGCACAGGAGAGCAGGTGCCGGACCCAGGTAAGGCGGGAGGGCTGGGATGGCGGGAGGGCCCCCCGGGCGCCAGCCCAGGGGGGCCTCCGGCCTCAGTGGGGGAGGGGGGGCAGGGGGCCCCGGGACCCGACCCCGCTAGGGGACAGGGCCCTGCACTGACCCACCCGCCCATTTCCACAGGGCAGCCCCCGCGCGCGGCGCCTCCGCCGGCCGCGGCCCCAGCCCAGCGGATGCGGGAGTACCGGGCGCGGGTCCGCAGGCGCAGGGAGGAGCAAGCGGAGGACATCGTCCGCAGGGCGGAGGAACAGGGGGAGCGCATGATCGCCTCCGTGGACCGCATGGAGGCGGCCATAGAGCGGTCCATGGAGAAGGCCCTGGAGACAGACCGCCGGCTGGAGGCGGAGGTGCGCCTGGAGCGGAGGCGGGAGCGCCGGGAGCACCAGCGGCAGCAGGGGCTGCTCAGGGGCCTCCGGCAGGACATACAGGGCATGGTGCGGGAGCACAGTGCAAAGATGGACAGGTCCCACGACATTGGGACCTCCCTGCTCCTGCATGCGGGCACCATGTGTGCCTACGTGATGGCCGGCGCACCTCCGGGCGCCCTGCCCGCCCAGGTCCCCATGCCGGGCCCCTCGGCGCCCCCGGGCCCAGCCCTGCCGCCCCTGGCGCCCCCCCGGCCCCAGGGCCCTCGCATGCGCCTCCCAGTGCCCCCGGGCCTCCGGAGGGTCCAGCCCCCCCGGGGCGCGACCGGGGCACCGGGCACAGCTGCCCATCCGCCGCCCGGCCCCCTGCCGGGGCCGGGACCGGCCCAGGACACGGCAGGGGACACGGACAGTGGGGGGGAGGGGAGCTCCCAGAGCTCGGTGGGCCCAAGCGGCCGCACGAGGGGTCGGCCCAGGAAACGCGGGGGGATGGTGGGAAGGGGGGGGAGGGGGAGGGCCACATGAGGGCGGGTGGTGGACGGGGTCACGGGGACGGGGGTGGGGAGGGGGCACAGGGTGATTGTGTGCACTGTGTGGGCAATAAAGTGTTGTAAAGAGACAGTTGTCCCCGGCCCGTTTGTGGGGGGGACAGGGCTGTGGGACCGCGTGTACAGGGGCATGGGCACGGAACGGGGGGTGGGGCCCCCAGGGGCGGGAAGGCCCTCACAGCGGGCCCCCCCGGGCGATGTGGGTTGCAAGGGCGTTCCGGATCCTTTTGGCATACCGGTACTCCCGGGGGTTCCCTGCGTTCACGTACAGGGGAACAGGACCGGGGGGCCGGTGGGGCTCGGGGTACTCCAGGGCCGCCCCCTCGGTCTCGCACACATTGTGCAGAACGCAGCAGGCACCGATCACCAGGGCGGAGGTGGGGACGGTGAAGTCCAGGCGGCCAGCTATACTCCTCCAGCGCTGCTTCAGGGCCCCGAAGGCACGCTCCACCACGGTCCGGCTCGCACACAGGCGGGTATTGTATACCTGCTCCGCAGGGGTGCTCGGGACAGGGTAGACCTTCATCAGCCAGCGGGTCAGGGGGTAGGCGGGGTCCCCCAGGATGCAGGGGGGCATGGGAACACCCTCGATCCACCTCATGCCCATGTCCGCGAAGTCCCCCCGGTACATGCGGGCATAGAAGGGGGAGATGGTCATGATCCTGGCGTCGTGACTCCGGCCGGAGTTGCCCGTGTAGATGTCTATGAAGCGGGCCCGGTGGTCCACCACCCCCTGCAGGTGCAGGGAGTAGTATCCGTGCCGGTTCACATACTCCAGGGCCTCCCCCGCGGCCGGGCGCAGGATCTCGATGTGTGTGCCGTCCACGGCTCCGATGCAGTTCGGGAAGCCCCCGGCCGCGAAGCCAGCCATCACAGCGCCCTGGTCCAGGAGCTGGATGGTCCTGTCGAGGAGCACGCCCTCCACAGCCTCGCACACATCCCGCACGATGCAGGCGACCGTGCTGAGCCCCACCCCGAAGTGCTGGGACACGGAGCGGCAGGAGTCGGGCGTTGCGAGGGCCCAGACCCCTATGGCCACCCGCTGGACCATGGGGATGGGCTCCCGCATGGAGGTGTGCTGCCGCTCCAGCCAGGGCGTGAGGAGCTCCGCTAGGCGCAGCAGGGTGGCCTTGCCCATCCGGAAGTGGGACCCCCACTCGGCCTCCCCCCAGTGGGCCTGGGCCCGCTCCCACCAGGCCTGGGGCCGCTCCGTGACCCATAGGCTCCGCGCTATGGGCATAGCCAGCAGCGCTGCCCGGCGGAGGGTCTGCGTTGCCCAGCGGAACCGCCTCGCGGCCCCTCGGAGCGCAGCGGGCCGGGTGAGGCTCCGGCAGGCGGCCAGCCACGCCCCCCAGGCCCGGCGCCGAGCCCTGAGCCGGGCACGGACTCTCCTGCGGGCCTGCTGGCCCCGGAGGCGCACGCCAGCCCGCAGGGCCAGGACATAGCGCAGGCGGACGGCCAGGTGCACCCTCTCGGTCAGGAGGCACAGCTGCTCAGTGTGGTCACGGTGCCACTCAGCCGCGAGCGCGAGGAACATCCAGTTCCCACCTGCCCTATCGCGCTCCATGGTGCTGGGGCCCCGGTGGGGGCTGGGAGCGCTTATGGCGGCCCGGTGCTGGTGGCTCCGCCCGGGGGTCGGCCTCGCGGGCCTGCGCGCGCCCTGTGCCGGTGCGTTCCGGCTGCTCCCGCCCCCAGCACCCCGGGCCCCCTCCCCTCGCTGTTTGTAGCGGGATGGCCTTGAAGGTGCGATTAGGCAGACAGAGAGCTCGCTGTTGTTCTCTGCAGCTGTGCCGGGCCCGCACCCCACGCCTCGCTCTGTTGTGCTACAATGTTGCGGTGCGGGCCCGTGTTCCCTGTCCCGGGGGCCGGGCCGAGCCTCTCCCGGCCCTGGGCAGTCTGTGTGCCCTCCGGGCTCCGTGTCCCATTCCCTGTTGTGCTGGACCATGGCTGGCTGCCCATCCATGGGGCTCCCGCTGTCCGGCCCCCAAGGGGCCCCCCATATCTGGGCCTTCCGCGAGACCATGTCTCTGTGCGACCTGTGGCACACCCCTGCCGTGCAGCTGCTCCTGGCCGGGCCGGGGAGCCGTGCAGGTGCCTACGAGAGCCTGAGCTCCGGGCTCCGTTACTTTGGCCATGTGGTGAGCGCCCGTGATTGCCGGCTGCATGCGGAGGCCCTGGGGCTGGCTCGTTTCCCCGAGGGGCGCATCCCGGAGGTGCTGTGCGCCCATGTGCCCTGGAGCGCCTCGGAGACCGTGTCAGCGCTGGTGGTGTGTGGTCTGGGCGCCTACTCGGAGTGCCTGGCCGAGGGTGGCCCTGCCTTGGCCGTGAGCTACTTCTCCTGTGTTCACGGGGCCCGTGGGTACCAGCGCACCCGTGGGGCGGCGTTCCAGCGGCTTCTGGAGCTGGGGCATCTTCCGTGGCCCCCTTCTGCTGCCTGCTGTGTGCCGGAGCCCTCCGCGGTGGAGATGTCATCCCTGTTGGCGGTGTGGGCGCGTGTGGATGTGCAGCTGGCCCTCACCATGCCCGATCCCTTCGAGGCCTACTACCTGATCGCCCACTACATGTCCTTGCAGGGGTACCGCCGGGGCATGCTGCACTGGCCCCACCTGGTCCACCGGGCGGGCCACCCGGGCCCTCGGGCCAGCGGGGCCCCCGGCAGCGGCCCGTGAGCCCCGCGTCGCTGGCCTGCCCCCCCCGGCGTGGTGCCCCCGTGTGGGCTCCCGCCCCGGCCCGGGGGGGGGCCCTGGTCCCCGCTGGCCGCTCCCGACCTGCGGACCCCACCTCGGTGAGCTCCCGCCCGCCTCGCTGCTTGCTGCTGCCCCTGGCCGTGGTCCTGGGCCCCCTCCATCCCCGTGACTCCGTGGGTGCTGCCTGAGCGTCGCTGGTGCTGCGGAGGAGCACCGCTGGACCCGGCTGCCCTGCCTGTGCCAGCCTTTGACTGTGGGGCCCCCTTCCTCCTCCTCCTGGCGCCCCTCCGCCGGCCTCGCTGTGCTTTGGGGGCCCCCAACGTGCCTTGCTCCGGGGGTCCGCCCCCCCCCCCCGACCGTGACTGCCTCTGTTCCTGTGGGGGCACCTCCTTGGACTGGACTGGACTGGGGTGGTGTGGGGGTGGGGGTTGCTGCTGTCCGTGCCTTGCCCCGTGGTGGTGCCCCCCCCCCCCCTGCCGGTGTTCCGGGTGGGGCGTTCCGGGCGCCCCTTCCCCCCTTCCCGGCCTTTCCCTGGTGTGAGTGTGTGTGCCCGGGCGTGTGGCCGTGCATTGTGCCCTGCTGCGGGACCGCTGTGTGAGCCGGCTGTCAGCCTGTTCTCGCTCTTCCCCCCTCCCTTCCCGTTTCCCTTGTGTGGGCGTTCCCTTGTGTGCCTTGTGGCTTCGTTTGCCCTCAGGCGGCCATGTCTGTGTCCCGCCCCTGCCCGGTGCCTTGTGGGGGTTTAGCGCCCGGCGGGGGTTCGGCCGCACGTCTGTTGTGCTGCCGCAGCCCGCGATGGTGCGACCCGGTTCCGGCCCGTGGTCCCGTTCCCGGCACGTCTGTTGGGGTCGTTTTCCCACCCCCGGCCGTGGTTGCGCTGTTCACCCCCCCTGGTGGTTCACTGTGGTGAACCGGCCGCCCGTAACGTCTGAAAATACCCTTAAGTACAGGCTGCAAGAATGTCATACGATTGTGTATGATGTTTCAGCTGCTCAGACACTGAGGCACTGTCAATGTATGGGACATAGAGGTTGTTGAGGAACTGCCAAGACTGGAGTTCATACTGTTATTTGCTGAAGATGTTTTTCATGGTATTATAAAAGAGCTACAAAGCCTTTTGAACAAGATAAAGAAAGAGTTGGCATGAAGTTAAATATAACCAAGACAAAGATGAAGATAAGGGAATGCTGAAAGAGAAGTTGCTTATTGTTGATGGCCAAGAGGTCGAAAGAGTGAAAGATATGGAACGGTAAATCTAGATGAAAGGAATGAAACTGCCACGCATGAAAACTGGAACAGAATACTGGACACTTAAGAAGAAAGATGGGAAGCAGATTGCTAGTATTACCAGAGACTTATGAGAATTAGCTGGTTTGAGATGAAGATTAATGAATGAGTTTTACAAACCCATTATTGGTACTGACAGGAGACTGTTAACAAGGCTGGGTAACTGGAAACTGGAGTATTTTGGTTATATTGTTAAAGGGTGGATTTGAGGATACACTTGAAGGTACAGCGTAGTATACTGTGTGTGATCAAGAGGAGAGGCAAAGTCTTGATGGACAGGTGGGGTAAAACACATTCTGAGTGTGACATTAGTAAAGGCTGCAAGAATGTCATAGGATTGTGTGTGATGTCGCAGCTGCTCAGACACTGAGGCACTGTCAATGTATGGGGAAAAGAGGGTGTTTTGGTCTGCACGTGAGACACGCAGGACTGGGACTATAGGAAGACTGAGAGAGAAGATTTGTACCCAGAAGGCTCATCATGCTTCCACTGAAGCACAACCTTACTAACAGTGGGTGAGAAGAAAGTCATTAATGTCTGCACAGCAGGTGAAAATGAGAAATGCCTGCTGGCAATTAAGGCGATTATCTGAGATTCCAATCCATGCCTTCAGTCTGCATAATTTAAACAAGTATAGGGAAGAGACTGGCATATTTTCATTGCTTCAAAGAAAACAGCAGAGAGCAGCTGACCTGACTGCAGCCCTTCTGCAGAGTGCTTTCACAGGAGGGTGCATTGTCGAGTTTGGTGTGTCACGATTACAGAAAACAAAGGCAGGTCAGACCAGACCTGTCATTCCCTGCACCACCTGTTTGTTAAACAAACCCTGTCATGCATAGCCTGTAACTAGACAATAAAAGATAACTAATTTCCCTAGAATATTACAGTGCAGGAGGAAGTAAGGCATTTCTCTGATTAGGATTCCAAATTATGGTGAATTGCATTATTCTAGAATTGCTGCCTCAAGACAACATGGAGACAAAGTAGTTCAGATGATCTTTTATTGGACCAACGACTGTTGGTGAGACTATTAATTATTAATATTATTATTATAAACATTTATATAGCGCCAGTAGTGTGACCTGCTGCTGTAAAGAACACAGAAATAGACACGGTCCCTGCCTGTGTCTATTATGTGGCCCAAGAGAACTATGCATTCAAGAACAGCTGCATTCCTCGCTATGCAAGTTCTTGGAACACAGAGGACCCTAGATCAGTATTAGCTCTGTGTTGTGGTTATTAATTATTTATATAGTGCCAGCAATGTGCCTGGTGCTGTACAGTCATGATTAGACACAGGTCCCTGCCCCAAGGGGCTCACTATCTAGAATGGACAAGGGAGGCTAGACAAGGGAGAGGGGACCATAAGGAGAGAAGGGATACATTCATAAAGCTGAGAGGTTGCAGGTGCATGTGCTTAGTTAGCGTAGTTACAAAGGGTGGAGGGGGATTCCTGACAGAAAAGGCAATATAAAGAGAAGTATAGCCAAGCAGTCTATAGGGGTAAGGAGCTAGGGAAAACTTAATGGAAGAGGTAGGTTTTTTAAAGGGAGGAATCAGAGTGTTTGTTCTGTGTGTTTGGGTTTCGATAAAATCCAAACAACACCCCCCGAGCTTTTCAGCTTCCATATTTGAAATGCAAATACTAGGTCTGTGTATTTGAGTTTTGAGTGACTCAACATTTTCCAAAAAATGCAATATCTGAGGTCTCAAACTGGACCCCCAAAACTGCAGCACATATTCAGCTTGGAGTTGGGCTGCTCTCAAGCCCTCTGCACCTGCAGGGGCTGCCGCTGTCTTAGAATTGCAGTCTCCAGCATTGCAGCCAGACTCAACCCAACAGAGTCCAACTCAACCAGGGAGAAATGGTGAGTCCTTAACAGTTGCGTTTTCCCCTCCCTAAGCCAACAACCCCTTCAAATACAAGTATCCTTCCCCAAACTGCCTCATTCCCACCTAGGGATCCCAAGTTCCACAAGCCATTGATTTCCCCTTTGAGCCAGAAACCACTCCCTCACAAGCCAGAACTATGCCTCATTCCCCCCAAGCCAGCAACCTCCTCCCTGAGCCAGCCCCATGTCCCATTCCCACTCCCCAAGCCAGAAACCTCCCCTGAACCTAGTCCCATGCCCCTTTCCTTCATCCCCAAGGCAGCAACTCCTCACACGAGTCAGCCCCATGTTCCATTCTCCCCTCTCCCAAACCAGCTGCATTCCTCACTCTCCCTCAAGCCAGCAATCCCCCTGATCCAGAACCATGTCCCATTTCACCCTCCCCAAGCTAACCTCCCCACCAACCTAGTTGTATTTTCCTCCATCTTCCAAGCCAGTGCTCCCCTTTTAAAATTGGTAGTAGACTTAGCAGAAGTTTTGGCTACATTTTCCTTTCTTTATAGGCCTGTCAAACTGGCAGAGCCTCACTGTGCTTTTGTGCCAAAATAACCCATACACTGCATTTTCCAAATTAGCAACGATGGGGGGAAAATGCAGTAAACCTAGGTAAAAATACAAATAAACACAAAAACCCAGAGCCCTGGGACTGGGAGTCCTGCCCCCCCACATCAGCTGACCTCCCACTCCACCCCCCCACAGGTGAGGACAGGCCCTTGGGACAGACACTGAAAGCTGCACACCCGCCCCTGCACTCAGAGCCCTGGGACTGGGAGCCCTGCTCCCCACACCAGCTGACCTCCTGCCCGAAGGGCGACGACAAAAGGGCGCTGGCTGTTTTGTGGCCGTTGTGAGGCCAGTGCGAGGACAGCGAGGAGCCACCCCCCTGACGACGCCAACACCACACAGCCTTTTCTGACCATCGCCGCCAGACATCGCACGAACGCTCCCATGTCACCCTCAGGGCAGGTTACCCACCCTGCTGCCCGGACTGTTGCCACCTAGGATGCCTCCCCATACCTCCCTCGCCTCCTCGCCCTCTATATCCCCCCTCCTTCTCGCCCTGCTCATGGCTCCCCTCCTTCTCCCCCTCCCTCCTCCAATGGCCTTTCTCCAACCAATCTACCCCTTATTCTCACCCATGCCCATTCCCCCTCCTCACCCTCATCCCCTCTTGCCCATTCCCTTCTTAAACCCCCCCATCCCTCCTCCACCCTCTTCCCTTGCTGCTCAGGATCTTGTGTCATTCTTCACCTCAAAGATTGACAAGATCCGTCGGGACATTGCCTCCCACCCACCTCCTCCTCCTGCTCCTGTATCACCCCCTCCCCCCTCTCTCCTCAAATCCTTCCCTCCTGCCTCTCTCTCGGAAATCTCCACTCTGCTCTCTTCATCCAACCCCTTCACTTGCCCCCTTGACCCAATCCCCTCCCGCCTCCTGACCTCTATTGCTCCCACTGTCACCCCCCCCACTTCTACATGTCATCAATCTCTCCCTTTCCAGAGGCTCCTCCCCCTCTGCCTTCAAGCATGCCACTGTCTCCCCCATCCTCAAAAAGCCCACC
>QEPC01001496.1:1905228-1966524 GCA_003113815.1 Sphenodon punctatus
TCGGTTGGGGTCCCCCAAGGCTCTGTCCTTGGCCCTCTCCTCTTCTCTATTTACACCCTGTCCCGTGGCAAAATTATTGCCTCCCACGGATTCCAATATCATCTCTACGCTGATGACACCCAACTCTATCTTTCTACCCCCTCTCTCGCCTCTTCTGTCCACTCACGCCTCATCAACTGCCTCTCTGATATCTCCGCCTGGATGTCCTGACGTCAACTCAAGCTCAACATGGCCAAGACCAAGCTCCCAATTTTTCCTCCCTCCCCTTCCTCTCCCTCTAACCTGCCCATCTGCATCGATGGAATCACCATCCATCCTGTTCTCCAAGCCCGTAGCTTGGGCTTCATCTTTGATGTGCACCTCTCTTTTAAACCTTACATTGACTCTGTTGCCAAATCCCCTGACTGTTCTTGTCTGTGCTGGGTCAGGAACACACTGGGTCAAGCCAAAAGATCAGAAGCCGGGATCTGAGCTGACACAAGAAACTAGAATCTGTAATCATTACTTAGAGCTCGGTTGGAAGCTAAAGAGTCAAGGAGCACGGGAGAAGGACAGATGGGTAATGAGGGAGGAGGGCTTGAGGAGCAGGGCTGGAAGTCTGGTCAAGGGAGACTGGAGGAGGCTTCATCCCCCCATCCCTTGCTGACTGGGCATAGATCTAAAGGAACACATTACCTCTGCAGCACATATCTGGTAGTTTCTGGGTGCAGCTCGTGTGAGACAACAGGTCTTTTGCAGCCTTACTCAAAGCCCATTAAAGTTAATGGGAGTCTGTGTATTGATGTCAGTGGGTTTTAGATTCAGCCTGTAAGATGCTGACGTTAAGCAGCCCTCATTGTGGCCTTGAATGAGTTAGGAAGCTCAGTGTTGAAGCCTTGTTTTGCCTTGGATCAATTAGGCTGTTCAGTAATGCATCTTCCCCAATACGTCCAGGCATTGGTGCCTGGACATATTGCGTTTGGGCATTTATCATCAAGTTGCTTTAATAAGGGCTGCAAATTATGCTATGATTTGATCAAGAATGTAGCTAGGTGGGAATGGACCCTGGGGCAGAATATGGAATGGGCCCCAGTGTGCAGATGCACTCTACAGACGTGTGGGGCAGGCTCCTGGGCCTCGGTGCAGCTACACCACCTGATGCTACGATGGCTAGCTACACCCCTGGATTTGATGCCTGGCTGCTCTAGAATGCACATCAGATTAATCTATTTATTTATTAATTACATTTTTACCCCGCCCTTCTCAAAAGACTCAGGGCAGCTCACAACATTAAAAATATGAGACAATAATATACATTAAAAAACCTTAAACCCCCAGCATCATCCTACGTTTCGGCGCTGCTCAAACTCCCAAAGAGGAGTAAGAGGAGAATCAAGCTCTCTAAATTCGGTTTCCAAGCTGGATACATCCAATACAGAAGTGAATACTTAGTACATTATCTAAAAATCTAGAACTCATTGCTGTCATCAGCAGAAGCTTTAGGCTTAAAATGTGTGCAATTACAGTATCTGGAGATACTGAACCTTCACTGAACCTGTTTTTTTAATGCTGTTTGAAACCACACCTTCATGTTTCTTACAGCTGGAATGCAGTATACAAATACATGTCTAACAGTACTATACTCCCTGCTAGGAATCCAGCTCGGCAGCCACCACTTAGCCGCAGGAACTTGTTATATAATATTTGTGATTATGCTAAAGTTGACAGGTGAAGATGTATTTTGAATCCATTGCATCCTGAAGAAAAAAAAATAATCCCCCCAAAGCAGCTGACAAGACTTTTTAGCAAAGTCATAAAACACACAAGGTGCAGAAGAACACTAAGCTCTGAGATTTGTGAGCATATGTTGAAAAATAATGAAATGGGTTCTCATAATTAGTCATAAAACCCAGTGACTAATGATGTTACTGATTGTATACACTAACCTTCTGCAAGCTATTCTGAAAACTAGTACAAGCTCTATGGGCCAGATAGGACTTGGAGGTAAGGGTGCTAGGGGTACGTGCTCAGGATGGGGGAAGGCAAGGGAGGATTCAGATCTCATGGAACTATACCAGGGTGGCCAAATTGTGGTTTGGAAGCAGCATGCAGCTTTTGGGCAGTTTCTGAGGGCCTGTGCTGTTTAAGGCTGCTTTCCCACAAGACTCCATGCACAACCTTTCGCGTCATGGGAGCCTGCGCAAGGCAAATGACGCGCAGTTCCCGTCTTGTGGGAAAGACGGAAGTGCGGGTCTTCCACCGGCAAGCATGCACATCAGACAGAGTAGGATTTCGCTACTCTGTCCGATGCACATACTTACCAGCGAGAGACCCGCTCTTCTGCCTTTCCCAGAAGACGGGAGCTGAGCTGCATGTCATTTGACTCGTGCAGGCTCCTGCGGCGCTAAAGGAGTCTCACGGGAAAGCGGTCTAATAGTCCAGTGTGTGTCTTCACTGCAGCTGAATTGCAGCTGCTCCTTGGAAGCACCAGCTTATTTTGGCAAAAGCCATAAACTAAACTAACTAAGGGTGCTTGTCCATGTTACAGGATGGGGAAACGTATGGAAGACAAACTTACAGCAGGGAAACTTATGTCTTGCTCCGAACGTGGGGGGTAAATGCATCACCCGGTGATTCTTGCGTTGGTTTCAATCACAGATGACAGGGCTGGATTTTGAGCCCTGTCATCAGTGTTTCTTCAAACCAACGCAAGAATCATCCAATGACACTTTTGCCCACTGTACCCTTGGAGCAAGACTACATTTCCCCACCGTAAAGTTGTGTGTTGTAAGTTTTCCCCCCTCCTGTAATGTGGGCGAGGACTGTAACTAACTGGAAGCACCAGCTCCACCAACCAATCGCAATCCAGGAAAGGGTTATATGTGTACATACACATGTGCGTCTTGTAGCTCTCAGCCGTATGAAGATTTTGGCATGGATTTGGGAACTTTGGTCAGGTCACCCCTGATCTATGCCACTGATCCACACACAAACACACATCCCGCCCCATCCACGAGTGTAAGTCCTCATCTCCACTCTCTTCCCCTGTGCTCACTCTTTCAGTGATCCAGACCCAGGAATTGGGAAGGATGCAGCCCATGCTGTGTACACATACATCTTTGACAAATCAAAAATTCCTTCTGTAGAATGATTGTATAAGATAAAGGTATTTATGGATGCAAATCTGAGGGTTTACATCATCTGCTAATACAATTTCCCTGGTTATTATTCACAATACTGTATACAGTTATTTATTTGTTTATATTTCATTCAGAGATGATGTGCGAGTTAGAGTGACTCTCATACATGACTGCAGCCTCCCTCATACAGTGTACCTCACTCCCACTTATTCATGCTTAAAAGAGACTCCCTTGGCTGAACTCACATACTGGGAAACTAAAGAATGTAAACTAGGGTGTGAACACCTTTAATTTGTACCTTGTCACAACCTCCCGTTAGCTGCTTTTCTTCTTACACTCATCACACACTTTTATGTGCTGGAAATCACAGCCTAGGGGCAGCTCTCATTTAAAGATACTCATTAGCTCTGGACCAGTTCCAAATTCACCTTGTAGAGGTAACAAAGGCTGAATCAGGGGTGGTTTCTTCCCAGTGGCGCTGGGGTGGCAAGGCAACCCACTGAGCCCCCCCTGTGTACCTGCCACTGCTCCTGCCGCTGCCACTGAAGGTCAGTACTGCAAAAGCAGAGCTGCTCTTGGTGGCGCACGGCAGCAGCTGTCCCCTCCCTTGAATCAGTGCTGCAGGAGCAGCGCTGAAGCCGCTGCCGTCACCAACGTGCTGATGTGAAGAAGGGGGCTTTCTACACATTCCAAAGCGCACAGCGTTGAAAGTCACTGTGTACTTCTGCATGTGCTCCTCTGCTCAGGCGCGCTGAGATTTGAAACAACTAAGGTGCACCTGAAAATGTTCCCTAAAAATTTGCTTCTATGCCAACCCTACACCAGAGCCCATCCCAACCTAGCTAAACCCTTGTCCCAAATGTCAAAAAAACATGAGCCAGGCCCCAAACCATCAGGGGGTTGGCTTACAAATCATGAGATTTTAAAGGAAAAACAGACGAACAAACAAACATACATTCCTTTGGTGTGTTGTTAATTATGTCTCTCTGTGTTTTTCTGTCTCTAAGGGGCAAACTGCGATCACGTTTCCAAACCTTTCTCCACAAACGTAAAGGGCTAAAAACGTAACTTAAAAATGAACATAGGGGTTTACACCTTTCTATCATGAACCGTGCTAATTTGGAGTATGATCCTTTGGCTTTATAGTTCCAGTGCTATCACGTAGCATCGATGAGGCTCATTTAAGCCTTCAGATATCAAAAGGGCTGCCACCAAGAAGTTGGCACGGGACTGTTCTGCGTCGCTACAGAGGGCAGGAGTAGAACTAATGGGTGCAAGTTACAGGAAGGTTGTTTCCAAATAAATATCAGGAAAAACTTCCTAAGAGTAAGAGCTGGGTGACACTGGAACAAATTGCCCAGGGAGGCTGTAGGGCCAGGGGTGCTGGGGACACTCAGGCCTGGGGCCAAATGTGACCCGCAGCTAGTTTTTACGTGACCTCTTTTCAGTTGCTGGATCTGGCCCCTGGATCCAGTTTCTACCCTAAAGCACTGAAACACTGAGCTTAGGGTAAGGGGGCAGAGATAAAGGCATGCTCATGCGGCTAGGAGATAGATCTGTGCAGTGCTTAATTTGTAGAATATGAATTGCCGGGGCCCAAGCCTGTTCCAGAAACTATGCTCCCTGTCTCCAAAGCTCCCCGACCCCACAGCTTGTCACAGGGAGCTAAACCCTACTCTCCCAATAGTAACCCAACCCCGGATTCTCTACAGCTGAATATAGAACAGGAGTTCTTGTGACTGAATCTACTCGATGGCCAGTGGAGGGGACAGGAAATTAATTAATTCATTAATTAAAACCAAATAAATCATCCAGGTTTTTTTTCTGGCTTTCATTTCCAACCCGTAAAGGGGGCCAGTATCGGCCTTCGCCTGGTCTTCGCAGCCCTGTCAAGCGGTCTTGTAAATGCACATAACAGCGGCAATTATGCAGTTTAGTACCGTCAGACGTGCGAGAAAACGCACACAATTTGCAAATATGTTTTCATCCACAGACGTGTAAGGTCGCGTTCCTGCATGTAGGAAAGCCGCCTAATTTTCAAAGTGGTTCCTCGGAGGGAAAAGATTCCTCCCCCTTGCTGTAGGCTCGCCATTACTGAAGGTTTTCAAAAAGAAGCTGTACAGCCATTTGTTGGGGATGTTGCAGATGTAGCTCTCCTGCAGGGGTTGGACTAGATGACCCTCGATGTACCTTCCAACTGTATGGGACTCACAGCAGCACCAAGGATGAGCATCAGGTGCTAAACAGCTCGAGGATTGTGCTGTTAGTATTGCAGAAGCTCTTTTGAGCAAGACTTTTGAGAAAAGCAGAGGTGCTGCTGGCAATCCCATGCAGTTGACTGAACATTCTCAGTTAGTTACTGCAGTGCAAACAATGACCTGTAACAATTTCAACACCAATAGTCCACTGGTGGGGGAAAAAAATGATTGCATATTTGATAATCACTATGTATATACTAGGAAAAGACAAACCGGAGTTTTGCTTATCTCCATTTATAAACATTTGCATTTTGTATCCAGCATAGCTGCGAAGAATCCCTCACACAGGCAACATCTTCTCACTGTGGTCACATTTGCAAACTTAGTGACAGCACATGGGCTCCATACCTGGCCAGGGAGGGACCACACCTGCCCATTGTACAGCAGCAGAGAGAGCAGGGTCACACTTGCTAGCCTCCTGGCCTACGAGGGTGTGGGCTGAGGTAGAGAGCAGGAATCGTCATCTTGGGGAGCAATGGAGGGCAGCTTGAAGGTAGAACATACATAAAACCACATCAAATATGCAAGAGGCAGGACTGGATTAACCCTTATACCAATTGCACTGCAGCATAGATAGACCCAGCTTTGGCAGCTAGGGGAGGGAGATGGAGGAAGAGGAACCAGACAGGGTGGCCGGATATGCAGATTTTAGAAGACACGTGAGAAACATAGATTGCAGGACTGCATTTGGCTCCAATGCATCCCTGCAACCTGTATTTCCTATAAGTATCCTCTAAGAGTTGCATATCTGGCCACCCTACAACCAGAGCTGACGAACCCTGAGGGTAAGTCCCCAGCTTGAAGGATGCAGAGGGCGGTTAGCGAGGTGGCATTTGAATATTTTGCCTAGAACAGCAAAATGTGTCCAGCCAGCCCAGAGTATGCGGGCCCCTAGCTTACCCCCCGACCCCCTGCAGTTCTAAGGTTAGGTCATCTCTCCATTGCATCACTCTGTGCTATGGCATTGCATTCACCCTCAAGATATTCCTGGCCAACACCACACCGTGCCAGGAGACACTCTCTAATTCCAAATGACCAGCACTTAATTCATACTGCACACTTTTCAGGGGGAAGAGACACCCAGGGTGAAATCTTGGCCCCAACAAGGTCATTGGGGAAATTGCCATTGACTTCCGTAGAAGTCAGGATTTCACCCAGCGCATTAAAAATATAAACTGCCATGCTGGGTCAGACCAGGAGTCCATCTAGCCCACTGTCCTTTCTCCCATCACCGGATGCTTGAAAGGAAGTGTTCAAAAGCAGAGTGATCCATTCCTGTTGGTTCAGTCCTAGCTTCCAGCAGTTTCCATTCCTTTACTAGCCTTGCTTACAGTCTGCATTTACCTAATCCTTGCATTGGTCTGTAAAGCCCTATACAACCTATGAGCTGCACGCTTAATGGAGTAGCATTTTCAGAAGCACCTGATGGAGGGCTTTTTCGGTGCTTTTGAAAATCTTACCCTGACATTATTCTTTTGCCTTAGCCTTTCCTTCAAAGTGCATTCTCTCACTCCAGCCGGCCCTGGGCAGGAGACAGCAGCTGGGCCATGCCATACTCACCCGAGGCCTTTTCCATGCAAAGGGGATGGGCGGTTTCTCACTGAAGAAAAGAGAGGAGTCATTGGCTGGGAAGTCACAGTCCTCAAACAGGGTCCCCCTCTGCTGGCACTGTCGCTTCAACTCTTCACAGCTGAGACCAGAGGAATGTGTGGCAAGTGCCGTCTGGGGCAGTGGGGGAGCTTGTGGCTTTGAGTCCTTGTATACGTAAGGCATTGCTTTGCTCCACCTGCCCCTGGGAAGGCTCCAGTGATCAAAGGAACTAACTACGAGGTAAGGGAGAAAAGTATAAAACCCCAACACCCACCAAACAAATTTAAAAAGAGCAAGGTGACTCGCTGCAATCAAGAGTGAGAGGAGTCTGTGTGCTGCAGGGAGGTAGAACCTGTGCCCACACCCCTCCTCTTCTGCACCTGTCTGAGTGGCAGAGACTTCCCTGTGGCCACCTCAAATAATAATACTAGCAAGGAACGCCCTGAGAGCAAACAGAAAAGCAAACTTGTTGGGCCTCTTCAGGCGCTTTGCTCCAGCAGTTCAGAGTGTTTTTTCTGGTATGTTAACTCAGAAACCACCACAAACCAGGAGTAGCGATAACTTTAGTGCATCCATGTAACGTAGTGTGAGACTGCTGCACTCAGGAAGGGAGAGGGAGTCTCCATGCGAACACCCATGAACCAGCCCCTTTGTGGCTGAGAGGCCTGGTGGAGACGGTTTCACTGCTGATGGAATGGCTTTGAGACATGCGCTTTGCATAAAAATCAGTCACTTCTGACAGTAAATTGCTGGCTATGAAAATTGAGCCTTGCTGGCAAGTTTGGTAATTTCCTGGGGAAAACTAGTTTAGGACAGGGCACTAGTGAATACTGGTTTAAACCAAAAATTGGGGGAAATAAAATTATTAGGATGCACTAATGAACATTACTGACAAATGTAGAAATTTGATCATAGTTTTGTAGTAATATGGTCTGTTTAATTTTTAATTAAAGTAAAGTAAAACAAAAAAGAGCCTGCATGCCATTGTGTCGCAGACCTAGACCGTGATGTGCTGTATGCTGGTAATGAGATCTGAAATACTCCAGTCTATGGTCACTGAAATCTCGTTTCAGTTTTGATGGTAAGGGCTTTAGTCTGCAAACACTGAGGTCTCTGGCCCCTGGGTTCAATGGGAGTAGCACCTGGTTCCATATGACACTCATGTGTAAACACTAGGGTAGCTGCCTCGATTGTCTGCTTCACAGCCCAGTTAGTTCTGCGGTGGGCTGATTAAATGTCACCAGGAATATCTTTTGGAACAGGTATAAATTATGGACTGTTAGTTATAGACCTCCAAACATTTACTTCAGAGTAGTCATATTACACTTAATGGAACCACTCTGGAGTATTATTATTTATTATTATTAACAAACATTTATATAGCGCCACCAGTGTACCTGGCACTTTACAAAGTAATAAAATAGACACGGTCCCTGCCCCTAGGGCTTACAATCTAAGTGATTTGCAGATTGTGACCTGGCTCTCATACATCTCTGACCAAAGGGGCCACCGTATCTGTGGGTAATGCAGCAGAGAAGTTCACTGAATCCCAGTTTCTCTGCCTAGAGTAATAAAGATGCCAATTACAAGAATGATTTTTGTGGTGTTAATGTCAGAACTGAAACCAATGGCCCATTTCACACATGTTTCTGTCAGCTTTGCAAATATTGTATAGGCTGAATCACCTCAGGGTTCAGCATAACGATGTGAATGACTCACAGGAGTGCAATTCAGGCTGGCACTTTATTTAATCTCTTCCTTTTCTGTGAGCACCTTTCTACACACCTTCATTAGACAGCTGGAAAATAGTTTTAACAGTACCTAAAGCAGGGGCTCTCCAACTATGTCAGATTGCTGACCCTAATTTCACTGACAGATTATTAGGGGCGGGCCCGGTACCAGTACCGGTACACCGGATTTTACCGGTTACCGGTTTCACAAAAACCGGATTCCCGGATTGCATCCGAGATTATCATAGATGTCACCTCATCCACTGATGAGTGCACAGACCCAGAGCTGGCCTTAGACTGTATGGGGCCCAGTGCAAAAATAAAATGTGGGGGCCCTGGTTGCCCCACCCACTCCCCTGTGGACCAGCCCAGCCCCCTAGAAGTGGTCATGTTTACAGCCTCGCTGGGAAGAAGTGTGTGGGGGGGTGTCCTGCGCCCTGCCCTCATGAAAATGGGGACCATTGTGGGGGCCCCAGAAGTAGGGAAAATTGAAGGCCCAGGGCAGTCACCCTAGGTTGCTCTATACCCTTGCCCTATGCAAGGCCAGCCCCCCTGTACAGACTGTAGGCGTAATTTGACTTTCACATTTGGGAGAGTGGGGGATTAAAGTGAGTTGAGTAAAGTGAGGCTACCACTTTTAGGGCTAGGAATGCTGCTCAGCTCAAGAATATCCACCTTCCTGCCCCTGAAGTGTTCCGGTCTGCCATTTTAAGTGCCACTGTCCCGATCACGTAATTCTGCAGAGATAGGCTGGGTCTGAGTCCCCCAAACGCTAAGGAAACTCTACTTATGGACACAGGACTATTTTCCCTACCATTTGTTTTTAAGTAACAGTCATGCAGAGAAGTTTTTTTTTTTTTTAAAGTCATTTCAGGCAAGTTTGTTATGTAGCTTTACTTTAATGAAATTTAACAACTGGTGAGAAGGAACAGAGCCAGTACTGTTGCCTGTGGTCTTAGTGCTGTGTGGAACAACTGTACTAGTAAATTAATTGATTATAATAGGATTACCTGCCTTCTTGCACCGCCTTAGCTTCTCTCTTTTATGCCTTCATCTCTAATGCTCTCTCATAGTCCTGTCTCTGTTCACATACCGCACCTTTGCTGTCCTATCTGAGTAGCCAGCTCTCAGTGGCTAGTTAGTGTCGTTAACAAAGGTAAAGTTGCTACATTTTGCCTTGTAAATTTTTTTTCATCTCCTTGTGTCGGTTGCCTCTAGCCAAAAAATCAGCAGCTTTGCCCTCTTCTTCTAGAACACTGTACAACAGCTCAAAGAGCCGATTTCAAATTAGGACAGAAACTAATATCTGAAGTGAAGTGAATGCAGCACTGCACAACCTAGCTATGACAGGCATTGTTATAGCGCAGATCCAGCTACAGCGCAGTGTGACGTGTGGCTCCCAATGTGCGCCATCAAAAATACAATACACTTTGTTTTTCAACAGGACAACCCATCAGTGCCTCCAAAGATGCAAGATTTAAACATCCTTCCTATAATATGAATTCAGTTTATAATGCAGCGTGAAGTGTGGCTCCCAAACTTTGTTATAACGAGAGTGCACTGGACCAAATGTGATGCATTTGGTATACTTGAATCTGGTTCAATGAAGTATCTATGAAGCAATACTCACTTCCAACTTCATTTGTTCTTTTAAATTTCATTTTGGTGTTTGTGTTCAACATTTTGGAATTTGTTTTTGGAATTTCTCTCACTTTGAAGGCTGTTCACCCAGGCCTTCGGGGAGGAGGGGGGTTAGAGGGTTTTATCTCCCCTACCCTATTTATTGTTTTAGTGAGTTCCTGGGCCCTGTTTTAATATTTGAATTGTATGGATATGTTTTAATTGTTTTTAGATATATTTTATATGTATTGTTTTTATTGTTGTAAGCTGCCGCAAGCTGTTTCTAGGAGGGGTGGGGTAAAAATCTAATAATTGAAATGAAATGAATGATATTTCAGTATCTGGCACTTGGTTAACTTCTGTGGGATTATTTATTTTATTAAAACCTTTGATATCCCTCTCCTCCTGCCAAAGGCAGTTCGAGGCAGCTTACAATATATAAAATTAGAAAATACACATTTGTTGCGTTTGGAGGATTTTTTATTGTGAATGTGACTGTATCATTTTGGATCAATCACTCTGACTTTCACATTTAAAAATATTTTAAAAAAACAACCCACCGAGTACTACCACCAAAGTGAACAAAGTCCTGAATACCAAAGAGACAGAATTACCAAAGTGAAGAAAATGAAGACATGTATATGCAATATTTGCAAAAGTAACAAAGGCCATTTTTAAACAGGTGTGGTGGGGGGTGGGGCAGAGGTTTAGATGACAGTGGATGGGTGTGCACACCTATCCACCTGCTGGCCACCCGTGCCCCTGCAAGGTGGAACCTGGGGTTTTCCAGGCTGCTCCATGCGGGGAGATGGGTGGAGGTAGGTGGAGGTGCGTGGGTTGTGGGAGCATGCGCACCCCCACCCCACTTTTACACAGGTACTACCACACGTGGACTGGACCTATGTGGTAGCACCTCATGTAAAAATTCCCCAAAACAAAGTGGAAACAAATAGTCTGTGCAACTATGTCCTATTCATTTCAGCCCTTTCTTAAATGGCATGTATTCCTTTCTTTCTAGGTCATGCTGTGCTTTCCCTTCATCATTTCTCTGCTACCCAGACCTGTTTCTAAGTAGAAAACAGGTCACCTAAATGAAACAGGCCTGATTAAGGTCTTTAATAGATAACCCCTCTGCTGCTAAATTGCATGGTATGTTGCCATGAGATTTTAATTTTGCTGGATTTATCCGCGGCCTTTGACCTGACTGATTATAGGAGTCTTATATGTTGGCTGTCCCATCCGTAAGCTTACTTCGCCTTGATCCATTCCTGTCCAATTGATTGCTTTAGATTGTCTGAATTTATCCTGATTCTGCATGATGAAGGCTCCCAAGGGTATTCTGAGGGTCGTCTCTGGTTTGTCCTGGATAGGATACATCTCCTGAGTGCTTTATTATTTTATTTTCCTTGTATCTGCAGTGATGAAATTAATTGAAGATTTAGGGTGAAAACAGACATGACGCTAACCACCTTTTAACCACCCTTGGTGGTTATTTATGCATGTTGTAGGGCTGTATTGGTGCCCTATGCAGCCCTGAAACATGCATAAATAACCACCAAGGGTGGTTAGCGTCATGTCTGCTTTCACCCTTAGTTGTTATGTGACTTTAAGGACCTCTCTACATACCAGGGAAGCTCAATATCTGTGTCTCGCCTTCCCCTTTCAGAGATACTTTTTATGGCATAATGCATATTTGTTTTTTCTTTAAAAGGAACATGTAAGCTCATATCGCAACCCTAAACTGAGTAGTGTTTAAAAAATGGAACCAAATTTTGCAAATGGGCCACACTTTTATAAAGGCCTGTAGCCAGACTGTGGGTGATTTCAGAAGTGACGCGTTCCAATTCACCACAGTGAATCCCACCCTGGTGTGAACGGATTCACCGCGGGCTGTAGTGACACGTGCGGCCCCAACAGAAGTGACAGGATGGATCGTGACCACCGCCCGGGGGCAATCAGAGACAACACGGGACGGGGGAACACAACAGACATGCAGTGGAGACGTGGCCTGCGGTTCGAGCCCCAGAATGCACCGCGGCTGGGGTCAATTCCTTCCACCGCGGCTGCGGGTTTCTTTTCAGAAGTTACTTTTCATTCACCCCTGCCGTGGTGACCATTCACCACACTTCTAGACCTTCTCCCACCCCGACCTCACGAAGCATGGTTAGCTTCACCCCAGGCTGCGTTTGACTGGTGAACATCTGGATGTGAGCAAACAGACATGCACGGTGCTTTCACCACCCCCTGCATTTGACTGAGGTTGACTGTGGTGGACATTCACCACGTCACTTCTGAAATCACCCTGTGACAAAAGGGTGTGTCAGGAGAGGGTGGGCTGAGTATTATATAATGTATCACATTGGAGCAATGCAACCAGTATTTTATCATCTCACTAAAAAAAAATCAACGTGCTTAAGAAATGCTGCAATGAACTACAGTGGAACCCACTTAAGCAGAACTTGTATAACTTGAATTTCTGGATACATTGACTTAATTTGTTTCCCCTAGCCCCAGGTTTATGGAGAAGTATTGCTTCTTGATCTGGATAAGCAGAATTCTGAACCTTGATAACTCGAATTTTAAGGTGTAGGGAGTAGATCCACTTAGTTAAAATTTTCAGGATCTTGGAGTGCTTTAATGATTTCTTGGCAGCATGTGGTTAAAATATTGTAGTATATAACCTCTCAGGACGAGTCTTCATGTTGACCAGGATGGAGGTGGTAATTAGGGAACATCAGTTATCACCAACTTTCTTGTCATGCAGGCTCTCACTGACAGCCAGACAATGGGTGATTTCAGACGTTACGAGATCACGCTCAACCACACTGAACCACGCTCAACCCCCCCATGGGGCCAAAGGGCCCTGAACGTCTGAACGGCGCGCGCCAGATGTTCATCACGCTCAATACCCACATGGGGTCAGTTTGAACCACGCTTCCCGGGCTAGCCGGGGGAAGGTCTCGGGAAGCGTGGTCAAACCAACCCCCACAGGGAACCAAGCAAAAGTAACGTCTGGACGCCAATCCCCCAGCGGAACCAAAAAAATGGAGCCCCGGCCGGGGACGAGGCACGCAGCGTCGCTGCCAGGCAACCAGCACCAACACAAACACCGGAGGGAGATTTAAAGCGAGAGCAGCAGCAAGCAAGCGTGGCGGGATGGAGCGAGGAGGGAAGCGGAAGAGACCGGAGGCACGAACAGCGACAGCGGCGGCACAGGAGGCGGAGGACGTGCAGCCAGGCCCAGCGATGCAGGCGGAGGGGGCACAGGTGCAGGAAGGGGGCACACGGGAGCACCCGACCAGGGAGGCGCCCCGGGAACACCAACCACAGCTGCAGCCGGGTCGCGCCGCCCCGGGGACAGCGGCCGGAACAGGCCCACAGGAGGCACCCAGGAAACGGGTAAGGGCACCCACTGGGAGGGGAACAGGGGGCACAGGGGAACCCCCTGTGGAGGGGGCCGGGGGGACCCCGGGCGGAAGGCAGGGGGGCAGGGGGACCCCGGGCGGAGGGCAGGGGGGCAGGGGGCCCCCGAGAGGGCCCACACCCTCACCCAGCAACCAACCACCCCCCTTCCCCCCCCCAGACACGAAAGTCGGCCCGGGCGGACGAGCCCCAGGAGGAGCCCGGCCCCCGGCCCCTGGAGGCGCACCCCCAGGAGGAGGTGGAGGAGGAGCACAGGCAGGTGCAGCAGGAGCTGCACCGGGAGGAGGAACAGCAGGGGCCCAGCCGGAGGAAGGCCTATCACAGAGGGGGACAGTGGGGCCTCCAGGAGACCCGGGACTTCATACGGATCTGGGGGACCCTCGAGTACCAGGTGGAGCTCGCAATAAACCAGCGCAACGAGCATGTCTACCGGGACATCGTGCGCGACATGGAGGCGGCGGGGCACGAGCGCACTGTCAACCAGTGTCGCTCGAAGGCCAAGGAGCTCAAGAGGGGGTACAAGGCCCTCAAGGACAATAACAGCCGCTCCGGCCACGGGGCCCGCACCGCCCCCTACTACGATGCCCTGGACCGCATCCTTCACATGAAGGGCTCCATAGTTGCCCCACGCCTGGTGGGCAGCGCTGTGGTCCAGGGCAGGGAGCGGGCCGAGGTACCCCCTCCCCTCGCCGCCCGCCCGGTAGACACGAGCTCAGGGGACCCCCACCCCCAGGAGGACCACCCGGGACCCGCAGAAGCCCCAAGGCCCCCCCCCAGCAGCAGCCCGGAGACATCCCAACGCCGGGCCGGCCAGGCGGAGTCGGAGGTCGGCACCTTCACCACCCTCAGCCAGTGGTCCCAGGGGGAGCACTCCCAGGGTGAGGCGCCGGCCTCCGAAGGCTCGGAGACGGACATAGAGGGTAAGCGGGCCCCCAGGGCAGGGGGGGGCACGACCAGGGGGCCGGTGGCAGGGGCGGGGGTGGGGGCCCTGCTGCAGGGGCCACAACCAGCCCCCTTCACCCGCTCCCCCCTCTCCCGCCCGCAGGACATGGGGAGCCCCAGGACCGGGCCAGCGAGACGGTGCAGGCCCCCGCGGAGGGCACAGGAGAGCAGGTGCCGGACCCAGGTAAGGCGGGAGGGCTGGGATTGCGGGAGGGCCCCCCGGGCGCCAGCCCAGGGGGGCCTCTGGCCTCAGTGGGGGAGGGGGGGCAGGGGGCCCCGGGACCCGACCCCGCTAGGGGACAGGGCCCTGCACTGACCCACCCGCCCATTTCCACAGGGCAGCCCCCGCGCGCGGCGCCTCCGCCGGCCGCGGCCCCAGCCCAGCGGATGCGGGAGTACCGGGCGCGGGTCCGCAGGCGCAGGGAGGAGCAAGCGGAGGACATCGTCCGCAGGGCGGAGGAACAGGGGGAGCGCATGATCGCCTCCGTGGACCGCATGGAGGCGGCCATAGAGCGGTCCATGGAGAAGGCCCTGGAGACAGACCGCCGGCTGGAGGCGGAGGTGCGCCTGGAGCGGAGGCGGGAGCGCCGGGAGCACCAGCGGCAGCAGGGGCTGCTCAGGGGCCTCCGGCAGGACATACAGGGCATGGTGCGGGAGCACAGTGCCAAGATGGACAGGTCCCACGACATTGGGACCTCCCTGCTCCTGCATGCGGGCACCATGTGTGCCTACGTGATGGCCGGCGCACCTCCGGGCGCCCTGCCCGCCCAGGTCCCCATGCCGGGCCCCTCGGCGCCCCCGGGCCCAGCCCTGCCGCCCCTGGCGCCCCCCCGGCCCCAGGGCCCTCGCATGCGCCTCCCAGTGCCCCCGGGCCTCCGGAGGGTCCAGCCCCCCCGGGGCGCGACCGGGGCACCGGGCACAGCTGCCCATCCGCCGCCCGGCCCCCTGCCGGGGCCGGGACCGGCCCAGGACACGGCAGGGGACACGGACAGTGGGGGGGAGGGGAGCTCCCAGAGCTCGGTGGGCCCAAGCGGCCGCACGAGGGGTCGGCCCAGGAAACGCGGGGGGATGGTGGGAAGGGGGGGGAGGGGGAGGGCCACATGAGGGCGGGTGGTGGACGGGGACACGGGCACGGGGGTGGGGAGGGGGCACAGGGTGATTGTGTGAACTGTGTGGGCAATAAAGTGGTGTAAATAGACAGTTGTCCCCGGCCCGTTTGTGGGGGGGACAGGGCTGTGGGACCGCGTGTACAGGGGCATTGGCACGGAACGGGGGGTGGGGCCCCCAGGGGCGGGAAGGCCCTCACAGCGGGCCCCCCCGGGCGATGTGGGTTGCCAGGGCGTTCCGGATCCTTTTGGCATACCGGTACTCCCGGGGGTTCCCTGCGTTCACGTACAGGGGAACAGGACCGGGGGGCCGGTGGGGCTCGGGGTACTCCAGGGCCGCCCCCTCGGTCTCGCACACATTGTGCAGAACGCAGCAGGCACCGATCACCAGGGCGGAGGTGGGGACGGTGAAGTCCAGGCGGCCAGCTATACTCCTCCAGCGCTGCTTCAGGGCCCCGAAGGCACGCTCCACCACGGTCCGGCTCGCACACAGGCGGGTATTGTATACCTGCTCCGCAGGGGTGCTCGGGACAGGGTAGACCTTCATCAGCCAGCGGGTCAGGGGGTAGGCGGGGTCCCCCAGGATGCAGGGGGGCATGGGAACACCCTCGATCCACCTCATGCCCATGTCCGCGAAGTCCCCCCGGTACATGCGGGCATAGAAGGGGGAGATGGTCATGATCCTCGCGTCGTGACTCCGGCCGGAGTTGCCCGTGTAGATGTCTATGAAGCGGGCCCGGTGGTCCACCACCCCCTGCAGGTGCAGGGAGTAGTATCCGTGCCGGTTCACATACTCCAGGGCCTCCCCCGCGGCCGGGCGCAGGATCTCGATGTGTGTGCCGTCCACGGCTCCGATGCAGTTCGGGAAGCCCCCGGCCGCGAAGCCAGCCATCACAGCGCCCTGGTCCAGGAGCTGGATGGTCCTGTCGAGGAGCACGCCCTCCACAGCCTCGCACACATCCCGCACGATGCAGGCGACCGTGCTGAGCCCCACCCCGAAGTGCTGGGACACGGAGCGGCAGGAGTCGGGCGTTGCGAGGGCCCAGACCCCTATGGCCACCCGCTGGACCATGGGGATGGGCTCCCGCATGGAGGTGTGCTGCCGCTCCAGCCAGGGCGTGAGGAGCTCCGCTAGGCGCAGCAGGGTGGCCTTGCCCATCCGGAAGTGGGACCCCCACTCGGCCTCCCCCCAGTGGGCCTGGGCCCGCTCCCACCAGGCCTGGGGCCGCTCCGTGACCCATAGGCTCCGCGCTATGGGCATAGCCAGCAGCGCTGCCCGGCGGAGGGTCTGCGTTGCCCAGCGGAACCGCCTCGCGGCCCCTCGGAGCGCAGCGGGCCGGGTGAGGCTCCGGCAGGCGGCCAGCCACGCCCCCCAGGCCCGGCGCCGAGCCCTGAGCCGGCCACGGACTCTCCTGCGGGCCTGCTGGCCCCGGAGGCGCACGCCAGCCCGCAGGGCCAGGACATAGCGCAGGCGGACGGCCAGGTGCACCCTCTCGGTCAGGAGGCACAGCTGCTCAGTGTGGTCACGGTGCCACTCAGCCGCGAGCGCGAGGAACATCCAGTTCCCACCTGCCCTATCGCGCTCCATGGTGCTGGGGCCCCGGTGGGGGCTGGGAGCGCTTATGCCGGCCCGGTGCTGGTGGCCCCGCCCGGGGGTCGGCCTCGCGGCCCTGCGCGCGCCCTGTGCCGGTGCATTCCGGCTGCTCCCGCCCCCAGCACCCCGGGCCCCCTCCCCTCGCTGTTTGTAGCGGGATGGCCTTGAAGGTGCGATTAGGCAGACAGAGAGCTCGCTGTTGTTCTCTGCAGCTGTGCCGGGCCCGCACCCCACGCCTCGCTCTGTTGTGCTACAATGTTGCGGTGCGGGCCCGTGTTCCCTGTCCCGGGGGCCGGGCCGAGCCTCTCCCGGCCCTGGGCAGTCTGTGTGCCCTCCGGGCTCCGTGTCCCATTCCCTGTTGTGCTGGACCATGGCTGGCTGCCCATCCATGGGGCTCCCGCTGGCCGGCCCCCAAGGGGCCCCCCATATCTGGGCCTTCCGCGAGACCATGTCTCTGTGCGACCTGTGGCACACCCCTGCCGTGCAGCTGCTCCTGGCCGGGCCGGGGAGCCGTGCAGGTGCCTACGAGAGCCTGAGCTCCGGGCTCCGTTACTTTGGCCATGTGGTGAGCGCCCGTGATTGCCGGCTGCATGCGGAGGCCCTGGGGCTGGCTCGTTTCCCCGAGGGGCGCATCCCGGAGGTGCTGTGCGCCCATGTGCCCTGGAGCGCCTCGGAGACCGTGTCAGCGCTGGTGGTGTGTGGTCTGGGCGCCTACTCGGAGTGCCTGGCCGAGGGTGGCCCTGCCTTGGCCGTGACCTACTTCTCCTGTGTTCACGGGGCCCGTGGGTACCAGCGCACCCGTGGGGCGGCGTTCCAGCGGCTTCTGGAGCTGGGGCATCTTCCGTGGCCCCCTTCTGCTGCCTGCTGTGTGCCGGAGCCCTCCGCGGTGGAGATGTCATCCCTGTTGGCGGTGTGGGCCCGTGTGGATGTCCAGCTGGCCCTCACCATGCCCGATCCCTTCGAGGCCTACTACCTGATCGCCCACTACATGTCCTTGCAGGGGTACCGCCGGGGCATGCTGCACTGGCCCCACCTGGTCCACCGGGCGGGCCACCCGGGCCCTGGGGCCAGCGGGGCCCCCGGCAGCGGCCCGTGAGCCCCGCGTCGCTGGCCTGCCCCCCCCGGCGTGGTGCCCCCGTGTGGGCTCCCGCCCCGGCCCGGGGGGGGGCCTGGTCCCCGCTGGCCGCTCCCGACCTGCGGACCCCACCTCGGTGAGCTCCCGCCCGCCTCGCTGCTTGCTGCTGCCCCTGGCCGTGGTCCTGGGCCCCCTCCATCCCCGTGACTCCGTGGGTGCTGCCTGAGCGTCGCTGGTGCTGCGGAGGAGCACCGCTGGACCCGGCTGCCCTGCCTGTGCCAGCCTTTGACTGTGGGGCCCCCTTCCTCCTCCTCCTGGCGCCCCTCCGCCGGCCTCGCTGTGCTTTGGGGGCCCCCAACGTGCCTTGCTCCGGGGGTCCGCCCCCCCCTCCGAGACTGCCTCTGTTCCTGTGGGGGCACCTCCTTGGACTGGACTGGGGTGGTGTGGGGGTGGGGGTTGCTGCTGTCTGTGCCTTGCCCCGTGGTGGTGCCCCCCCCGTCCCTCCCGGTGTTCCGGGTGGGGTGTTCCGGGCGCCCCTGCCCCCCCTTCCCGGCCTTTCCCTGGTGGGTGTGTGTGTGTGTGTGTGTGTGTGTGTGTGCCCGGGCGTGTGGCCGTGCATTGTGCCCCGCTGCGGGACCGCTGTGTGAGCCGGCTGTCAGCCTGTTCTCGCTCTTCCCCCCTCCCTTCCCGTTTCCCTTGTGTGGGCGTTCCCTTGTGTGCCTTGTGGCTTCGTTTGCCCTCAGGCGGCCATGTCTGTGTCCCGCCCCTGCCCGGTGCCTTGGGGGGGTTTAGCGCCCGGCGGGGGTTCGGCTGCACGTCTGTTGTGCTGCCACGGCCCGCGATGGTGCGGCCCGGTTCCGGCCCGTGGTCCCGTTCCCGGCACGTCTGTTTAGGTCGTTTTCCCACCCCCGGGCGTGGTTGCGCTGTTCACCCCCCCTGGTGGTTCGCTGTGGTGAACCGGCCACCCGTCACGTCTGAAAATACCCAATGCCATGTATGTGTGAGAGAATGAGCATTTGTGTTAGAGAGAGAGAGAGAAATCCTGTCAGTGCTGAATCTGGGAGTTTCAAGCAGGCTGCAAGGGGAGTGAGAACCAGCTTTCCACATCTCCAGTCTAGCTAAGACTCCCAGAATCAGAATTGACAGGATTACATACACACCTGTGCACATGCACACAGTCACATATGCACGCATACACACAAACCTCTGCCCTGTTGTCTTTGACTACTTCTGAGAGGAGAGAAGGGGATTGGAGACAGAGAAACCTTGTGCTAATCTGAGCATCATTTTTTTCCATCTCCTGGTCCATTTCCTTAAGGTCTGCTTAAATCTAATTTCTGATAAGTCGAACTTTTTACATAGCCAGAGAAATTTGTCTTAAGTAGACTCCAGTGTATTTATGCACAAAAGCACATCCTGTGCAGGCAGCATAGGGGCAGCCTCATTCATATGCCTGTAGATTCCTTGTGTTAAACCCCTCTGCTTTAGGCAATTTATGAATAGCTTCTTATGGGAAATTATGAGGCTGGGAAATTATGGGTATTTTCAGACAAGACACTCTCCACCCAGTATCCACCCACTGCCTATCCACTATATATGTTACAGGGCACCCATAGGGCAGCACTTCAGCCCTGCAACATTAGTGGGTGGAGAGTGTCTTGTCTGAAAATGCCCTATGAGGCTGGAGAAAGGATCAAAATCTTGACTGTGGGGAGAATGTTGACCCTCCTTTCTCCCGTCTTGGCTTGCCTTTATATGAATTCACAACCCTGTCCCTCAACAACCTCCTACGTGGGAATGCCTGAAATCTACATCAAGGTCCAACTCATTGCTGTTAATTACCTGAGTACTTGATATTTAAATTAGGGGCCCATTGGTATACTTTAGAGGCTTGTACTTTACAATGTCCTACCTGATGGTCACATCCAGGAGTGCTATAGTACTGTGTTTCCAGGACGTAACATAAATACTTATAAAAGAATATTGTTAGAGCTGCATGAAATTTGTCAGTTTTGAATCTCCCTGGTCTCCATCAATATGGATTTATTTCCAGCCAAGTTTCACACACTGAGATTAAACTCAACTGTCCAATTGCAGCCCGTGTGAAACAGTGTTTCATAAGGTTTTCCATTTACAATTGCATCTTGGCTCATGGTTACTTGTCCTTGGCCCAGCTTTGTGTGAGAAACAGCCCAGTCTCACTCAAGATTCACAACACGTTTGCCAAGCTCTTTTAAAAAACCAAGGCTATGTTTTGGGTTTTAGCAACAGCTGAAACTAAACTAAGTTTGGGTTTTTACTTAAAAAGTTTTAAGCACAATGTAATAATCGTATTATGTTTATATGGCATATTTCCCCTGTTGGATAACAAAACTGGGCAGGCATTCTTTTCCCAGGATACAGTTGGAGAACTGGAGCATGAAATGTTTGTTCCTGGTTACACAGTCCATAAGTAGCCAAACTGAGCTCATGTCTCCTGTGCCTTGTCCATTAGATCATACCATTTTTCTGAATGTCATTCGGTGTACTGAAGAAAAACAAGCTCAGAAGTGTTTAGATTTACTACTCTCTGCCTGGAGAAAAGAAAAAGGAGCATCAAGCCAATAAAAACTACACTGAGAAAACAGCAGGTAAAGAAATTCTAATTTACTGAGTCAAAACTAGACCTAGTGCTCACAATGATTATTCTTTAGCATTGATATTTTAGTAGTGTGGAAATGCCACCTCCAAGTTGGGTATCATTGTGCTAGGTGCCATTTGAGCATGTAATAAATGACAGACTGTCTTCCAAATAGTTTACAATTCAAAATGTTTTGCTAGTACCTGTGAATTATAAATGATCTGCACTGAAATTCCCTAAAGAACTTGTATACACTCAGATACTGCAAAAACAGTACCTTGTATTGTCTGCAAAAACGCATAAGGAGTCGATATATTATCAAATTAAGCATAATGATTTATTCACTATGAAGCTTCTAACTTTGTCAGTAAACTGAACACTATTTATTTCATACTGATTTCTAGTAGAACTAAATAGGGAAGCTAGTAGCTTTTTTGTTTTTGTTTTGTTTTGAATAAATCTTTTACGGCACTATCTATTATCTACACCAACCTGGCAGAGACGTACTAAATCACTGAAAGAGGGAATGGGCTGACTATGGTAAGCAGTTTATGGTGGATGACAGATTGCAGTGCATTTGAAATAAAGAAAGAAGGATAACTGATTACTATGAGGTGGTGTGATTACAGCAGGGGACTAGGAGCCAGCATTCCCGTTTCCATTTTAACCATGGACTATCATTTGTATATCTGTCCTGATCCAAACTGCACACAAGATGACCTTGGTTATTAAAATAAACACTGCAGTTTCTTCTTGGAGTGATTAGTGTAACAGGGCAAAAGGTAGTGCCAGCTAAAAAAAAAAAGAAATAGGTGCTGGTAATAACAAAGGATCATGCTGTGAGCAAGTGCTAAAAAGGTGCAGGTGCTTGATGGACTGAGGATGGCACCTAGCACCCAAGAGAGACAAGAAGCCCAATGCCCTGTGGATATTTAAGAACTAGCCCTCAGTCACAAGGAGGCGGCAGTGGAGAGAGGAGTGCTACACCAGGCTTGGAGACAGAAGTTTACCAGTGGAGGCAAATTACTGCTGGACCATGGAGCTTGTAGCCCAGCCCTAGGATGCAAATGCTGGATCAGCAGGGACTCTAGCATTGCTGCGGACAAAGGTGGACTGACAGGAAACCCAGGTGGGGACTGTCCATGCCTTATGCCCAGAAAGGGCTTTGGACTGTTGGACTATTTGAATATGGACCACATGTTGAGTAAAAGGTTAATTAAATCCGAAATAGACTTTTGGTGGCTTGAGCTGGCTGTAGGGGAGGTGGAGGCCAGATATACAGATATACCTAGTCTGTATTGGTAAATAGTTAACCCAGGTTTGAGTTCACAGGAGTATTATGACCCATGGCCTGGGGAAGAGTGGCATAGAGAATTATAGAGAGACTTTGAGAAATTGGGGTGTGGCCCTGCCATAGTTATTTAACCCAGGATCAGAACCCTACAAACCGGCCTTAGACAGAATACGTGGCTGCAAGTCAGGATAAAGACTTTGTCAAACTGATTCACTACGTTATATGCGCCAAGACGGTTAAGCCAATTCCCCAGACTGACTCACCAGCAACCCCTGCAGGGCCTGGTGAGCAGGTCCTGGCTACATAAGTGATGGAGAAGTGGGCAGCCTCAGTGGATGTCTATCTAATACTGGCCATGAGGCTGACCCACTGAATTGAGAATTTAAATAGAGATTTGAAAGGGAGTTTCAGTTTTCTAGGATAGGATCAAGGCTAGGTAACCAGAATGGAGCTCAGTGAAATGATGGCTGGCCTCCTTAAAGCATTAACTCAACAGCAAGGCACATTACTTAGACTATTGCAATAGCAGCAGGTGTCACAGGATAAAAAAGACCAATTGTTGCGCTCTTTTACCCAACAAGTGGCCCGGGCCCAACCTAGGGGAGAGGTCATTTAACAGGTTCGGAGCACTGGGTTCCTGGCATTGACTAAGATGACCCATGGGGAATCATCTGGAGGCATATTTAGTAATCTTTGAAAGGGCAGCTGCCATGGCCCAGTGGCCTCAGACAATATGAGTGGTAAAATAGCCCCCTTTCTAACTGGGGAGGTCCAAGTGTCTTATTGGGCCTTGGGGGAGGAGGACGCCTCTGACTATGACAAAGTTAAACAAGCATTTCTAAAAAGGTTTGGAGTCTTCAAGGAGGCCTATAGGATCCAATTTAGAACCCTGAAATTTGAAAGGGAACGGAGACCCCGAATTGAAGGACAAAAGCTCCAGGATCCGGCTGTTGGAGAAACAGCTCCAGATGACGTCGCCCTTTTGCACCAACAAACCCTAATGACCACTAGGGGCATTGGGAGTGGTGAGTTAGTGTGAGTGTCACTTTAACCTTTCCTGATCTCTGCTTCTAAGCTCTCCTCCCAAGTGGGATGTGCCCAGGAAGTTCCTACTGGACTTCCTCCTTCTTCCTGACCTTTCTCCATTCCTCTCTTCTCTCTCTGACCTTCAACATGACCGGCCACCATGCTGGTGGCAGCTAGCTAGTAAGATCTAGGGATAGGCCTTTCCTATCACAATGTATTTCTCAATAAAGTAGATTATTTTAATCTAGAAACAATCTCCAAGGTGTTGATTACTTCTAAGCTGTTGCTACTGAGAACTCAAGCTGTTTTTGGTTTTTTGACCACTAACAAAATTCCAACACTGGCTACCTGCTGGCTAAAGCCAGCAACTTGAATTCCTGCCCAAATAGTCAAACAGGTTACCTTGGATCAATTTCTTCATATATTGCCAAGTAAAGTACAAACCTGGGTTCCAAGACAGAATCCCCAAACTCTAGAGGCAGCAATAGAGGCTTCAGAAAACTTTATTTTAATGTCCCCAGAGAAAGGGGAGCCCAAGGCTTCCAGCAAGGAATCACTCCATATGGACTCAAGAAACTTTATCCGGAGAAGAAATCTGGGAAACGGAGGTCCAATAAAGGTATTAAAGACCATTATACATCAAACCCAATGATAGAAGCTTTTGGGGAGGGAGGGGTCGAAGTAGAGAACTGACCTGCTATTCAGCCAGGGGAGGATTGGACTGGGTTTGTTGCTTTCGCCGCACAGAGGTGAGCCATCTCCAACCTCTGATGGAGGGTGGCCATGGCTAAGTTCTGTATGTCCTTGCTGCCCAGTCAGCTCCAAAAGACGCCAGGCAGGAACACTTTCACCTGATGGGCCCAAATAAAAGAGCACTTTAGTGGTTGCTTTCCTGGATTCCAGGTCAAACCAAACACTGGTCAGGTCAGAGTTGGTGCAACTGCAGTGAATAACCCCAATGGAAAAGATCAAACTACAATGTGTACATGAGGAACAAAAGAAAATACCCCACTCTCTGGGTGTCAGCAAAAATATGGCAGACGGAATAAACCTTATGAGTAGGCATAGTACTTAAACTCCCCAGTGCCGTTAATACTCGGCTGGGATTGGGCGGCCTTTGAGCAAGAGTGGAGAAAGGGTATACAAGGCTTAAACTCCATAAAAGAAAAGGAAAGACAGCTCTAAAATCAGGACCGAGGGGAAGCAACTTTACAAGACAAACCCCATAGGGTGATAGCGAGAAGGGAAGTGCCCCATGGGACTGTGTCAACTGGCCCAGGAGTTCTCTTGTGCCAAAAAGGCGTTTGGGGACCCAGGTAACCAAAGGGGTGGAAAACAGGAAATGGAAGGTAACCCATGAGATGGCATTAACGGAACTCTATAGGTCCGCTATCACACCGAGGAAGTGTGGAAACTCAAGTGTTTAAGAAAATTGGAAGCAGGAATATGCAATAGAGCAAAGCCCAAACATGTCAACTAGGAAGGGAGGTTAGCTGCCAAACAGAGCTACTAGAGGAAAATTAGAAAATGCAAGCAAAGGGGTGCAGGCAAAGCAGGAGAAGACAGTTCAAGAATGTGAGGTCCAGATGTGTCCCTCAGAAGTTGAGGCTAATTGCCAAACAGAACCTATCTGAAGAACAGGATTAGAAAAAGGGGTGCAAGTCAGATGAATGACCTGAGAGCTTGGAACAAACCCCAAAACAGTGATGTGGATATCCTAGAGCTGCCAGACTGACAGTCCAGCTGAGATTATGGGACAAAAACAGGAGATAGGGTCAGGGAATAAGAATTTAACCACAAGAGAGAGACTGGGAAAACAAATTAATTATAAATAAGGTGGAAGGGTTAGAGTAAATAATTGCCCCAAGATACAAGGAACACCCGCAGACTCTAAAAGCTATGGCTGTGACTAGTGTGATGCAGATTATTTGATGAGCTGTAATAATGAACATGTGGACTGTTATTGTGAAACCTGTGGCTGGACTCCAAACAAAGCACATCGGCTTGCAACCGCTAGAAAGACGTGAGTAGGCTTTTGGTTCTACAAGACTTGAAAAGAAAGGGAAAAAAGAGGCTGCCAACTGGGGGGAAGGTTTCTCATTTGACCATGGGAATTTTATTTGGTGGTTGTTGGTTAGGGGACCTGAGGGTCTTCGCCCACCGTTTAGGGTCCCAGGACCAGGGATCAGTGAGTTAGGTGGGACTGAGCCCTTCTCCATTCCTTATGTAGGGACAGGGTGAATTCTTTTTGTCAGGGACAGGGGAGACAGGGAAGGAAGAGGAAGGGGAAAGGATGCGGTTACCAAGCACTCACCCCTTGAGTTCAGAGACAATATAAAATAATCCCTCAGGATCTTGTGTGGGCCAGAGATTCCCTTGTGGGATGAGGCCAGATCATCACTGGGAAGGCAATCAGAAATGCTGGGCTCAGGACTCTCACACCGCATGCTGTTTGCGTCCACCACCCATTGTGCAAACACTCCCACAACCACACTACAGGGGAATTAGGGTGCTGGAATGGGTGACGGGCAGGGGGGTAAGGTTCCAGGGACAGGGGAAATGGGACACGAGTAGGATTCATGTTCACAAGGGTCAGTGGGACAGGAAAGGGCCCAAGCACACACCAAGCACTCCACACTGATACACACTACAATGACACTACATGACACAGACACACCACTAACACTCCTCAGACACCAGGGTTTCACACTCTCTCTCTTCCACACTCCAAGGCTCCACTACGATACTCTCTCACTGCTATAAGCCAATTTGTCACAGCTAAGCTGATCACCGGCAGTGCTTCAGTCTGCCGGCTTCCTTTTTATGCTCTAGGGGCCCCTCCCTGTTTAGAGCATATGCGCGCTGAGCGCCGCAGCGTTACTGCTGGCCCCACCTCGTTGCACTCCTGACGAGCGTCTCTGAGGCCCTTCCCGTCATTGTCAGCTGAGTGCGGGGTGGGGTCTGCCTCCTCAGCCACCAACGTGGTGGCCCTTGGACTCTGAAGTGTGACATGGGACTGTCGGGGGCACCGGCATTGGCCCCGCCCCCACAGAAGACCGTGGTGGGACCTTACACTTTTCAGATATCTAATGGCAGGTATGGTTTGGTATGGCTTTAAGAGGAGGTCTCTGGCTCTGTGGGAGGGTGTCTGAGTCCCCTTGTCATGGACCCATCTTCTCTGGGGGAGGGAGTGTANCAGGGGAAAGGTAGCACTAGCTGAAAAAAGGACCAGGCACTGGTAATAACAAAGGATCATGCTGTGAGTAGGTGATAAAACAGGTCCAGGTCACTGGGCTTGGGCTGACTGAAGGGGAGGTGAAGGCCAGATACACAGACCCTAGCCTGTATTCGTAAATACTTACCCCAGGTTTGGGCTCACATGACCCATGGCCTGGATAAGAGTAGTCTAGAGAATTAGAGAGAGAGACTAATAATTGAGGGTTTAGAGGGTAATTTCGGTGTGGCCCTGCCATAGTTACTTACTCCAGAATCAGAACCCTTCATGTGGGTTGTAGGACAGTGGCATAGCTAACATACTATACAGACAGGAGAAATCATTTGTGTCCCCCGCCCCAAACATGGGCCCTGGGACAAATATCCCTCCTGTCATTATTGTAGCTATGCCAGTGATCTGAACCTTTTTCAGCACCTGCTCACAGCGTGATCCTTTGTTATTACCAGTGCCTGGTTCGCCTTTTGCTGGCGCTACCTTTTCTTCTGCTACACTCCCTCCCCCAGAGAAGATGGGTCCATGACAAGGGGACTCAGACACCCTCCCACAGAGCCAGAGACCTCCTCTTAAAGCCATACCAAACCATACCTGCCCTTAGATATTTGAAAAGAATTCATTCCGTCTCTACACGAGGAACGGAGCAGGGATCAGTCCCACCCAACTCACTGATCCCCAGCCCTGGGACTGTAAGCAGTGAGTGAAGACTTTGAGGTCCCGTACAGCCAAGTAAAATTCCTAGGCCTCACATCAAAGGAAGATTGTCCCCCAAACCCTCCATCATGGTCAATCAAGAAAGTTTGGGGACCCAAGTAACCAAAGGGGTGGAAAACAGGCAATGGGAGGTGACATTAACAGAAACCTATAGCTCCACTAGTACACTGAGGAAGTGTGGAAACTCAAGTGGTGAAGGAAATAGGAAACAGGAACATGCAATAGAGCAAAACCCAAACATATCCACGAGGAACAGCTGTCAAACAGAATTCCTACCAAGAGGAAGATTTGAAACAGGGGTGCAAGCCAAGCAAGACAAGAACTAGCCTTAGACAGAATACATGACTACTAGCCAGGAGGAGAAAGACTTTGCTAGAGGGATTGCCTACATTGGGTGTACCGGGATGGTTGAGCCAATTCCCCAGACTGACTCCACTGTCTCCTGCAGGGCCTGGAGAGCGGGTCCAAGGTACAATTACCCTTTTACTTTCTTATCCATTCCCTCTTTTATTTGCCATGCTAACTTCCGAATAAGGTGATCCTTCCTCTCATTCTTGGCTAGCTATGTAAAGCAGGAAATACAGGGCATGCTTGCCGGGGGGGGGGGGGGGGGGGGGGGGGGGGGGGAAGCGGGGATCAAACTAGAAAAGTATAAAGTAGTAGTATCCTTTCAAACTTTGCCTACAAAAGAACTCTAGTCACTTGAGATGCCAAAAGGGCAACCCCATTCCTTGGAGATTTATGCAGATGCTCAAACTGTGTGCTCTGCGGGGCTTTCTTAGGCTCATAAAAGCTTGGCTTTTACTTGAGCTGGAGGAGGAGGGGGAAATGCAGCCATATTTCCCAAAGACATATCTAGTCATCCTACTAAATGAAATGTCACTCCTAATAGATTGTACAGATCTTTATAATCTTCCCCTCCTTCTCCTCATTGTCACAGGTTTTGATAAGCACTGGCATAGTGAACAATGCCGACATTAAGATTGATGTTACTAGGCATCTGAGTTAATAGGTAAGCAGACGCTGTCTGCAGAACTATTCCTGCAGACTTTCGGGGGGAGTCGGGTGAACTATTGACTGCAGGCTTTTTGGCAGAGTCACATAAACTTCAGTTGCATTTGGTTCAAATGTTTAATGCTTGCAGGTTCAAATGTTTGCAGTCATCCAGGTCAGATATTCAATTTCTTTTAAAATAAAAAAGTTTCTGGAGGACAGAACTGTAACTTGGGAAAGGCTTTGGCATGCTGAGGATTTTGTTTGGGCAATGACAGGCTTTTATAGGTCTGAGGAAGGGCCCTGTGTGAGAGCCACTCCTGCCTCTCCCTCATTCCTCTCCCCTCTGCCTGACTCACAGCTGAGCTGACTGCTCCCAGCGCATGCACAAAGCTGTGAGTGAGTGAGAGAGAGAAGGGGGTGGCGGAAGAGGCGGGGTGGCGAGGTCACGTGTTGCTTTTACTGCGCAGACTCCCAGGCAGCTTCCTTGACTGCCCTCTGGACACAATTCCCAATACTGGGAGCCATACAATCAGCGCTGCTTCCAGGCAGTGATCCATATCACCCCAGGCCAATAGCAGAGGAGAGGGAGGTGTGGGATCTTCCTTGCTGCTGCTGGGAGCCATGCCTCCTTCTCTGCAGAGAACCAAATGGCTGCTAGACTCTGCAGATGGCAGCCGCCCTCTCTATGGATTCTATCCTGAATGATTCAAGAACAAAATGAGTAGGGCTGGCCATAGAGTGGGGCTGTGGCTTTAGAGTTCTGCTGTAAAGAGGCCCTGGTCCCAAGAGCCTTAGGAGTAGCAGCAGAACCAGTGGTGCTTCTGGAACCCCTCAGGACCAGCATCAAGGCAGGCACTTCATGCAGTGCCCTAACTGTCCCATCCACATAAGCCCTGCTCCCACCCTCTGATCCCCCTTCCGGTGACTAGGGATGGGTGAACGCGGTTCGGAAGTTCGGACCGAACTCAACTAGTTCGGTCGACTGAACCAAATTTCCGAACCGAACCGAGTTTCCGATCTCAGCTCTATTCGCCCATCCCTAAAAGTTAATATTCTATTTAGTTCAATGGGGTTTGAATTTCCGAACTAAGTTCGGAGTTCGGACCGAACTTGAATAGTTTGGTCGACCGAACCGAACTTCCGAACTGAACCGAACCAAATTTCCAAACTCGGTTCTGTTTGCCCTTCCCTACCGGTGACTTCCTTTGCTCACCCCCCTGCCTGGGAGACAACCCCTCTCCACCCCCTTCCTCCCAGAGACCCTGGCCCCAGCTTCTGCAAATTCTAGGGCTTCACATGAGCAGTGTGAAGACCAAATAGCCACAACATACAAGGGTGAACTGCACATTTGCAGCAGCCACAGTCATCGCTCCTCTGGGGACAGAGTGCAGCTGTGAACTCGGATTACCTGGTACTGCTAAATAGCGGATAGTTGGCAGCTGCCAATCAGCTGTTCACTGCTAATTGTCAAATATGAATTTACCTGGTTTCCCTCCCAAGTACAATTCCCACTTGGGATCTTAGTCACCCCCACACCATAAATCAAATGTTTTAACTGGGTACAACACTCTTATTTTCTGCACACGCAATCAGTACAGCATGAACCCAACACTACAGTTCTTGGATAGATCCTAGCCTGGCCTGCCTAACACATAAAATACATCTCTCTTACATGTTCTGCAGATCACAGTGGCGAGCATTGGTTAGGAGACGGAGGTACAGGTGAGGGGCCTGGGGGTCTGTACCCGGGAAAGGAGCCCCTTGTATCTAGTTGAGTTGCAGAACTCCCTGTGGAGGAGTCCCAGAAAGGGTCTACAGCCCACGAGAACCAAACTAGGTTTCAAGCGCTGTGATGAAGATCTGGAGTGTTGCTTGGCCTTATATACTATTCTGAGTGGGAAAGTATTATCAGAGATACCGAGTCCAGGGTTCGATTGACCTTTCAGACAGGAGGGGTTGCGTCAGCATATTTTGGGAACAAGGCCTTCCGTGACCCTTGGTGGTTTTGCGGCCAACGCAATTAGTATGCTCATTTGGTTTCCCTGATCTCTTTTCAGAACATTCAGGCCCCAACCCGCCGGATAAGGCCGAACCTTCTGTAATTTAGATTAGGATCCTGCTTACCCACTCCTGGCACCTCCAAGGCTACCAGCTCACCGATACCCAATCACTCTGTATCATGAAAAGGCCATTTGTTTTGTCAAGTGTCACAAGCTATCTCCTGTTTTGCAGTATTTATTGCTTTGTTTATATCAACATTCCCTTCCTCCCTTCCAAACAATTTCCCTTGTGCATGGTTCAGCAACTTTCTCTCCACTGTGATCTGAGGCTCCTGGTTTTAGGCTTAGGGACAAGTTGGTTCTTGGCTTGTACCCATCATGCTTTTCAATATGCACCAGCATCTTTCTACTTGGGCTAATATAGGCACATATATTCAATAATACTTATATTCAATCTAGCATTGCTCAAACAGGTGTACACAGCTACTAAAATTATCTAAAAGCAAGTTTACAGTCATGTGGTCAAGTGAGACTACAATCATGACGCAACATGTGGTCATGTTGAGGGAATGAAGGAACATTCTTTTTTCTTTTTTTAATAATATAATTTATATTTTATTGATTTTTTCAAATTGGAGATACAAGGTGCATTAAACAAAATTAGAAACAACATATGGATTGTAAACATATAAATGCATTATAACAGTTACAGAGCAATAGAGAAAAAAAAAAAATTTATTGAGAAGAAAAGAAAAAAAGGTGGGGGGAAATGCAAGGAATGGGGGGAAAGGGGAACAGCACTTCCACATAGAGTTGAGCTAAAAGTCTCCAGAAAATCTGACCAAATTTTTTCATATTTCTCTGGGGTCCCACTTCTACAGAAGGTCATCTGTTCATTTGCAACTGCCATATCATTAGGCTAATTGTCTGTACATGAAACATCTGTAGAAGAGGGGACATTCTGAGGCACAGCCAAAGCCACAACAAGGTCACACCCCACTATCTGTAACACCACCACCTCCCCTCTCTACACCCACTTGTAACAATCTATGATCCACAGGTATGTCTGGCCAACTACAGGGAGGTAAGAACTGCAGGTCATAGGTTTGGGAGCCACAGCATGAGTATCATTTTGCTAGCCAGAAGAAGAGACAGTCTAACACCTTGGAGTCTTAATTGGTAGAAGGAAGCATGAGCTTTCATAGACAATGGACTACTTTATCAGATGCTTGATAAAGCTTGGCAAAATGTCTGAATTCACTGGGAAACTTCCAAATTCAAATACAGCCCTAAATTCAAATACAGAAACTATTGTGGGACTCTCTAAATTCCTTTGCCATGTAAATATCCTTTTATTTGTCAGGACCTTTATCCCTGGATAAACTTGCATCACTATATAACAGTATTATTCCCCATACTGAAGTTTCATTTAAAAACAACTACTACTACTACTACTAACAGAACCAATGACAGTACGAAGAATAAAACCTATTTTTAAATCCCAACAGAATGGAAGTGAACTAGTAACTGATGCACAACAATAGAAAGTGTGTTAATTTTCAACTAAAAATGAAAGAATTGCCTGAATGAATTAAATTCCAAATGATACATTGACAATTGAACTATCTACTTCGGCAACATAGCATCACTCCAAGCAAGATGCTGGTTTAGCTCCTGTAAAATAATAACTGTTATAATAAATGTATAAAGTCCTGCCTCTTATCAGTTGAACAAATAGAGGTAACAGAATAACATTCTCCTGGATGACTGTGTGACAATTGCCCTCCTACCCCCCCATAATTGTGGACCATACAATATGCTGCATAAAAGGGCTGAAACGAGTACCTGGAAAAAATTAGTATACCTGATGAATTTCTGGTACCCAAATCAACCCAACACCGGGTACCGATTGGCACCCAATTTCAACCCGATTCAGGTACCCAGTGTCTTGGGATGTCAGCTTCTGGTCCCGATTTTTTTTTGTTTTCCATCCTGGAACGTTGACTTCTGTTCCTTTGTCCTGATACACCAATCAGAAACTCAAGATCGCTACCGGAAATTACCGATTTTTTTCAAGTTTCCGGGTACCTGATCGGTAATTGAGTAGCCCATTGCTACCCATCACAGTACTAAAAAATGCAGGTATTAACTGCAGGTAGCAAATCAGCTCCCTGTTTCAGCTCTAGCTGAAACAAATATTATATTTCATATCTATTAACATAATTTGCACATTTCTTCCCAGGAACAAATACCTGAACTTATCTTTGTGAAATTCATATTTTGATGTTTTCATTCATCTTCTTTGCTTTGGTAATAAGGTCACTTTGGTATTTGGTATTTTGTGACATTTTAGTATATTGGGGTTTTGGTATATTTAGTGTTTTGTTGTACTGGTATGTTGATATAGTTGGTATATTGTAGTATTTTGGTAAACTGGTATTTATTCGGTATTGTGGTAGTACTTGGTGACATTTTGGTACTTTGTGGTATTTTTCATACTTTTTTAGTTTATTTACTTGGTATTTTGTTACTTGGTTCACTTTGGTATTACTATTTTACTGGGGTTTTAAATTTTGTTAACATGAGTGTGATTGCTCCAAATTGAAAGACTTGCATTCTTATTCAAAAAAACCCCACCACACAGTACCACTGATGAGAGGTGAAGTATTGAATGGTGAAATATCAAAATAATGAAGTGACCAAAATACTTAAGCAACTAAAACACAGAACTGAAATACTGAATGAAAAAATACTGAAATGAAGATTCAAAACCTCAAAGTGAGAAATGAATCCCACTTCATATCGGCTTAACTCAATCAGATTTGATGCGTTGAATCCATTGTCGTATTCACTTACGGCAGCCTTGTTGCGTACACACACATACATTTTTGCAAACAGAGTTGCTTGCAGTATATGTCCACAAGGGGGCAAAATCCACCAGGAAGAGCGAGTCCTAGCCACTGTGCTTCCACAGTGAACTTGAGACACCCTTTATTTTTGTGTGAATTTTCCTTTTCTTCGCTGTTTGACCATCAAGTAGGTACATCATGGGTGGCGTTGTTGTTGAATTCCTATTCCTGTTTCGAGTATTTTCACCATAAAGATATCTAAGTTGACAGGGGCACAAATTAATCAGCTGACAGCTCCTGCTTTCCCAAGGCAGGCCTGCTACCATACATAACATGATGGATAGTGAATGAAATTCAGCCCTGAGCTTTAGCAGGGTGTGAATGATAGGCGTCAGACAAAGAGCCACACAAACAGCCCACTCATTAAGACGCATCCCTGTAAAATTAAAAAGACATTCTATATAACTAGAGATGCCTTGTCTCACACACCCTCACCCATGTTTACTGACTGTGTTAAAGTCCAGCTTTAGAGTCTGCCTTCTGTCATTTTAAATATGCACTTTATTACAGTGGAACCTCCCATAGCCAAACACCGGGGGGAAGGGACAAGCTATTTGTACAAGTAAAAGATGTGTCTGAATATGAAGGTGCAGGGCTAAGTGCTGATTGGCAGCTGAACACTTCTTTACTCCAGGGATGCTTTTTGTCTCCTGAAAGTAGCACTAGACATAAAGCATGTCCAGAATTGAAATGCATCCAGACACTGGAGGCCTGAAAGGAAGTGGTTATGCTGTATGCCTGTTCTCTCCAGTAAATTTTGAAACCCTGAGTAAGGCTGCTTTTAGGTGTGCCCGGCAAACATGCTGCATAAAATCACGCTGCATGTAAATATGCTGCGTGCGGGATTTAGATGTGACATTTCGTGCGTTAAAGCCAGTTGCATATTCTTTTAAAGCCGTGAATTAAATACCTCGACATTGAGGTATTTAATTTGTGGCTTTAAAAGAACGCGCGACCGACAGGCTTGAATGCACAAAATGTCGTGATAAATCCCACACGTGGCATATTTACATGCAGCGTGATTTTTATGCAGCGTGTTTTCCGGGCACACCTAAAAGCAGCCTGAGACTGATTCACGTGTCCGCAAATTGGGAGGAATTGCAAACACTTTGCAAGGCAAGATTAGAGTACAAAACGATCTAGGTAAAATCAAGAACTGGGCTGAAAGAAACAAAATGAGATTTAACAACGACAAAGTATTGCACACAGGAATGAGAAACCAGAGCCACCATTATAAAATGGGGGATTTGACGCTGCAGAGAAGGATCAGGGAAGTATGGTGGATCATCAAAGGAACATGAGTCAACGAGGTGATGCTCTTGCAGAAAAAGAGACAATGCCATTTGGGGCTGCAATAATCCGTGCATCATATTCACGATGTGCAAGGGAGTGGTGCCGCTTTACTAGGTGCCGCTGAGACCTCACTTGAAGTATTGAGTCAAGTTTGGGGCACCACACTTCCAGAAGGATGTAGACAACTTGGAGAAGATTCAGAGGAGAGCAACTAAAACGAGAAAGGGAGTGGAGGAAAAGCCATGTGAGGAAAGGCTAAAAGAACTGGCTATGTTCAGCCTAGAGAAAAGGAACCTGAGGGTGTGTGTGTATATGTGTGTGAGACAGCTGTTTTAAAATATCTCAAAGGATGCCACGAAAAGGACAGTGAACGTTTGTTCACCGCTGTCACAGAAGGCAGAAGAAGAGGGAATTGGCTTAAATTGCAGCAGTGTAGATTTTGGTTAAATATTAGGGAAAACGTCCTGTGAGAACTGTTGGATAAGAACATAAGAAGTGACATTCTGAGTCAGACCAATGGTCCATCAAGCCCAGCATCCTGTCTCCGACATTGACCAATCTCAATTGCATGGGAGAAGAACCAACAGTCACAATGGGCGATCCATTCCCTGTTGTTCACTCCCAGCTCCCGACAGTAAGAAGTTCATCCTGTAAGCTACTTGGTTAATAATCATTAATGAACCTATTCTCCAAGAACTTATCCAGGCCTTTTTTAAAACTACTGGCCCTGACAGCATCCTCTGGCAACAAATTCCATAAGTTAATTATGCGTTGAGTGAAAAAGTACTTCCTTTTATTTGTTTTAAATCTGTTAGCCAATAGTTTCATGGAGTGTCCCCTAGTTCTAGTACTATTTGAGAGGGTAAATAACCGTTCCCTATCTACTCGTTCCACTCAAGATTTTGTCTATATAATGTCGCCCCTCCATCTTCTCTTCTCTAAACTGAAGAGACCCAGCTTGTCAAGCCTCTCTTTGTACGGAAGCCGTTCCATACCCTTTATCATTCTCCTTGCCCTTCTCTGTTACTTTTTCTAGTTCAGCGATGTCTTTTTTGAGATGGGGCAACCAGAACTGCACACAATACTCCAGGTGCGGTCGCACCATTGATTTGTATACAGGCATTATGACGTCATCAGTCTTATTCTCTATCCCTTTGCGAATAACTCCTAACATTCTGTTTGCTTTTTTCACTGCTGCTGCACACTGGGCTGAGGATTTCAGTGTATTATCCACAATCACTCCCAGATCCTTTTCCTGAGTGGTAACTCCTAGTTTAGTACCCAGCATTGTGTATTCCCAGTTTGGATCATTTTTCCCTATGTGCATTACTTTACATTTGTCCACATTAAATCTCATCTGCCATTTAGATGACCAGGCACCCAGTCTTGTATGAGCCTGTTGCAGTTCTTCACAGTCTGCTCATGGTTTAACTGCCTTGAATAACTTGGGTGTTATCTGCAAATTTGATCACCTCACTCTTAATGCCCTTTTCCAGATTAATACATTAAACAGCATCGATCCCAATACAGATCCCTGTGGCACACCACTTTTTACATCTCTCCATTGTGAAAACTGACCATTTAGTCCTACTCTTTGCTTCCTATCCTTTAACCAGTTACCGATCCATAGTAAGACACTACCTCCTATCCCATGACTTTTTAATTTTCTCAAGACTCTTTTATGTGGGACCTTATCATATGTTTTCTGGAATCCAGGTACACTATATCTACCAGGTCTCCCTTGTCCACATGCTTATTTACACCCTCAAAGAATTCCAACAGATTAGTGATGCATGACTTACCTTTGCTAAATCCATGCTCACTCTTCCCTATTAAGCCATAATGGAATAAGCATCCCAGGGAAGCTGTGTAATTTTCATTCTTGGAATTTTTCAAAGCCCAACTGGACAAGCATCTCTCTGCAATACTGTAGACAGAGATCCTGCCATGGAGCAGGGGGTTGGACTAGATGTCTGAGGTCCTTCCAGCCCTACAATTCTGTTATTCAGGGTGCTTAGACTTAGCCCAATCACTTGGGTTCTGGGTTGTATCCAAAACTGTATGGGACTAATGAATCTGTTCCGGTTGAGATGTGGAAATGGTGGATCCTAATCCCATAGCTGTGAATGGGAGCCTTTCCGCTGACCTTGCTACACACTGACCCCAGCAAAATGACTGCCTTTAAAGACTGGAATTTCACGAGAAGTCCTCATTTGAATCTGCACCCCATTTTAAAGCTATTCTAAACCTGAAAGTAACTTCCATAACTCACCCTTAATCTTATTAATTTCCATCATGCTTCCAGTGTTGAATGTGCTTTATCACCCGTACCTAGTTCATAACACAACCCTGCATGGTAGGTAATTCTCTTTCCCATTGGACAGCTGGGGAACTGAGCAAGACATAGTGATTTGCCCAAGGCCACCAGCGAGTTCACAGCTAAGGGTAAAGTCACACAAGATGGGACGACCGGATCCCCTACCCACCTTGGGAGGGTGAATGCAGCTGCCATAATTTGAGCTGGTGGGGGAAAGCAGTCAAAATGATCTGCCCTCCCCCTCGTAGGGAAACTGGGTGGGCAGGCAGCTGTCACATGTCCTGCCATGTCTTGGGGAAGACTAAAGATCTGTCCACACAGGCCCTGCCCCCTGCCATGACATAGTTGCATATGGTGAACTACGCCCATGGCTCTATGGTCCTGGCAGACCTAGCCACAGGGTATGGCTGCATAGGACTGGCCTGATGGGGAGGTGGCCCATTACCCCACATTGACCCGGTTGGGGCAACAGTAGCCTACGATGCGTCACCTGCCTTCCCTGGCAGACATATTGCATAGCAGCCAGCTTCCTGCCCTGGGGCAGAAGTAGGCAAACAGTCATCTGGCAACCTGATTGTCAGTTGTATCATGGGATAATGTGGTTAGGTAAGGTAAAGTTAATGTCTTGTGTGACCTTACCCTAAGATAGGATCTGAACCCTAGACTCCCAGGTCCAAGCCCAACACCTTATCCAGTAGTCAGCACCGGCTTTTATATGGAAACAGTTTCTAAATTGCAAGGTTCTCATCTGTGTTTGTGTGTGTAAGGACATTGCATTATTTGTTGTTTATATTAAAAGAACATTGCAATTTCTATTTGGATAAACTTAAATATTAAGAAAACATCAAAGAGCAGTTCTCATAAGTTCAGAGAAATCTCTGTATCAAGGACCTGCAAAGTGAAGCCTTATTAAGTCAAATGTAATTGTGAGATGGAACAAAGTGAACTGGTGTTAAAATAAACTCATTTGTTGGTAATAAATCATTAGATGAGCGTCTCAGATAGAATATCAATCTGATGCAGACCTCCCTCAAGGGGAATCCGCCTTTAAAAGCTTTCCACACTCAAGCTACTAGTTGCTACGATGACATTTGGATGAGAACTGACTTAATTAAGTCGGAGAACAGGAGAGCTGCCTCCAAGTGCAAGAGGGCAGATTTTGAACAAATTGCTCCAAGCAGAAATCCACAAAGCAGAGACATATTCAGCAACCCCTGTCTTTAGATTGTAAGGTCTCAAGCAGGGACCGTGTCTATCTTGTTCTTTGTAAGTGCCAGGTACATCGCTGGCGCTATATAAATGCTTATAATAATAATAATAATAATAATAATAATAATAAAATCAATCAAATGAGTCCTATGGGTCCAGCTGAGCTTAAAAGGACAACACTGGGGTAGGGGTAGGGTGGGGTTCCTGAGAAAGGAACTTTGAATACCTCATTGATAAACTGAGAACAAATGTTGAATAATGTATCAATGCATGTAGCTATTATATAAGTAAAGAGGATACTTCAGATGAGGCACATATAGCTATTACACAGAGAGAGTTATCTAGTTATGACCAGAATCCCAGTTCACAGTTGCCCTGTGTATTATTATTAATTATTATTATTATAATAAACATTTATATAGCACCTAGTGCTGTACAGAACAGAGAAACAGACGCTGTTCCTGACTGTGGCGTACAATGTATCCTTTCAGGCCATGATCTACAAACCACTTACTCCAGACTACTCCTATTCAAGCCTGGAACTACTCCAGAGTAAGTCAGCAATCTCTATGGCTCTGTGGCTTGTGGATCATGGCCTAAACCTTGTAATGTAAACTAACTATGGAAGGGGGGGGGGGGAGCGGAATCAAAATTTGAAGCCTTGGGGAACCATTGCCTGATGTAACTGATGGGAGAAAATTTATTCAGAGCAACACTAGCAGTTGTTTTCCTCTTCTACATCCTGATGTGTTTATCCTTCTTAATCAGGGATTTGGCACTAATCGCTTCACGGCTAGGCGCATCCAGATACCATGCTACAGAATGGCTCTGCTGGAATGACAGCAGCAAGGTTCGCTTAGCAAACACTGCATGGCAGGAAGCAGTCAGGCTGGCTGTTCAATGCAGGAGAGGTTCCCCAAGGCACTAACACTCTACATTGCAGTGGCTCTCTTGGTCTTTTTTATGGCTTGCCCATCTCGCAACAGATTGGTGCCCGGGCATCCCCTTCCCAGTGTCCCTTCATGCCATCTTGTGGCATAGGCATCATCTCACCTTTCCCTGTCTAGTTTAATCTCTTTGCTCACTATTTTCATTCTCTTTTTGTCTCCTATTATTTAGCTTTTGTTCTTGTTTCTGTGAATGAACAATGAACTTGTAATACTGGACTGGACTTGGAATTAGTTAACCAGTACTTCCACAGACTGTCAGGGTACTGTGGACAATTATTTCACCTCCCTGTATCCCAGTTCCCTATATTCTGCATGTGTCTTTCACCCCTTTCTCCCATTTTGAGGTCTGTCTAGAGACACAGACTGTCCGTTCTTCAAAAGAGAGAGAGACACAGCACTGTTCCTCTGTGTTTGAAGTGCACCTAGGACTTGATGTTGGCCTGGGGCTCTCAAAGGCAGACGTAGGCTTTACAGAGCCTTAGGCGGAGGGAATAGCCTGGAGAAAGCAAGGTTTCAGGAGGAGGGGAATGGAGTCATGTCAGAACGGGGCAGGTTGAAGAGGCTCTCCCTCTTCCTTTCTGATGTGGCTCCTCCCCCTGCAGAACACTGTGACGTCACAGCACTCAAAAGGGGCAGGAGAATCCCTTTTCTTTGCCCCTCCAAGTAAGGGTATTCCTCCTTCAAGTCAAAACCTCAGAGAAGGTGGCAACTTTGGTTAGGATCTCAGTACGCCTTTTGGGAATCTCTGCCTTAAAACGAGTCCTGGTGTTCCTGTGTGTCACCGTGATACAGTAGCCAGAGGTTCTGTGACTGAAGGGAACACCACAGAACTCCATAAAGCAGCAGACCTTACAGACCTTTCATAGCTCTGAACGTTTGAGCCGACAACTCTAAATAGGCAAACAATGCTTTTGCTTTCATCTCAACTCCACCCCTTGCCAGGTTGACAAATTTGACATCTGCCATTTTGTTGTCGAACGCTTCCCTTGATATCCTTGCACTTCTCTCTGCAGCCCTGCCCATTACCATAGAGACTACTGATCATACTGGAGGAAAGAGTATTGTGTAGTGCCATTGGTGCACGAGGGAGAGAATCCATGGCCGACAGCGGCCTAGCAAAGGAGCGAGGGGAGAATATGGAGGAAGTTATCAGGCTTGAAAATCACAGCTACCATAACATCTGATAGCTACATTTGGGCTACTCACATGCTCCATGCGATGGACCCACTGTTGGGGACAAACGTCCACATAGCCCCTGTGGGGGGGGGAAGGGGGGGAAAGCCCAGTGGCAGTGACTGCTGCTGTGCTTCCCCTGCTTGTCAAACCAGCCCCACACACTCACCTGGGTCCTGAGAAGAGCAGTGGTGTGGCCGGTCCCAACACTGCTGCTTCCCAAGACCTGCTGCCAATGCCTCTGCTCTTGGTGAGCCTCCCCCGACCCCTAGCTTGTGGGTAGCCACTGTGTGTTCAAGTGGGGCTACCCACCAGCTGGTACCTCCGGTTAACCAGGTACATATCTATCTGGCACAGCGTCGGATAACATCCTGAGAATCCTGGCTCTGTGCCAATACCTGATAATATGGCAAATTAATGTTAGATGGAGTCTGATCTCATTTTGTTCACCCGGCACCAGCCCTAATGAAAATAAGATGAGCAAAGTGGTGTTTGCATGGCACCCTCATTATGGCGATCTGGATAACAATGTCATTGTTTTGTGTGAGAGGGGAAAGGGATGGAGGGAGCATTGCACGTGTCTGGTGTGTGTGTGTGTGGGCTTATCAGCTCCCCTAAATTATCTCTCTCTCTGAATGCTCCTGCATAGACACTTTTGTCTCTGTTACCAGGAAAGTGTGAGGAAGCAGGCACTGCCCCTGTTGTACCTCTCATTAGAATACAGTCTCCAAGGATTTCACGCTGGCTCCTTTAAGATACAGCTCTTATTAGAAGAGTGAGCATCTGTTTTGCATTGGGGTTGGTTTGTTTGTGTGTGTGTGTGTGTATGGGGGCACAGAGACAGACCTTATAGGTGATTTCAAGGACTGACATGGATAATGCTGTTTCTTGAGTAGCTGCCTGGAGCCCTGACTAAGCCTTTACTTGACTTCTGCAACGCTTTGCTTTGCTAGTAAGAACTAGCATTGGACTTGGTGTTACTAAACAAGAAGAGAGGGGGTGTAGCCAGGAGGGGACTAACTTTAATTGAAAACCCACTGCACCACCAAACACAGCCATAACTTGGCTTCCCCACTTGTAATCTTTTTCTCTTACACCCTGGAAAGAGTGTACATACACACAGCCATATCCTGTGATTGGGATGTTCCCTAACCATAGAAATATTTATTTTAGGGACTCACCCCAGTGTTGACAGGGAACTTTCAAGGGTCTACTCCAGCAAAAGCACACACACCATCAAATGCACACACATCGGAAGAAGAAGTTATTGAAAATAATTGCTATTGAAAATAAACACAAGCTAAATACGCTTGAATAATTCCCTGTACGTGATCTCAGCCTGACTGAGTCCGTTAGCAATTTAATCAGTTTCATAAGGTTGAAGTGAAGTTGTCTTGGAATGAAGAACAATTTTGCGCCCCTCCCCCCCCGATTTCTAAAAAAAACAAATCCTCTTCCATTAGCTCCAACGTTAACTCAGCTTTTGCTTGTTAATCTCAGAGTTTCTTTATGCTAATACGATTTCTTTCCTGACTAGGAGGTGAGTATTTCCCACCTTGGTGGGTCAGATATTTGCAAATCTCCATCCCACTGAACAATATGCTTCCTTTGATTGTTCCAAGGGCTTAATCGCACAATGTTTTCCCTGTCGGCATAGACTTGCTTAACTGAGTTTATCTAGTTTAGGACTACTCATATCATTAACATTACTAGATACATAAAGTTACATTTTGTAACATTTACACTGCAGCTCTGACAGTAAGTAAATGGGAGTTTTGCCACTGACCTGAATGACAGAGGGTTTGTGCCCGAAGTTAGATTATTTATGTATTATAGTACTCAGTGTTTCACAGGATTACAACATTAAACATGGATGGGTAACATATGCATATCAAAATTTATATATATATATAAATTTTATTTTTATATAATATTTCTGACAATCATAAATGTACTATATTACACAACTTATAACCCTTTGTCACAGTGGACTCAAAGCTTCCTGCAGTGATATCCCAGAGCTGTTAGAACTTCTTGTTCTTGTCCCAGATAAGGCCCATTTTTTTCCCAACTGCTCTTCACCGTGGGAACCGATAGCAAATGCTGAGGTGTTTGATAACAGACCTCTTTCATCACTGTTACTTTGAATGATGTTACTTATTGAAGAGTGGTTTTGCAATATTTTTACAGTTAAACTAGCGAAACACTCAGAACAGCCTTGTGCTCACCAGCTGCTTACTTTGAACAGTGCTTTCGGTCAACTACAGCACAAGTGACATCTGCAAATAAATACAACCCCCCCTCTCCAAAAAAATTGCTGACAGAGCTAAGCCTTATCAAGACTCTATTATACTAGCTAACAAAACCATTCTGCAAAGCCAAAGATAGCAAAAAATAAATAAGTCAAATTCACACCAGTGACAGCTTGTTACAGTTCTCACAGGGGGCAGGAAACAATGGGTTTTGCTTGTGTGCAGAAATCTGATTTTGAAACAAAACCTAATCTGGACTTGCTTCAGTCCTGCATTATTTACTTTGAAAGAGGTCATGGCACAGAAAGTCAGAACAGAGGATTCTGCTTCTTTTCTGATGAAAATAATTCAGATCTAAATCCAACATATGTCGTCAAGCTGTGCTCTCAGAGGGGCAGTAATATCTTCCAGCTGTTTACCACTGGTGCTAGCATAATGCCAAGTCCCATTCACGTCAGTGAGACCTGTGCTGGCACTAAGGGTTAACATGCGCTAAGCAACCAGAGGAAAATCATGCCCTTTGTTATTGTGTGGATCACATCTTACTCAACTGTCTTCCTCTTCTTTGTGATTGCATGGCACGCCTGGGGTAATTACTATGGCAGCTGTTTATGCATTATGTGGCAAAGAAATTATGAAAGTATTTAGTTAGACTGAATGACATGTGCTCATGTTTTTAAAGCACATAAGCATCTTAGGTTCCTAACTTCCACTGAAAGACCATGGGATTTAGAATGAAAGTTTTCCCCTATTATCCCTTTTGCTTTTTATTTGAGTTCCCAATGATCCATCTGCTTTATTTCAATTTCTCCATTCAGTCCTACTACATAACCTTCTCGGTCCATCATTGTCACCTTTTCCCTTCTTGCGCCATGGATGTTCCCACTTTGACCCTTAGAACCATAGGTTTGGAAGAGACATCTAGGGCCTCATCTCCACCTTGAGATGTTTCCCTTCTGCTTGGTCCTTCTCTCCTCCCCTGGGCACCTGGCCCTCTTCTGCAAACAAAACAAGGCAAGCATTACTATGAATCAGTGGTGGCTGGTGGATGAAGGATGATGGAGAGGGCAGGAAAGCCAGGGAGGAGTAGGAACTGGGTGGTGGAAGGGAGAGAATAGAAGCAAAAACTGAGGATTGTAGAGGAAGAGGAGGGAGGTTGACCATTGAAGTAGGGGGCGGATAGCTTAGGAGAAGGCAGGGAGAAGGAGAGAGGTCAAAAGGGGGGATGGCAGGAGGGTGCAGGAGCAGTTAGGGTGGCCACTGACGCATCCCCAGAATATAGGACATAGGGGAGAGAATACAGGACCTGAGGGGAGGAAGAGTGCAGCTGACTCAGGGCTCCTTCCCCCAACTAGGGCTAAGCAACAAGCGCTGGGTGAGGGGTAGGGAAGGGAATGCAGTGGTACCAGCACAATCCTGGCCATGGGTACATATTTTTAATCCACCCAGATGGGGCTGGGTGGATTAAAAAAATGGTAATGTCCTGGAAAATCCAGATGCTATGGTAACCCTAGCACTCCCCCCACCATGCCTGTAGTGGGACTGCTGGCAGGCTCACCTCCAAGTCCACATGCTTCCGACACTGCTGTTCCAACTGGAAGTCATGAGATGGTGACTTGGGTATGTGTGTGTGAGAAAGTGGCAGCGCCAGTAGTGTGTGTAAAATACAGGACAAAGACACGTAAATAAAGGACAATGGAAAACCCTTCAAAAAAACGGACCGTCCTGTGTGAAACAGGACCAATTGTCATCCTAGGAGGAGCAGAAAGGGAACTTGGAGGAAGGCAGGGAGGGAGAGAACCAGAGTGGGTAGATGGGGAGGGGGAGAGGAGGCAAGGAGGGAGGGACAGAAATAGAAGGCGGGACGGGGGGAGGCAAGAGAGGAAGGAGGGAACAGGAGTAGAAATGAGGAATGGATTAGAGGAAGCCAGGGAGAAGGGGTGGGGAAAGGCAAGGAGGCAGACTTACCAGCAATTCCTGGCTGCAGAGTATGGCAGCCATACTGGTTCTCTGGGGAGAGTAGGTGTAGCTCCCAGCAGCAGCCACGAAAGTACCACATCTCCATCTTTAGTGACCAGATATGCACTGGCACCAATGCAGCCCTGCAACCTGTATTTCTCATAAGTGTCCTCTAAAATGTGCATATCTGGCCACCCTATCTCCATCCCCTCTGCTATTGGCTTCTGAGTGGTATAGATCACTGCCTGGAAGCAGTGCTCATGCCCCCCAACCCCTCCCCTTAATTCTACTGCACAAATGTCCAGAGGGCAGCCAAGGAAGCTGCTTTGGAGTTTGCACAGTAAAAGCAACACATGGCCCTGCCCCTCCCTCCACCCCCCTTCTCTCGCTCACAGCTGAGGTGGCTTTGCACATGCATTAGCTGTGCGATGCGCAGCATCCAGCTCAGTTGTGAGTCGGGTGGATGCGAGACGAATAAAGGAGAGGCAGGGGTGGCTCAATGGGAGGCAGGGTGGATAGATAAAAAGGCTCGTGAATAGCAAAGCAAACACAGAACTTCTATTAAAATCAAAAGACCCTAGGCCTTTTGCCACCTCTCCTCACCCTGAGGATCGCACTGTGCTCTTCCCAGACTCCAAGCCCCAAGATGGGATCGGACTCTCACTGTGTGAGTTGATGGGACATGCTGACTCCCTGCTTGGCAGGGAACAGATGTCTAGGCCATGAACCCTGGTCTTTTGGGAGTGGTACTAAGAGGTCTGAAGGACTCTCAGAGCATCTCAGGGAAGTGGTTCTCTAACTTTTAAACTGCCCCCCTTCTTATCAGCTCACCCTCATCCAGTCCCTGACAGCAGCCAGGCATCAGGTAAGCACCAAGACTGTGGGGCCTGGGTTGGATGAAAGAGAGAGGTAGAACTGAATGTCATCAGCATATTGATGACACTTCACCCCAAACCTCCGAATGACCTCGCTCAGCGGCCTCAGATACACGTTGAACAGGAGGGGAGACAGAAGAACCCTACAGGACCCCACAGTGAAGGTCCCCCTGACTGTTCCACCAGGCTTTCGTGGAGGGAGATGGGTAGGGTGGGGGGTTTGAGGGTCGGAGGGGTGTGTGTGTTCTTTTGGGTTGTTTTTTTTTTAATAATTGGATTGTAATAATATAATTTATTATATTTATATTGTATTTTATATTTTGTATTTGTTAGCTGCCCTGAGCTGCTTTGGCAGGAGGGGCAGGGTATACAGTTGTAAAATAAAATAAAATAAATATTATCTGTGGTAGCTGAGCACCTCCCATGTACAATGTACCTTGTTCCGTCTCTCCCTTCCCAACCTCTTGTTGCTTCCTCTCTCTCCCCCTTGCAGCCCCATCAATTTGGAGATTCCCCTAGCACAGTAATAGCATGTTTGCCAGCTGTACTCCTCCTTCCCCCACCTTCAAATGCCTTGTGCACTCCCCAGTCTGAGAACCGCTGTCCTAGAGCAATGGGGATACAAACACCCTGAGAAGCTCCAAGGGTTGCACTGATCCCTGGGGGGCACCCCAGAAAAGTTGCCTACTGGCCCTGATTAAGATGATGTTGATGAATATTTCTGCTGCAGCTGCATTCAAGGCATGCCTTATTCTAACTAATCAAACCAGTAGCCTAAATATGTGGGACTTCCCATGAGCAAAGGAACACTTTTATAGTGAATGCTTTTAATGGCAAAACAGCTTCATGCTGAACAGAGGCTCACTACACTCCAATTTGATATTGCAGTAAAATGCAGAGGATTTTGAGAAGTCCTTGGGACCTTCCCTGTGGTGTCTGCAGGGTTTCTCTGTCTCCCCATTTGTTCAACGTGTATCTGAGGCCGCTGAGCGAGGTCATTCGGAGGTTTGGGGTGAAGTGTCATCAATATGCTGATGGCACTCAGCTCTGCCTCTCTTTTTCATCCAACCCAGGCCTCAGAGTCCCGGTGCTTGTCTGATGCCTGGCTGCTGTCAGGGACTGGATGAGGGTGAGCTGATTGAAGCTGAATTCTGACAAGACTGAAGTGGTGATGGTTGGTCGGTCCTATGACTTAGAGGGGATTGGGACACCTGTCATTGATAGGGTCCATCCCACTCTGGTCACTCAGGTTCACAGCCTTGGAAATTCATGATTGGTTCCCTCACTGCGCCTAGATTTTGAGGTGGTGGCGGTGGCCAGGAGCATTTTCCATCAACTCCACCTGGCAAGGAGGCTGTGGCCTTTCTGATTCAGATTTGGCCACTGTCATCCATGCTTTTGTCACCTCGAGGCTAGATTATTGCAATGTGCTCTATATGGGGCTACTCCTGATGACTGTTTGGAAGCTGCAGCTGGTGCAGAATAGCTCCTTTTGGGGATGAATCACTAGGAGCACATTACACTGGTGCCGCGAAGTCTGCACTGGCTGCCTATAGCTTTCCAGGCACAATTCAAGGTGCTGTTTTTGACCTTTAAAGCCCTAAATGGTCTGGGTCCCACATATCCAAAAGACCGCCTGTCCTACCCTGTCCCTTTGCAGCCCCTACGGTCAGCCGGGGGCACCCTCCTGCAGGTTCTGTCTGTTACCCTTGTGTGTGGGGCAGGGCTGCATGAGAGGGCATTCTCATTTGCTGCTCCCATTTTGTGCAACTCCCTTCCTGTTTGAGCTTGGGCATCTTCCAGAGATGGTGCAAAACCTTTTTATTTGGAAGAGCATTTTGCTGCCAGGGAAAAATAGGGCTTGGGTGGGTTTTTGGGTAGGGTTGTGGAGGAGGGTGGGAATTTGAGGGGAGTGATGTGTGTGTTTATTGTTTTGTTTTTTATGGATTGCGAGCTGCCCTGAGCATTGCAGGAAGGGCTGCATATGCATTTGAAAAATAAATAGTGTCATTATGAGGAGACTTTTACTATGTCGTATTTCAAAAGACATGGGCTCTGTTGTTTGGTTAGGTCAGGAAGCTTGACTTATTTCAGGGACTCAGCCAGGAACACTCTAAGAGGGGGATTGGAAAAGAAGTCCAGTCCCTTCCCCCCAACCCAGGCAATGCCAGCTAGGGTTGCCAGCTGTGGTGGTTTTTTACCTGATACTCACATAGCCCAAAATGGAAGTGTTGGTCGTTTTTTTACCCAAAGTTGGCAACCCTAGTGCCAGCCCATTCCCGCAAAGGGCACTGTGTTGTACTCTGCCCACTGCAGCACGACATGATTGTTTCCAGAGAGGCCACCCACTCAATCTCAGCCCTCCTGCATGTCAGGATACACTCAGATTCTTTATGTTTTTCAATCTTTCCCCAGTTCATGGCCATTGGACAACATAGTCACAGTAATTGGCATACAGACACATTGCCCAGGTAGAGCCAAACTCCCATACATTCAGACGATTTGCATCCGATGGTGTAGACACACCCTCCCAAACATTCAGAGCCAGCTCCAGAATCCTGATCCTGCAGTGTCCCATTCCTGCTCATAATGAAGCCTTTTCTGCAGGTGAGCCTCTTTCCCAGCCAGCACGTGAACTCAGGTGCTCTGGACTCGGTAAATAAGACCTGCAGTCTTAATGGGAAGGGAGCAGCCTCTACCAGCCAACCAGTCTTTTTCACTCTTCAGGTGACACCTTTTCAATACAACATAAGAAGTGCCATATTTGGTCAGATCAATGGTCCATCCTGTCCAGCTCCAAACAGTAAGAGGTTACACCCCCAAAACCTGCTTAGCTGAAAGCCATTACTGGACCTACCCTCCTAGATCTTATCCATTCCCTTTTTAGTAGCTACACTACTATGGGCTTTTACCACTTCATCTGGCAGTAAATTCCACAAGTTAATTGTGTGTGAAAAAATACTTTATTTGTTTTCAAATCTACTGCCAGCTAATTTCATGGAGTGTCCCCTTGTTATAGTACTTTTAGGGAGGGTAAACAACTGCTCTCTGTTTATGTGTTTCACACCACTCATGATTTTATAAACTTCTATCATCCCCTCTGTCGTCTCTTCTCCAAGCTGAACAGCCCTAACCTATCAAGCCTCTCTTCATATGAAAGTCGTTCCATACCCTTGATAATTTTTGTTGCCCTTCTCTGTACCTTTTCTAGTTCTACTATGTCTTTTTTGAGATGGGGAGACCAGAACTGCACACAATATTCCAGGTGCGGTTGTACCATAGATTTATATAGAGGCATTACAATATTTTCAGTTTTATTCTCTATCCCTTTCTGAATTATTCTTAACAGAATCTGTTTGCTTTTTTGACTGCTGCCACACACCGAGCTGAGGATTTTATTGTATTGTCCACAATGACTCCAACATCTTTTTTCTGAGTGGTGACTCCTAATTTAGAACCCAGCATTTATACATATAGTTTGGGTTTTCCCTATGTGCATCACTTTGCATTTGTCCATATTACATTTAATCTGCCCCTTAGATGCCCAGTCACCCAGTCTTGCAAGATCCTTCTGCAATTCTTCACAGTCTACTCAGGTTTTAACTTCCTTGAATAACTTTGTGTCATCTGCAAATTTATCACCTTACTCTTTACTCCCTTCTCCAGATCATTAATAAATATATTAAACAACACCAGTCTCAGATCCACTTTTCCACTGTGAAAACTGACCATTTAAGTTGTATTCTCACCTGCAGTGGCAGTGGCAGCAGCAGGAGGGGCGAGGGAAGATGTGGCAGCCCGGAAGAACTGGCCGACGGGAAAAGAGCCGATGCGAACAGGGATCTGCTGTGGCTTCTCTCGCACATGTCAGGGCACAAAATCTTGCCCTGACATGCGCGAGAGAAGCTGCACAGATCCCTGTTCGCACTGGTTCATCCCGTCGGCCGGCTCCTCTGGGCTACCGCGTTTTCCCTTGTCCCTCCCGCTGCCGCAGGTGAGAATACAACCTGAGTTTGCTTCCTGACCATTCTTTGCTTCCTATCTTTTAACCAGTTGCCAATCCACAATAGGACACTGCCTCTTATCCCATGACTCTTTAATTTCCTCAAGAGTGTCTCATGAGGGACCTTATCCAAAAACCTTTTGAAAGTCCAGATACACTAGTGACCAGCTCACCCCTATCCACATGCTGATTTACACCCTCAACAAATTTCAATAGATTAATGAGGCATGACTTCCCTTTCCTAAATCCATGTTGACTCTTCCCCATTAAGCTGTGTTTATCAATATGCTCAGTAATTCTGTTCTTAACAACCATTTCTACCAGTTTGCCTGTCACCAACGTCAGGCTCCCTGGTCTGTAGTTTCCAGGATCACCTCTGGAACCCTTTTAAAATATTGGTGTTACATTTGCTACCCTCCAATCCTCTGGTACAGTGGCAGATTTTAGCAATAGCTTACAAATTACCAGCAGTAGGTCTACAACTTCATATTTGAGTTCCTTCAGAACTCGGGTTGAATACCATCTGCCCCTGGTTATTTGTTACTATTTAGTTTGTCAATTTACTCTAGAACTCCCCCCCCCCCCCCCGAGTCACACTTATTTGTGGCAGTTCTTCAGATTCTTCACCTACAAAGACTTGGTCCGGCGTGAGTATTTGCTCAACATCCTCAGTGGTGAAGACCAAAGCAAAGAGTTAACTCAGCTTCTCTGCAACATCCTTAAGTTCTCTAAAGTCCAACCAACTCCCGACTCTCTAGCAGGCTTCTTGCTTCTGATGTACTTGAAAAAGAACATTCTTGAAAAAGTAACATACAAGAAGTTACATAAAGGTGCCTATAGTTGTAATAAAAATAACCTAATTCCTAGCACGACTCCAGGGAAGGTGGAGTTACATTAGTAACTTTTTCACCTCACAAAGCCTCAAAGCAAAATTTGAGAAGCCACCTGGGACAATACTGATAGATAGATAAATAAATAAATAAATAAATAAATATTGTGCAAAGGGAAGGTCACACAGCTTTTCTCCATAACAGTAACCTCGTCATCCTAGGCACTTTTGAACAGGGTGTGCTGTCCACCTGAACAAAGGAGCAGCCTTGTTTGACTGATAGATACAAGAACCTGTGTCATACAAAGTCTGGCATCTTATTTGCCTAATTATTAATCTTCATCTGGCTGTAATGCTTCCAGGCTATGGATACAATTTAGGATGAAGTATATTTCATAGAATTGAAGAGCTGAAAGTGATCTGAAGGGTCATTTACAACCCTCTGCCCTGTGGAATGATTCCCTAGGGCAGGGGTGGGGAACCTCAGGTGCAGGGGCCACCTGCAGCAAGTTTTTATGTGGCCCCTTTCCACTTCCTGGGTCCTGGATCCAGTTCCTATTCTCTAACACTGAAAAATTGAGCTTGGGGTAAGGGAGCAGAGATGATGAGGGCACACACACAAGGTTCGGGGACAGATCCATCAGCTGGACTCTCCTTTTTCTTGAGTTGCACCCCTTAAGCACACCCCCACCCCACCCAACTTCTAAGTGGCCCTTGCAGTTTGTACTAATTTTCAAAGTGACTCCCAAGAGGGAAAAGATTCCCCACTCCTGCCCTAGAGTCTATGCCCAGGGGCCGATGTTCACTGCCTTTCCCCCATTGCTGCCAATGGGGAAAATGCAATAAACACGGGTCCCTGTCTATACGTAAAGCATCTCTGACAGATGCCTGTCTGGTGTTTTCACGTGACCCTCCAGGGAAGGAGCCTGCCGCAGCCTCCCTGAGCAACTCATTCCACGGGTGAATTCTTCTAACAGTTAGGAGAGTATCTGAGAGTATTTACATCTAGAAAACCTAAACAACATTCAGCTGGCAGGAATGATCCCACATTTTTGTGCTGCGATGCAATGGGAGCGACCAATCGAGTGCTTTAATTTCAAAGGAGTAAAAGAGATGAAAAACAGAGGACGTTTTCAGACGAGATGTTACCGCACATGGCTACCCAGGAACCACGGTGCTGGATGTGCACTCCCGTGAGCCACGAGCACTGACTTGTGGCCATGCACAGAGCACTGCTGAGAAACCTAGAGTGCTCTGTGCGGGGCAAGCTAAATAGCTCTATGGCAACGGGCAACCATGGAGCCACTGCCTATATGAATGGTGGTAGTCAGCCATGCCAGTGAACGGGTCCACCGCTCCTAGGCACTGTGGGCAGGGGAAGCAGCCATTGCAAGTCTCAAGAACTGGCCAAGAGTGCTGGGGAGCCTGGGTTCCACAGTCAGTGCTCTTGCTAGGGACATGTCACTTGCAAAGGCCAGCCCGGCTTGCTTCCCCCTCCCCCCCACGGTCTGTGGCAGAGGGAGTGCATGGCTGGGAGCCACCCATTGGAAGCACTCTCCACTCACGTCACCTGCGTGGGTGCTCCACAGCAGAGCCATGCTGCAGCCACAGACCTCCCCATCACGCTGCTCATTTAAAAACACCCCAAGACTTAGTGGGAACAGAACACTCCTCCACCATTAAAGTCAATGGGAGTTCTGCCATTAACTTCAGTGGATGGAAGATTTCCACCCTAAGTGTGGTACTGACAAAATTGGCTCCTTGTACAGTATTTGCCCTTCTTCCCTGGAAAACAAAGCGCAAACACGATTACTAATACATGGAAAAACACAAGCACTTATCACAGAACAGTGTGAATGGAAATCAGAGCAGAGGAGAGAGCTAATATGTAACTTAGGTTAGGCAACTATTGGAATAAAAGGCAAAGTGATGCAGTCTCCTGAAATCAGATGCTGAGAGCAGCAAACAGGAACGCGATCATCTTCACTCGTGAGTAGATTTGAGAGGCGTGCGGGTTGTTTGGTTCGGTGGCTCCAAGGAAATAATATTAACTGATTTACATGCCACTCTCATTACATGGGATTGTATGACCAGGAAGAGACTTGCTTTTGCTTTCTTGAATTCCTGTTTGGGTCATAGGCTTTATTCAAAGTCCTGTCTGAGGCAGAACGCTCCCACATTTGTGGTTGAGGTCTACCGTCTGAGAGATCCCCTAAATACAACATGGTAAAATCATTTTTGTGGAAGTTGCATTCAGTTTCCATCTGATGGAAATTATGGCCACCTTACCCTACTGAAGACAGAAGTCGACAAAGTGTGCTCATCTCATTATGAGAATACTTTGTAGTTACAGGAGCGGTGGAAAAGACACACAGTCATGCAGTTACAATAGGGGGAAAACTAGCCCCGTAGCGGTGATGAATCTGTTGTCAGCAGAAAAGGGTGAAAGACTATAGGAAAACCATCTAGAGAGGAATGTGTGTGTTCATCTTAGTGAGGCGTTGCTACCCGCGTGAGTATGAACAGAAAGCCCATAGCGTGTGTGTTGTGAAACCTGTGACGGGGAAAGAACAAGTGTTGAACTCTAGCTTGAGCAGGGCTGGCTCTAGGGGCAGGTGGCTGCCTAGGTCAACAAATTTTAGAGAGCATCGTAATGAACCAGAAATGCTCCCTCTCCACCTGCTGTGTAGTTCTCCAGTTTGTGGGAGAAAACCAGTTTCTGGATCATTTTACTGCCCTCTTAAGCTCACTCCTGGGCAATTGCACTGAGGGAGGGAGAGATGGGGAGGTGCTGTTGCTGCTTCTCTCCTGGCTGGATGACTGACTGACAAGTGGTGAACCAGGAGTGCTCCCTCCCCAACCCACAGTGCACATTTCCAGCTTGATGGATGCGTGATGGGGTGGGAGTGGGGCACCACTTTCATATTTATTGTAGGGCCGCAAAACGTGTAAAGCTGTTCCTGGTTCTCAGGAATAAAGAGAAGCTAACTGAAAGCACCTGGTTGCTTGCTTCTGTTTAACACAGTAGTGAAGAGAATAATGACTGTGCTTCTGTCCCCTGGGCTTAACACACTTTGGTTCTTTCTAGCAGCACTATGTACTGAAATGTCTAAGCAGGGACCTATGGTCACTGTGTTTTCCCCATGGGTATTGATGGGAAAACACAGCAAACATGAGCCCTTGCTTATGAGTCTGCTGTTGTCTCTGAACTAACAGACCTCGCAGCTTGAGCAATAAGCCTTCTTGTTTACAGACAAGTAAACAACTTGTCTCGTCTGTGGGGCAAAATTACAAGAAAAATCATCTGCAAAAGCAGGGGGAAGGGGGAAGCAGTGTTATCCTAGTTTAAATACTAGGAGTCCTAGCTGACTGAAATTACAGCAGTCTCATGATTTGCAAATAATAGGATTCCTAATATCTTACTGGCAACTGAATTAGGGTTGCCATATTTGCACATTTATGAGAAATATAGGTTGCAGGGCTGCATTGGCACCAAATGTGTCCTCTAAGAATGTGCATATATGGTAACCCTAAATTTAATGCTTTATACAACAAACCTTTCTGGCCAAAAAATCATTTCACAGTAAGTAATTAACACAACACAAAGACAATTAGATTTTTAAAAATTTGTTTAGTTCTGATACCAGGAAGGAACATCTCTAGAGGCTCAGTCTTGCAGAGACTCAGTCATACGATTAGAGAGTAACTGTGTGGGGTCAGACAGAAGAAACTAAGAAGCAGAATAGCATCTGACTAACTGGTGAAAGGAGGCATGAGCTTTTGTAGGTGACATAGCATCTGATGACGACGTAGGCTGTTGCCCACAACAGTTCATGCCTCTTTTCACCAGTTAGTCTCTAAGGTGCTACCCTGCCTCTTCTTCTGCATGTAGATAATCTGAGGGATGCTACTGAAGGCAGTGCAACTACTCACATTAGTAAGCTTGCCCGCGTGCCTGTGCATACAGAATCGGAATCCTTATTGATCTTTTTTTGTGTCCCTGGTATGTAGGAGTTCTGCAGTCACAGCACATACGTATTCTGAAATACAATAGCATGTTAGTAACCAAAGTGATTTAGTTAGTGATTTAGGCTGCAATCCTCAAACCACAATACTACAGATCACACTCTTGATTAAGTGACTTGAGGACTGCAGCCAATTTCACTAATGTGCAGTTTGAGTATGATGGCACAGGGAAGTTCCAAACTTGAAAACCTCTGGATGCTGCAGATTTGGGTTGGATTCTTTCATGTGTCTGATCTCTACTTGGTATGGGAGGGGCAGAGTATTAGTGAACTTGGCCCCAGACTCAAAGAAGCCCAGATTCTGAGAAATATAGTTCAGAAGGTAATTTACATCTCAGCAGAGAAGGGCTTCAGCGTGCCCATGCTGCACCTGTGGCATAGCCTCTACACCTGGGTAGGGAAAGGGGTCTCTTTCTCTCTTTGTGTTCTGCCACTGTAGTCATATTACTCCAATACTGGGCATGTGATATGGCTTGGTTTGTGGCCCTGACAAGGTCCTCTTCTGGACAAAGTTCACCCAGGAACCAACAGATCGAGATGTTCTGTAGTCCGTATTTTGCTAGTCAAAAATATCTGAAGAATCCTGAGGCAGCCCCCGTTTCTCATGTTGTCCTTTGACTTGCCAAGTCCAACCCTCAGTCAAAGATGATTTAAATTCCTCCAGGTCTGCCCCTGCTGTGTTCAGCAAAGTCCGTATGCATTCTTACATCCTCACCCTTACATCTGCACACAATATTTCCCAATAGTAGGGATGTGCAAACGCGGTTCAGATGTTTGGAGTTCAGCCTGAATGCAGCCAGCTCGGATGCCCGAACTGAACTCTGAACCCACCAAACAGTTGGCTGCGTTCGGGCAGGAAAACCTGGCTGGCAGGTTGGGGTGTGTGTGTGTGGCTGAGGAACAGACTTCCTGGCCCCAGGGGTGGAGAGGGGCTTGGACTAGCAGCCAACCTGCAATGCCTGGCCAATTAGGAGTGCCAGCCACTAAGCCCTGGCCGGGCCTCTGCCGCTGCTCCACCAATGCCAGCCAGCCTGCAATACCTGGCCAAGTACGGGTGCGAGCCACCAAGCCCTGGCTGGGCCTTTGCTGCTGCTCCACCGATGCCTGGCAGCCTGCAATACCCAGCCAAGGATGAGTTGCCACTCAGTTACTGTGCCCTGGCAATCCAATGTCTGCTGCTGCTGACGCTGCTGTGCCACAGGTACTGTGCCCCAGCAATCGAATGTCCACTGCTCCTGCCTCTGCTGATGCCACCTCTGCTGTGCCATGGGCTCTTTGCCCTGGCAATTCAATGTCTTGTGAATTTTGTACTACCTCAATTTATTTTGTATTATTATAATTATAATTTTATTATTACCTGTGTATTGGGTGTTGTTGTGCGGTTAGTATTTGTATCTGTTTGATTGGGTGTTATCGTGTTTTACTGTTTGCAATGGCCTAGTTTCACCAAGCAATAAAGCATTTTATTATTATATTTAAAAAATGCTATGTCTGCTGCTGGTACTGCATGTCAGCCATTTGCTCTTTGCTCTTGTAGATGGGCATAGCTCGGATGACTGCGCTGGTGGGCGGGGGCTGGGTGTCCACGAGATTCACCACTGGGCAAGGCTTGCCCAATTTGCAGTAGAGCTTCTTGAGATTGGTCGAATACGATGCCAGCCTGCAATGCCTGGCCAAGTAGGGATGCCATACTGGGCATAATGCATCGGTGGCAGGTGCCATACCACAGAGTACCCACTCATGACCACGCACAGAGTGCTCGCCAAAAATCCAAGAAGCCTGCAATGCCCGGCCAAGTAAGGGTGCCAGCCACCAAGCCCTGGACAGGCCTCTGCCGCTGCTCCGTCGATGCCTCGCAGCCTGCAATGCCTGGCTGAGTAGGGGTGTCAGCCACCAAGTCCTGGCTGGGCCTCTGTTGCTGCTCCGCCGATGCCTGGCAGCCTGCAATGCCTGGCTAAGTAGGGGTGCCAGTCCAGTCACCAAACCCCAAGCCTACCTGGCCTCTGCTGCTGCTGCTGCTGCTGCTGCCGCCGCTGGGTCTCAGCCAGCCAGCCATGCCCCCATGGGCAAGTGCCGAGCCTGCCTGCCCGGGCAACCCGGGGTGCCAAGCCTCAAGCCTTCCCAGTCTCTGCTGCAGCTGCTGTCCCTTCAACAGTCTGCCATGACCCCACAGGCACCCCTGGAGTGCCCCAAACCTCCAGGCGGCAGAATTTTCCAAACATTTTTTTTGGGGGGGTCCAAACTCCATGGGACTAAATCCACGAACCCAAACTAAGTTTTTGGGCTGAACATCCAAACTCCGTTCTGTTTGCACATCCCTACCCAATAGAGTGGCTCCCTGAGATGTTTCCAGTGGCTTTATTGTGGTCTGCTTTGCGATTTTAAGCAGCTAGTAGCCACGGCATGAGCATGAAGTGGATGTCTAGAATCTTCAGCCTGTCATAATCTCTCCCTTCTGCTTTAGAAGTCTTCCCTGATCATCTACAAGAACAATTCTGGCAAATACCTATATGCAATTCACATTAGTTGGTTCTAAACAGCCAGTAATACAAGTGGTTTGTGATTGGGAAAGGAAGCTGCTCTGTTAGCTGTGCATGAGTAGGGTATTCCACTCCGCCAGGGTAATTCTGTGCTAGTGAGTTAGACAAAATGCAGCCCTTTGTATAGAATCAGAATATAACTGATTTATACAAAGGTGTTTTAAAGGAAAAGTGGATTCTCTTTGGAGTATGGGGCCTGGATGTGTAACATCCATTTAATCTTGTACCAAATTATCTACTTTTCAATGGGCATTTTTACACACACATTAAAGTTCTGGATGTTTCAGTCTTCTGGGTTTACAAGCCCACAAGTAAGTTCCAGATGCATCTCTCTCTCTCTCTCTCTCTCTCTCTCACTCACGCACGCACACAGTTCTGACGCAGTTTCTGGATGTATTCTTCACACAAACACTTCCCTGAGGCAGCCTAAAGTAGCCACAGCTGTAAATGTGACAGGCTGCCATGGAAACCAAGTGACCACAGCTGCCTGGAGCAAATCCATTTACTAGGAGAACCTTTTTTACACACAAAAGTTCTGGGAGAAGTTTCATGCAGAAGTTAAAAGATCCGGATGATTAAGATCTGGGCGAGTGATTTAGACACACAGAAAGTTCAGGATGTAACAGCAAACATCCAGGAGAAATGTGTGTGTAAAAACACCCAATGTGTCAATCCTCCTTGCCTTTTAATAATCAGAAAGGCACAGCATTAGGTCAAGTGCCTGGAGGCTGTGTGGGGTGGCCAACTACTCATCAATCAACTCTGAGTGGAAGACATGAGGGACTATGATGTGCCCTTTGGGAGTGTGGGTTTATGTGCTGTATGGCTGGCATGTACAATAGCTCCTCAAAAGATGCAAAGTCTGAGAAACCCCATCAGTTTCTGTGGGTCTGGAAAAAAGTGATTAGAGTGCTTTGCTGACACTAGTATGGATCTGTCTGCATGATAAAAAGTTCCAGGCTTCAACAGTAAATGTGTAACTGAAGACTATACCAACTCACTGAGGTGCTTGTTCAAAGGTTGTGTATTGATTGGTAAGCCCTCCAGGAAGCCTAGTGTTAAGCCATGCTGTTTCATCTGGTCTGATCCAGCTACTCTCGCTCCTCCAACTAGTTATGCAACTTAGTTTGCCGAAATGACGCTAGAGGTGTTTGGAAAGGGTCTTCTGTTTATAAACAGCATAAATACTGCAGCAGCCATGGTACAGTGCATCAGACAGTGGAGGTGCTGAGAGATACTGGTTTGCTGAAAGTGCATAAGAGGAAACGGTGAGACAAAGGAAAATGGCTGGTCAATGTATTTGATTAACAGGGTGGTTTTGATTGCCAATTTTAACAATGTTTAATTGCTGATGAAAGGTCTTGGACTGCAGCTGGGGAAAATGAAGTGTTTTTTTTAAAATCTAGCATACAGGTGTAGTAGCAGTTAGCAGTAGTGCCACTTTCTCCTCCCTGCCACTGCCAACAAGCCTCTGTAATAACTGGGAGGACGCAGATGTATGGCTTTAGCAACGCTAGAACCACTTGCAAAACAGCTTGCATTACAATTGTGGAAAGAATCCTTGAGACGGGGCTTCTGTGTCCTATTTTCAATGAAGCATGGGTTGCAAGTGCAAGTGAGTTTCCCTCTAACTCTTGGCATTTCTATTCATATTGCCAGCTGGTTAATTGAGAAAAAAAAATGCTAAGATTGGAACTTCATTCAGAAGAGTTGATGAGGTGTCTAGACCTTGGGGATGAGGAAAATACCTTGTTTAGCTTAGCTGTAAAGAGGCTGTTGTAATAAATAAATAAATATAATATAATACAATATAAGGCTTATAAAATAAGTATAATATATAATGAATATATGGCTTACAATCTACTGAATTCTAGCACTGGGTTGAGAAATTCAGGCCCGGGGGGGCCAAATGTGGCCCATGGCTAGTTTTTATGTAACCCCTTCTCAGTTCCTAGATCTGGGCCCTGAATCCAGTTCCTACCCCCAAGCACTGAAAAACTGAGCTCAGTGTAAGGGAGTAGAAATGAGGACATTCACAAAAGGATAAGACAGACCCATTGCACAGATCCATTATCTGGATCCTCCTCTTCTTCATGAGCGCATCACCACCTCCAACTTCTATCCAGCCCTCAGAGGTTGCCTAATTTTAAAAGTGGCCCCTGGTAGGGAAAAGGTTCCCCACCCCTGCTCTAGAGTGTGATCACCATCCCAAATATGAGAGAAACTAGTTGTTAAGCGATATCTTTTACTGGAGCAACTTCTGCTAGTGCGACTGTGTAAATTTGCTTGCCTGATGTAGCTGTGTGTAACTCAAAAGCTTGCACATGATCACCAATTGATGTTGATCCAAGGAGAGACATTGGGTGCTTTTAGACAGACTGGGGGTGCACCCCCAGGTCTGCTCCGATGGAAGCCTACCACTGCCCACAGTCCACCCGCGTTGCCCCACCTTCCCCTTACCATAGAGCTGCAGGTGGAACGGCAGCTGCTCTAGGCTGCCACCTGCAGCTCTATGGACATTGCTGGGGCAACCTACAGCCAGGAGCAGAGCTGAGGAAGCCGTTCGTCCTTTATATGGACTGCTGCTCTGCTCTAGCCAGTGCTCGGTTCAGACAGCCCACTTCACTTGCAGTGCTCTGGGATGTTCTGGAGCACCGCAAGTGGAGGTGGCCCACAGCAGGTAGCACCTGCTTTGCTCCTGCTCTGCCCCACCCCAGGGTGGCCCGCTTCTACATGGATGGGTCATCCAGGGGTGGGGAGTGGAGCAGGTGTCCATCTAAAGGCACCCACTATCTCAACTAATTTGTCATCTAGAATAATCCTAAAATGAAACTAGGATCCCACTAGAATTTTGAATTGTTCTTGCTCTTTGATGGAGGCTCTGGAAGAGAAAGTTTGCTTTTGAGCATTGACTGTTTTGAGTCAAGGGCTGCTGTGAGCAGAAATAAATAAATATTGCAGTGCTTAATGCTGTGATGGCAGACTAAAAAGTAAACAATAAGGTGGTTTGCTAGGTAAATGCGGAGGAAGCACATTCATGTGGGTACGGCCTGCCCTAGATTTCTAACTGTGGCCAAGTCATTTAATGCCTTTTATTCTCAAATCGGGGGAAAGTTGACAGGCACGAAGAAGTGCGTGATTTGAGCTGAGGCATCTCTGAAGAATGCTATTAATTTAGGGGAATTAGAGTATCCTAATATAGAGGACAGGAAAGGAGCCAAAAGAGCTCAGGTGGAATTTGTGCAGAATAGAGAAACTTAGATGATCCCCAAAGAACGGAAAGAGTTACTGTTTAGACTTCTAGCATTTATTTATAGTCTCTTAAACATATTCCTTTTATTTTTTTATTCTCATTATAAGTAAGCTGGGATAATTAGAGTGTATGGCACTAAATGAACATATAGATATAATTGGAATCTCAAAGACCTGGTGGAATGAGGATAATCAATGAGAGACTGTAATACCAGGGTACAAAATTATATCAAAATGACAGATTGAACTGGTGGCGGGGTGCCATTATATGTTAAACACAGCATTGAGTCAAGCAGGATTAAAATTTTACAGGAAGTGAACTGTACTCTGTTCCGTGCAAAATGGGGAAGTGTATAGCAGTGGGACTATACTTACTATGACCCCCCCGATCAGGACAGTGAGACTATGAAATGCTAACGGTGGTTACAGGCTGCTAAGTTGGGAACACAATAATAATGGGTGATTTCAATTACCCACATATTGACTGAGTAAGTGTTTCCTCAGGGTGTGATGTAGATGTCATAAATATGTAGATGTCATAAATGACTGCCTTTTGGAGCAGCTGGTCATCAAGCCAACAAGGAGGAGGAGCTACTTTGGATCTAGTCCTAAGTGGAGCACAGGACCATGTGCAAGGGGTCATGGTGGTGGAGCTGCTTGGCAGTAGTGATTATAATAAAATCAAGTTCAACGTACTTACAGGAGGGAGAATGACAAATAAAACTCTCAGTAACTTTAAACAGGGGGACCTATGCAAAAATGAGGAAACTAAAAGGAGCAGTTGCAAGAATTAAATGTCTGCAAGAAACATGGAGTTTATTTTAAAAACGCCACCTTGGAAGTCCAGATTAAATGTATTCCACAAATAAAAAAAGGTAGCAAGAGGATCTAACGTCTACCTGTGTGGCTAAATGGTGAGGTGAAGGAGGTTATTAGAGCCAGAAAGGTGTCCTCTAAAAAATGGAAAGCTAGTCCTAATGAAGAAAATAGGAAAGAGCACACGCATTGACAAATTAGATGTAAAACGTTAATAAGGTAGGGTGATGAATCAGAAGAATTGTCACAAATCAACATGACTCTGGAACTGGTTCTAGAACAAATTGATAAGCTAAATGGTAACATTTCACCAGGACGAGATGGTATTCACCCTACAGTTCTGAAGAAACTCAAATATAAAAGTGCAGACTTACTGTTTGTAATTTATAACCTGTCGCTAAAATCTGCCACTGTACCTGAGGATTGTGTTGGAATTTTATTAGTGGTCAAAACCCCAAAAACAGCTTGTATTCTTAGTAGCAACAGCTTAGAGGTAATCAACATGATCGTTTCTAGATTAAATAATCTACTTTATTGAGAAGTACATTGTGATAAGAA